>BSBK01004880.1:0-282500 GCA_027943335.1 Chamaecyparis obtusa | reverse complement strand
AGTTCGAAATGATATTGGATCACATATTTCTATCAAATCCTTGTCCAGCACACATAACATAGCCTTAACTTAAGATACGGTAATAGATCATCTCTAAACACACAGATCGTTGAATACTTCCAATTCCTAATCAACCAATTTGAGAATACCATTGTTTTAAATGGATCTTTAGGGCAGATCGATACGCCCTTATGGTGTTTTTCTCCTTAAGCCATCTGCATTGCTTCTTCTGCTTTTGAGGTCAACAGAAATTATTGTTGAAGGAGAGACAAAAAAATAAAATAAAAAATGGAATGAAATGTAACACAAATTTTACCTGCTTTGTGTCCACCTGATTTCTTGGTCCTTGCTATTCTAAGATGATCCCTAACCGATTTTGGCTCTTTTGGTATCTTCCTTATTCGATAATGCGCGGGTTGGTTAACATTCCCCACTTCTCCATTTTTATCTGCACAAATATCATTTCAATCCAATAAATATTTTCGTTTCTTAGTTGGGTCTATATACGGTGACCTAAAAAGAAGGATTTAGAAAACCAATTCTCCTAGGTAGGTAATAGAGAATCATAGCCTTCTCGAGTCTGGGAGATCTTACATGTTTGATAGTATAGTAGCCAAGAAAACACGTGTTGACAGTATAGTAGCCAAACAAAAAGACCTAACCGAAATTATAGAGAAAAAGGGAACGATATACCTGCGTTGGGATTATTAGCCTGACTGTCCTTGCTGTGAAAAGAAACGGTCATCAATTAATACAGAATTAAGTATTGCATTTTAAAAAAATGTCCTCATAAACCCTAATTCTGTAAAGGAGCACCCTTTACTCTTTGTACAAGATAAGAGTAGCGGAACAGAAAAATGACTCAGAGATGACACAAAAGATGTCCTGATAAAACCCTAATTTTGTAAACGAGCGCCCTTTCCTGATATAACCCTATTTTTGTAAATGAGCACCGTTTACTTTTGCACTAGATAAGAAAAGAAAGAAAGAAAAATGACGCAGAGAAGAACAGAATCCGCAAAGCATTAAATATACTTCTACCTGCTACTCACTACACCAATCACTCCTGGATTATCCAGATCTGAAGGCACTTGAAACTGGTTGCAATGCCCTTCGCCTTGTCGGATCTCTTTCACTGCATCGACAGAAGATGTTCATGGGATCTCTTTCACTGCATCGATAGAACTGTCGTGGCCATTAATCTCTTCCACAGACCAGTTATTAAGGTCCACAGACCTAGAGGGATTTGACATTTTTCTCATAAATAGATTGCTATGCCTAGATTTTATTACGAGCTCCAAAGATTGCTTTCGCTTTTTCTTGTACCTGCAGATAAATTCATACAAATCTAGATCACCGTCCTCATAAGATTGATTAAGGAGAGTACAGGATCTAATAAGCGTAATCAGAGATCAACCGAATGGTCAAATTTCAGATTGTTAGAAAATGTTGATGATGCTGCCACATTCATTTCTACACAATTTACCAGTCTCTCTACATGAATGCCAATCAACATATATAGATTTACCCGTCCGAGTTAAGATTTCCCATCAACGACTAATATTGAACGCCCCTTAAAAAATATTATGACTAGAACAGTTTTAAAGGAAAGCTGATGCTGAGAAGAGAGTAGCCTGGTATAAAGAGCGCACATTAAGGATTGATTTCTTAAATGGTTCATTGGCTATTCTGTTTCGTCAGAGATTTTTATCTTATTTCCTTTATGTGCCCAGTTTTGTTTTTCAATGGGGTCCTCTTTCACTCTCCCCGATCACTATCATTGTAGCGGTTGATTTTCAATTTGCATCTCCCGCCCGGATTTCTCACCCTCAACCAATATATTCAATTTTAAGGGGGAAATCCTCATTTTAGTGTGAAACAATTCTAATATTTAACAGTGCGTGGGAGATGGATGAATAATTCTCAGCATATTGTCTAGAGGTGGCCTGCAAACTAGTGATAGAGGTGTTGGGATCTCAACTATGTGTCCACAGAGATTGGATCTCTCTTTCAACATCTCTAAAATTACAAATCTCTGAAATTTCAACTTCAAAGCAGAACTCAGATTTACATACCCTAATTCGAATTATATGAATATGTGAGATGCGTGAGGATCAATCGGCCGGGAGGACAATCAATGGTTGGAAATCCTCATTTTAGTGTGAAACTATTCCAATATTTAACATTTCTAAAATTACAAATCTCTGAAATTTCAACTTCAGGGGAGAACTCAGATTTACATACCCGAATTAGAACTGTATGATGTCAGATGCGTGAAGTTCAATCGGTCGGGAGGACAATCTATGGGTGGAATCTTATTATACTTTATGTAGGCTGAATATAATTTTTTTATCAAATACAAATCAAGCCAACTACTAAATCTAAGATCCAACAAATAATGTATTCAATAGAATTCTAAATTATGAAATCTAATTAAAATAGACAAAGTAATATCAAATACAAATCAATCCAACTACTAAGTCTAAGATCTAACAAATAATTGATTCAATAGAATTCTAAATTACGAAATGTAAATAAAATAGACAAAGTAATACCTGACATTTTGAATTTGGTTGACTCTATTATTCTCCTATATCTTCAGAGATCCTGTGAAAGTGGTTGTTTTCTCTCAATTATTTTAGCACCATAAATGATAGCATAAAAGGAATGGAATTTGGTAGCTTAATGTTGATATAAAAAGAATCCCAAATGACTAATGACTAATGAATCCCAAATGAAAGGGAAGAAGCTCTTTTATAGAAATGATTAAAAGAATCAAGGGTTTAGATTAAGAGGTTAAAATGAACGCTCATGATTAGAGGATAGGTAGGAATCAATAAGATTAAGAGGTTAAAATCAAATAAAAGGACGAGATTGAGTGGTACATAGATGTGTTGACTTTTGGCAACATATTTAAAGTTCAATCAATATATTCATGTCGGGAGGAGAAAAAAAAAGTAAATGAAGAGATATGTGACACTTGTCACATGCCTATGAATTTATATTGTAATCCATTTGAATAAATTGAAGGGCTAAGATTAGGAAAAAGTGGATAATAAATTTATTAATGAGACATAATTATTTAATTAATTAATAGCAAAAAAATGTAAGGTTAGGATTATTAAATCAATTTAAAAAAATAGAAAGAGGAGAATAATGAATTATTTAAATAAATTTAAATTTAAATTAAGTCAGTAGAGGAAAGAATGATAAAATAATTAAATAAATAATATTATTTATTTCATTAAGAATAATTTTAGGTGTCTACTATACATATTTGGGCATAAGACTATATCATAGTCTTGAGACAATTATGTATGAGGTTCACAGGTTTAGGGAATGTGTATATTCATATGTATAGTGCTATCACATCCCAACTTAAGTTAGATGAGACGGGGCATTTGTGACATCTTACTGATTGGATAGACTAAAATATTTGGAGATCCTATTTAGAGTGACGGCTTGGAGGATGATGATGCTAAGATTCATTATTGTTTTTATATTCATTTCTTAATTCTT
The DNA here is from genome assembly GCA_027943335.1 of Chamaecyparis obtusa. NCBI lineage: Eukaryota > Viridiplantae > Streptophyta > Pinopsida > Cupressales > Cupressaceae > Chamaecyparis > Chamaecyparis obtusa. Next base: position 278,981 of record BSBK01004880.1, on the reverse strand, counting down.
TAAAGCTAATATATTTTTAAGAGACATCTATCACATAGGGTTCCATGATAGTTTGGTTGGATACAAGGTGCACTTTAGGGTTCAGGAGATTACTCTAGGAAAAAATGAGAGGTATAGTTTTGTAAGCCATCTTTGCAATATGAGGTGACATAATTAGAGTTTACAACATTGGTATTGGCTCCTTTAAATATATCTACAAAGATTCTATGGATGCCACTTCTAGAGCAAGAAAACTAAACTATTGCGAAGGATGGTAAAAATTATTTTCTAGGGATAAGAAAGTGTGTGAGCTCTAATGATGGTATGATAGATAAAAGTGTGTGAAATACTATGATGCTATGGTAGATAAAAATGTTTTGACTATGAGAATTGGAAGTTCTAGTATCTAAGATTGTTCACCTCGATGAATCGGGTGTATGCTAACTAATCCAAAAAGTAAAATAACTTAGCTCTAGTGATTTTCCACTTGTATGATCCAATGCGAACCTTTTAACTATTGTGGTATCATATTAGGAGTACCGCTTGGGAAATTCACCTCTACTAACTAGGAGAAGATTTACTAATGCCTTGACATAGCCTAGAAACTAATCATCCACATAATCTAATGACTTCATGTTAGTGCATGAATATTTCAGCAGATCACACTAAGAACCAAAACACTTCATTGCTTCACATTAACATGTATCTTTAATAAAATATGAATTATATAAGGTACTAAACTTATTGATTTACCTTTAGAACACTGATTAGAAGTAAATTATGTAATATTAAATATAAGTTATATAAGTATTTTATACACTTTCATCACTATATAATACCTTTTTTGACCTTATCTAAAGCCTATAAAAGTAGGAAATTCATACAAGCTAAGAAGAACCCATATCCTTGTATTTATCAATCCAAACCTTCTCTCTATGGACTTGAAGTCATAAGCCCATTCCTCACCCAAGGAGTATTTACATACCCACTTATAAATGGATCGAAATAACACACATTTCTCTTCATAGTGATTCTCATAGGATGCCTACACACAAGTTCTTGTAACCATGAGTTTAAGGATTTACTTTAATTAATATGACTTCCCTTTAAGGATATCAAGATCCTAATTAAATCCTTATATTAAAATTCATGATTCAACATAAGTATTCTATATACCTTCTATATCTTCCTTATTTAAATAGAAAAAGTGTTAATAATCCATCTATAATAAATTATCAATTTTTAAACATAGCTTGTAACCCTTGTTAGATGACTAGAATATATTATATATTGTGCCATCATGTGACTGACAAGAAATCAATACACGACTATTAATTTAATGTCTATAAATATAATGGATTAGTCCAATATTCTAACGTGGAACCTTATCATGAACCCATTTCTCACACCACCTTTACATAAAATAGTGTAACATATATACACATGTCTAACATTTTCACAACTTTTAAAGTTGGCCCATCACATATACTCTAATGTGGGAGTACACAAGTATGTCGAGTTTCCCACTACGGCTGAAATATAAAATTTATTAATACCACTGCATATGATCATTATTGTATCATATTCTTCAAATACTAATTAGTTAGAGGGTTAATCAATAGAATAAATATCAATACATACACTATCCTATAATTATTGTTAATTTTCATGTTATTAAAAAATTAATATATTTCTTAAACTATTTTCTAAATCGTAGTGTTTTACTTAGTATTAAGGAATTATTTTTCAATAGGATTCTCTAGAACATTATAGATTATCCCATCTCAAGTACAACCTATCTTTAAATGGATTCATCCTCAACTTTCTCCTCATGTGCCACAATATTTTGTTTACCCTTACCTTTGCTAGCATTTTCAAAACATTGAAAATCTTAATAACCAACATTCCCACACTTCACAAGTACCCTTGAAAGTACTATTTTTACTGGTCCTTAGATAAGAATAGTTTGATCTTGTTCTCCTCCACAACAATATTTTTTTTCCCTTGTTAACAACTATTTTTTCCCTTCCCTTGGGGTTTTCTTGTTTTCTCTTTAACTTATCTTCTGCCTTCAGGGAATACCTATAAGCATCTTCAATTTCAATAATCATCAACATACTCAACTCATCCTGAATGTTATCTTCAACCATTTATATATATGTATCCACCTTCTCCTTAGATGAATCTTGATGTCCATATCTAATTTGCATCTTCTATAACTCCTTGGTGTACTCCTTAAAATTGAAATTCTTTTGCTTCAGATTCTCTAGTTTCTTAAAAAATTCCAATTGATAATTCTTTGGTATGAACTTGGCCTTAAGTCTAGAAATCATAACTCTCCACCTAGTGATCTTAGTTTCACCATTATCTTCCCTATCTTTTTACAATTTCTTCCACCATAAGGCAATGTGAAATTTCAACTTAGTCTATGCTAACTTAACCCTTTGTCAATCTTTAATATTTTAAAGCACGAAGTAATCCTCTTGTTCATTAGTCCAATTTATCAATTCCTCATGATGTAATGATCCAACAAAATGAGAAACATCTAGTCTATGACTCTTACTCATTTATTCCATAGGTCTCACTAATGTTTCTTCATCTATAGGGATCTCAGCTTCAGCTATTTAAGGATCTTCAGAAGCTTAATTGCTCTCATCTTCAGTTTTATGATTCCTCCTAGTTCGATTCAAAGCATTTCAGATTTTAGTCCTCATCTCATTTCTAAATTCCTCCATTGTTTTCTCTAGCCTTATAGGGTTCATTCTTCTAGGAGGCATTCTTGCAAAATTAAGGAATCACTTTCTCAAGCTCCTCAACTTTGGCAATGTGATCACGAGTGTTGATTTTCCTAACACACTCAAGAAATATACCAACACAAAAAATATTCCTGAAACAATCTGTTTGTATGAAAAATCACCAACTTTCCTCTCAAAAAATCCACCAACACTTCATGTGGATCCCTTCATAAAACCCTCTGCAATTATAGGTCGTATCTATATTTTTCCACCCCACAACTAGGATCTTCAGAGTTCACAACCTTTGGGATTTGATTTCATCAATCCTACTACAGAAACTCCTTCTATCATGCCTAATTAGTAAAATATCCTATTCCTAACCACTATGTGCAAGCTATGAGTATATTTATGTTACAAGTAGTAGTTGTCATTGCACCAAAAGATTGAACTTTTAATGCCCGATACAACTGTTATACACTAAGTTTGCACCCTTGGTTCAAGTTCTCATAGTCTTGATGACCTAGTATAACATGGGAATCATCTCTAGGTTGTGGGACCTATGCTAACTAAGATTAGACCTCCAGGTTCTAGGCTAGTTCCTCTTGGATAATCACCTTAATTTTCTTCTAGAGAGGAAAGTAAATCTTTTGAGGGAAAGGGATAGAAGGAATGCTTGAAAGGGAAATGACTTGAAAAAAAACTACCTACTAGGTGATACACCAAAATTAGGGTTTGGCTCTTAGTATAGAGGATGAAATTAATGAACAACTTAGGTCTAGGAGGTCACAACTCACTGAATAGGCTTGCATAAGTGTTTCATAGAAAGGTCTGCAATAGAAAGAGGCTATGCAGGGAAAATGAGGATTTCAAAAACAATAGCATTATTGATGGGTTTAGACATAATTTATGACCTACAAACAAACATTCACTTCTATAACTCAGCACAGGAATGAGACAAGATTGTTAGGGGGTTGAAGTATACCCACAAAAGCATTCACATCCAATCATCCACAATAACACATAATAGTTCTAGAAAGAGAGAGGGATTAGGAACCCTAAGATATCACTAAAACATCATATACTTCAATTCAATAAGAGGTAATTCAAATAGGGAATCATAGGGACATGCAAAATTATCACAAAATACCTCTGCAATATTTGAATTATCAATGGGAACTTTACAACTATATAAGCCAGAGGGTAGAAATGATACCACAGATGACCTTTAAGAAAAGATGAATTTCTTCTACAATTGTCCAACTCTTTTCTCAAAAGCTCCAAAAATACAATATATACATCCTCCCTTGCACGCAGGCAAGAGTCAAAACCTAACTAGGGTTATAGAAGATTTTCATTAAAATAGTAGATAACACTAACTCAAACAAATCTGATCATAATTATATCTCTGCAACATCATGGCTGATCAGATAGTTGAGTTTACGTGTGCATCCCTATACCTCATTTACCTTCGGACAAGCAACCTGGACCCATCAACTTTCTTGCACAAAGTCTCACCATGAATGCTCAAATTGGTGCTCTCAAAAAGCAAGAAATGACCTGTGACAGCTGTGCAGGTCTCCACATCATTTTCCCCAATTGCAATCATCCTTGAAACATAAATTTTAGCTACCCATTTTGTCGCAACCGACCATTGGATCAAAAACCTAGCAAAAACCTTGCAAAGAAATATTTAAAATTTGAAAATTAACGACTAACAGGTGGTGCCACACTTTTCTTCTATCGACGGCCAATGTTTAAATCTCAATATCCTTTTTAAAAATGACCATTAGATCTTGTCATTTACCTAGGAACTGTTCGTCTACAAAATTAACCTTAAGTCCAACTCAGGTTACCTTTTCTCATTGGTTGTAGGACAGCTAATTTTTTTAACTGACCCTGGTTAAGTCTGGTGAACAAAAGACAAACCCTTAGTCACCGATTCATGAAACCTTGCTAATCTTGGGCCCATTTTCCACTTGGAAATCTTTCATTTGCCTTGACTACCTCATCAGCACACACCTTGGCAGGATCTGACAATGGACCCACTCAAACTGAGATTCCAATCTAACGATAGGCGCATGATCTCATGGCCCTTGAATATTCCTTTAGATCATGCGCCAGCCACTGATCCCTTTAGAACTGGGACCCCATGACACATCAAACTAACAGATGAGTCCCCGTCATCACATAGCATCCAATCATATGCGAGCACATTAGCACCAGACAGCACCTCGAACCCATGATCCAGAGATTCTCATCAGACGGTCATCGCATCATCTCATAGGGTCAGAAGATTCTATGAGATCATATGATCACCATAGATCTTTGCCTTTCTGACACATCTGCAAACCTTCTGACACAGTCCCATTGTTAGATCCTAGTTGTCACCTGGGAGACAATAGAAAACAAGCACGTCACCAGAGAAGGACCCACCTGACAGAGCTCGGAGATAAAGCAAGATCAACAATTGTCGCATGATCGCAAGGAATACTCTGGGCCCTTACGATCATGTGACCACCATTGGATTGAAAGGAAAGGCAGCCCACTGGGCCCCTGCTGACCTATCTGCATGCTATACTCTCACCAACCAATGAAATGCCGCCCCCTCGGATACACGTAGCACATTTTCCTGACAACGGCCCTACTGACAAGATACTACACTGAAGGAAAAGGAAGATCGAAGATCATCGCAAGATCTCATGGAATCTTTCAAGGCCATGAGATCATGCAACAACCGTAGATCTAGAATCTTTACTTGGCTGCTAAACCGAGACCGCCAACCGAAATGGTAACTGCTCATGGGATCGCTAAATGTTAAGGGGTTAACCGCCAAGAATTAGAGAATTGGCGACTGAAGGATTTTAAAATGCACATGTGAAATGAAGGGACTTAAGTGGCCGAGATAAAGTAACTGCAAAATAGAATAGAGCTCTAGGGTTTTTAGACACAACGACTAGTTTTATGAATTTTTTAAGGGTTTTTTCACCTAGCGAGGGACCTAGAAATAGTTGTAGAGACCAGAGGGAAATAGATCAAGCCATAAATTTTTTTGGAGCTGCTTGGAAGGATAAAAATGAAAACCTTGAAATGGGAATTGGCCAAATTTGCATGCATATGAAAAATTAGGGTAACGACAACCACTAGACTTATAGAAGACAGAGGAGGCGGTTAAGCCATGTCACAAATCCCAAGGGGAGCGCTGACCACTATGCCAACAATTTTCCCCTCAGCATTACCCGAGGGGATTAAAACCTATGACCAAGCTTTGATCCCACTTGTTACAAGTAGTGGTTGCTATTGCACCAAAAGATCAACCTTTTAATGCCCGATACAACCACTAGACTTATAGAAGACATAGGAGGCAGTTAAGCCATGTCACAAATACCAAGGGGAGCACTAACCATTATGCCAACAATTTAGGTATGATCCTTGGTTCTCCCACCCCCAAAAAAATAAATCTATAACTTTCCAAGCTCGGGAACTCATATTTACAACTACAAGAATCACAACCTTGCTTTGATACCACTTAACATAGTCCATGGAAGGAAAAATAGCCAAAGGATAATTATAACCTTGTAGCTAGAGATTACATAATAGAAATGAAAAAACCAAGAAATAATCAATTCCAGAAAGTAAGGAACAATGTTCTATAATTATCACAAGTTAATAGATTTACATCAAGTTGGCATGCAACATGTAGTCTTACAATCTAGGTTTATAGGCCCAATTAATTATGAAATTTTATCCTCATCTTCTATTTATCCTCTATCTTCTCCCCTCCTAAAGAAGAACTACTACTCTAATTGTCTACAAGATGACCAAACACAAGTCATCTTATCTGATCACAAATCCCCCAATAGAAGGAAACGTAATAACAACCATATGGGTCAGGACCCAAATACATAAGAGCACCCACAAATAGATGTATCAAGTTGTATGAACATACAATGAGGTCAGCTACATATATAATAACATTAAAAAACATGCCAACCAGCATCATAAATTGTGAAACTCTATCGAAAGCTGATTAGTACCAATCTGTCCATTAGAATAGGAAAGCCAGAATAGGACCAAACCAATCATGACATAACTTCATGTAGAAACATTCAATTAAGCTATGAAGCTAGACATAGGATCTCCATGATTTATAGATCATATCATAATGATCACAAAGGATAACAAACCAACAAGAATGATTGTTTCCTAAAACAAAGAAACTTTCCAACTAGAATAGATGATACCATTCTTGGGGGTGAGGCTTCAGTGGGTGAGGCTAGAGTGGTGAAGGATATTTTCAATAACTATACCAGGGCTACAGGTCAACTTATCAACTGGAACAAAAGTGCCTTCTTCTTTATCAACACTTTGGAAGAAAGATAGAGGAAAATTGCTCACATATTAGGGTGTGGCATTGATTCCTTTCCTTCTACCTATTTGGGGCTGCCCTTAGGTGTCAAGCCGCCATAAGCCTTCTGGAACAAATTGATTGACAGATTTAACCAGAAGCTCATTGGTTGGAAAGGGGTCCTCCTCAGCCAGGCTGACAAGATCCATCTGGTAAAGTCTATTTTACAGAATCTCCCCACCTATGCCCTCAGCCTTTTCCCCATCTCGACCAAAGCTGTAGAAGCCATTGAAAGAATCCAGAGAAGATTCCTCTGGTCTGGAGCTAAGGACCACAAACACATTCCTCTTATTGCCTAGGAAAAAGTCTGTCGTCCTAAAATTTCTGGTGGCCTTGGCTTAAGGAAGTTGAGACCTTTCAACAAAGCCCTCCAAGCCAAACAAATTTGGAGAATTTTCAATATCAGAGGTGAGTGGAGGGACACCTTTGAAGAGAAATACCTCTTGCATAATTCTATCCACCAATTTTTTGAAGAGCTGGAGTCCCCTAATGCTTCAGTTATTTGGAATGGTCCCCTCAGTGCCAAGGAGTTCACCAAAACTAGAGCCAAGTGACAAATTGGAAATGGTTATTCTATCAATTTCTGGAAGAACAACTGGCTTTAGATGGGTAGCTTGAGAAATATTGATACTTTTTGCACTTGGAGGCAAGCCTACTCTCAAACCTTCGGAACTCAAGTTTGTGATTACGGAAGGGATGATAAATGGGTGGATCTTACTCAGATCTCTCAGGACCTAGCTCCTTTGATTATTGCTCTGAATGTGGTTACCCTATCTCCCAAGAAGGAAAAGCTCATCTGGGAGGACTCTTCAGATAGGAATTACACAGTGGCTTCAGCCTATTCCTCAATAACTTTCCAAATCAATGACTTAAATCTACTATGGGCCAAAGCTTGGATCTCTATTTTCATTCCCAAAATCAATGTCTTCTTTTGGCTTCTCCTAAAAAACCATATCCTTACAGTGGACAATCTCATCAAGTGAGGATTCCAGTTCACCAACAGATGTGTTCTTTGTAAATGTCAAGAGAAGACTGTGGATCACTTGTTCATCCATTGCTCCTATGCTAGTCATATCTTGCATCTCCTCTTGATGGTCTTGAATCTCTCATGGTGCTTTCCCTAATCTTTTAGTGATCTCTTCTTCCAATGGGCTTTCAAAAGGTTTGATCAAGAGTTCAGGTCCCTCTGTACCTAGATTCTTCCTCATTTTTGTTGGGGGATCTAGAAGGAGCGCAATAACCTACTGGTGAACAAATTTGTCTTTCAACAAAAACCTTTGAAGTGACTCTTGAATGCCCAAACAAGAAGACACAATGAATGACCAACAATTGGGTCATTTGTAATTAAAATATGCAAATGCCCTCTGAATTTTCATATGAAGGTACAACTCCCTCCGTTTGATATGCAATGAATTTTATATCACTGATATGCTTTTCACCAGAAAGCATCAAAGGCATCAACATCTACCCATAAACATGATGTAGATGTGCATAGATTTAAATACATAAGAAAAATAAATATGAGAGGCATATACAAAGCCCACTTCTCTTACACTCTCAACTCATAACTCATTAAATCTAGAAACATGTATTCTTTCCAAACATAGCCTAATTCAAAAAATAAAGTTTCAGAATCAAGCACATACACAGCTGAAAGAATAAAATATGATCCTGAAAAAGATTTCAATGAGACAAAGATTAATGAAATCTAAAGAAACAATAATAAATTCAAAGGCTCATAAATTTTTTCTCCATTATTTCAATATCTAAGATGAGCTTTACATTACATCTGCACAGAAAGAAAAACAAGCTTTCTATCTTTTATCAGAAAATTAAAAAATCCTCTCCCTTCTGTAGCACAACTACCAAAAAGAGAGCCTTTGATTACAATATTCAAACTACAACTTGTTCCCCAAAATTTCCTATCCTATGGAATTTGGCCTGGTCTGCTCTGTTTGGCATTTTTAATCCTATGTTAGTCCCCATGAAACCCTTTATTAAGCCTTGGCTCTTTCTAATTTAATATTTTACCCTTTCGGGTCACTTATCTCCGAAAACCCACGTGCTATTATTTTTGTAAGGTCCTACTGCCTATTTTCCTATGTTTCCTACATCCCGGCCTTTAATATTTCCCCTGGGCCCAATTTTTGTTCATAGTTAGATCCAACGGTTATCGCATGATCTCATGGGATCTTCTAATCCCATGCGATCATGTGACAACCATTGATGCGGTATCAACAAAGATTTGCAATGGACCCAAAGTATAAGGTAGGCCCTAGTTGATCAAAGATCTACAGTGGTCACATGTTTGCATGGAATATTCTGATTCCATGTGATCATACGATGGCCCTTCGATCTACTTTACTACCAAGCCTCCGACGGTGGGTCCTCAGGTGGTGACATGTTCATTTTTTAGTGGCTGGCTGGGTGATGACAGGGCTTTCGGTGGGTTTGATGGTTAGAGAATCTATGGGGATGCCAGCTTGTCCAAGATCTATGGTGGTTGCATGTTCACATGAGATCTTCCGAACCCATGTGATCATGCGATAGCCATTTGATCCTCTCGATGTTTTGACTGATGTTGTTGTGGGTCCACCCAATGTGTGGGTTTCTTATTCATCCACACTTTGATAGTTGGTGGTTGTTAGTGGGGCCGAGTATCTTAAGTGTGTTGGTAGTCAAAGAGGATCCAATGGTGGTCGCATAACCACATTGGATCTTCTGATCCCATGTGATCATGCGACCACCGTCTGATGCAAGGTTAGGCTTCTTCTACCTTCTAAGGTGTCAGTCGACTCTGATGCACTCATTTTCTCTTGGCTCTTGACCGATGTTGTGGCCTTTGACTTTTTCAAGAAGGAATTGCAATATCTTTCATGGGGTTTTCTTCTATTTGTTCCTATTGATTGAATGTGAAGGCGTAGGTAGCTCAAAATTTATGTTTTTAGGGGTGGTCACAGTTGGAAAGGTGATGCAGAGATCTAGATAGCCATTTTTGGTGGATTCTTACTTTATGAGAGTATGAAATTTGAGCATTCATGGTGGCCTGACTTATAGAGAGGTAGTTGGATCAAGGTTTTTTGTCTGTAGGTAGATTCAGTACAGGGATGGACAAGCAAAGACATATCTGATTAGTTGAGATATTTTCATGAACATTTATGGTCAGAAATGACAAGTTTAGGGTTGGATTATTTTATGCAGCTTTATGTAACCCTAATGAGATTTTTTTCTCCTACCTGTGTGCATAGAGGAGATGTATATAATTAATTTTTGAGAGCTTTTGAAGCTCAAAGTTCACATTTTGTAAAGAGAAAAAATATCTTTTCTTAGAAGGCTATCTGTGACATTTTTTTGCCCTCTGGTTTTCTACATTCTGTAACCTCCCATTGATAATTCAGATATTGAAGATATCTTGTGACATTTCTCATGTCCCTATGCCTTCTTGTGTGAGTTATCCCTTAATGGATTCAGTATTTTGTATGTTCTCAGTGATATCTTAGGGTTCTTGATCCCTCTTTCTTCTTGCAATTCTATGTATTATTGTGGATGATTTGATGTGAATGCTTTTGTGGGTATACTATAACGTCTTAACAATTTTGTGTCATTCCTATACCTAGTTGTAGAAGAAGAGGCAAATCTCTAACCAAAGATCTAGAGGAGGATTCAAATCCAGCAATAAATACAACCCACATAGTTGTCAATCTCTAGATCACAGCCCCTACAATGGCAAGACAGTTTTCTTTGCACCTTTCAACCAGGGAAGTCCATTGACTTTTGCTGTACATCATGATGTGCCCTTGGTGGCACTAAAGAGCTTACCTAATTTCATAGGTGAAGGGCAGACAACTACTTTTGAGCACATAAGAGATGTGAACACCATCTACAGCATACACAACATAAGCCAGGAAGATGTGGCCACCAAATTATTAGCAGCCTCTCTAAAAGGTAAAGCTCTTGAATGGTTTAGAACTTTAACTATTGGCTCCATTACTTCATGGGATGAGTTGGGAGATGCATTGAGTAAGAATTTTGAGGATAAATCAGATAACTTGTCTCTAGTTGAGCAGTTAACGACCATTAAGAGAGACCCTCAAGAGAAAATGATAGATTACAATATTAGGTTCCTCAAAACATGGAATAGAATTCCAGTCTCTGTGAGACCATTAGCTAACCATGCTTTTCTATACTACTTGCAAAGTCTGAATGGTGAAATCTCTATCATGATCTAGTCTATGGGTGGTACTTCTTTACCCCAAGCTTTTGACATAGCTGTCAGGGCTGAATATTGTTTGATCCAAGTAGGCATGATACAAAGAAGGCCACCCATGCCCATTTCTCCTAGCCTTCAACCCATTGCACCTACACAAGTACCCCCATTTACCCCTATTCCCACCATATTAGCACCTCAGGCTAGTACTAGTGGCCAAGAGTTAATGACAAGTTTCTCTCAAGAGCTACAAGAAATAAAAAATAGCCAATAAAGTAGTGAGCAAGAAATGAAAAATTTGTTGTAGACCTTGACTAAAGAGGTCACAAATTTGAAGAAGCAAGGTCAAGGAATCAGACCACCCTTTCAGCCACAAGGCCAAAGTCCTAATTAGCAATATCAAAATCAAGGACAACCTTATCAACAAAATAGGCCACCATACCAAGGAGGGTATCAAGGAAAAAGGCAAAGTTTTAATCAGAGACCATTCCAACCATATAACCCTGCACCTCTAAATTCTACAAATCTAGTGAGGGATATGGTTCCTAGTCAAAATAATATGGCTATGAATAATGAATGGTGCTTTCCTTGTAATCAGCCTCATAACCAGGCTACATGTTCAAATGGATGGATGAACCAAGCCCTAATGGTTCAAAATGCGTCACATGCTCAATCAGAGGCTTCATCCAGTGGCTTAGTTCCTCAACAAGAATCACAAGATAATGAGACTGCTCTTTTCAATTGGGAGCAACTAGACTTTAATGGAGTCAATGATGAAGTTTCCTTTCTTGCCTATACAAGAGCAAAGAGAAGAGCTCAAGACATGGAGTGAATAGATTCCAGTGCCAAAGATACTGTTACCCTAATTTTCCTATTCTATGCAAATTTGGCTAAAAACCCATTCCAAAATCTCTATTTTCACCTTGCCAAGCATCCCTAAAAATTTCATGATTTTATGTTTGGTTTCTTGGCCTCTGCAAATTTTCAATCTCCCTGGCCTACAAGTAAAAAATTTGAAAAAAGTAGCCATTACCAAGAAAAACCCTAGAAAGCCCTTTGGCTTGTTATAATCCTTTAGTCCCTTCATTTCACATGTCAATTTTAAAATCCTTTAGTCACCAAATCTTGGATTCTCGGTAGTCAAAGCTCTAACATTTAGCGATCCTGCAAGCGGTTACCATTTTGGTTGGCGGTCTCGATTCAACAGCCAAATCAAGATTCTAGATCTGATGGTTGTCGCATGATATCATGGCCTCAAAAGATTCCATGAGATCTTGTCAAGATCATCGATCTTCCTACCTATAGAGTTCATTTGCCAGTGGGTCCTGCCACGTAGTCTGAGCTGTGCATTTGTGATTGGTCAGGGTTGGTGATGTGGTGCCATGTCAGCATGGGCCTGATGATTGTCGATGGATGTTGATCTAATAGCTGGTGCATGATCTGAAGGATCTTTTCTGACACATGAGATCATGCAACTGCCATTGATCTTACTTTATCTCTGAGCTCTATTAGGTGGGTCCTTGGTTTCTGACGTGCTCATTCATTATTGGTTGGCCGGATGATAGCTGGGCTCTATTGGTAGGACCATGTCAGAGTATTTACAGGGATGTCAGTAGACTGAAGATCTACGGTTGTCGCTTGATCGCAAGGGATCTTCCAAGCCGTTGTGATCTTGTGATAACCATCCGATGTGATTTTAGTCTACTGTGGGTCCTATTGTCAGAAGGGTCTGCAACGTGTCTCATCAGGTAGGTTGTGATTAGCTAGTTGGTATGCTACATGGCAATTGTCAGTGGGTCTATGGGGTCAAGTATTTCTAAAGAGCTTAACATCTAGTTTGATCTAGTGGTTGTTGTTATACTGGGGATCCAAGATGCTTGAATTTTAGCATCACAGTATAGCGACAACCATCTGATGCTCTTTCTGTGGGTCGTATGTCCAAGTCTGTCGGACCTGCTAATTTTCTCATGTTTCATTGGTTGCTAACTTCTAGGTGGTAGTTGACTTGTTAAAGGGGGAATTTTAGGCTATTTTTCAAGTACATCACAGCTGTTCATCTTTTGGGAGGGGTTTCTCATCGACAGTGATGTTTTAAATTTGCACTATCCATTATATTTCAAAAATTCAAATGATTTCTGCTAGTTTTGCTAGGGTTTTGTGTTCTTTTGGCCATGCACGATGTCGAGTAGCTCAGGAATTTAATTCTCAGGACATTTGTGGGTGGGGAAGTTGATGGAGATGACCGTTTGCTGATGTTGCAGGGTACTGTGCCACATTTTCATGCCAGGAGATGCTAGAAAGAGTTGGCACCACCTTTTGAACGGTACTGTTACCCAGGGAAATATAATCATGTTGTGAGCATTCATGATGAGCTTTTTTGTAGGTGGGTGGATGATTCAAGGTTGTTGTGTCTATAGGAGGGCTCAGTACAGGATCAACACGTAAAGAAAAGATATGATTTGATCACCGGTGTCCTCAGAGATTTTGATGATAATAATTAGTGTACCTAGGGTTTGATATTGTATTGCTATACCTATGTAACCCTAGTTAGGTTAGTTTTGACTCCTGTCTACATGCAGTTGAGTTGTATATAGTTCTTTTTGGAGCCTTAGTGCTCAGAGTTAGACAATTGTAAAAAGAAATTCATATTTCTTAAGAGTTATCTGTGGCATTTTCTTTGCCCTCTGGCTTCTACAGTTGTATTTATCCCATTGATAAATTCAAACATTGTAGAGGTATTTTGTGACAATTCTTCATGTCCCTATGTTTCCTTGTCTGAGTCCATCTCTTAATGAATTGAAGTCTATGCATGTTTTCAATGACAACTTAGGGTTCCTGATCCCTCTTAATTTCTATAATCGTGTGTGTTACGATGTTTGATCTAATTTAGATGTTTTTGTGGGTATACTTTAGCCCCCTAACAGTCTTGTCTCAATCCTACACTAAGTTGCAGAAGTGAATGTCAGCTTGCAGGTCATAGGTTGTGCCTTATATTCAGGCCCTCTTATGAAACACTTATGCAAGCCTATTCAGTAAGTTGTGACCTACTAGACCTAAGCATTTCATTGATTCTATCCCTCTATGCTACAATTCATAGCCCTAATTTTGGTGTATCACCTAGCAGGTAGTTTGCTTTCAGTCATTTTCCTTTTCCAAGCATTCCTTCTATCCCTTTCTCTAAAAAGTTTACTTTTCCTATCAAGAAGCAAATTAAGGTGATTATCCAAGAGGAACTAGCCTAGAACCTGGAGGTCTCATCTCAATTAGTATAGGTCCCACAACCTGGAGATGATTCCCATGTTATACTAGGTTATCAAGACTATGAGAGCTTGAAACAAGGGTGCAATCTTAGTGTATAAAAATTTTGGCATGCCCGATGGGACCAAGAGGTCATGGTTTTCATAGTTCTAACTAGTTCTGATATGCTTCCAGTAAGTTGCAAACCTTTGAGAGGTCATTGTTTTGCATAGCTTGCGACTCTAAGTTCACATCCACTGGTTTTGAGGGGACCCAGTACCTGAAATGGACTACTATCCTTATTTTCATGAGGATATCCCTTCATTTCATGAAGATCAGCTTTGTTAGAGTAGTTGTACTTCTAATTTCATGTAGAACTATCCAGTTATAGCAATGAAGCAACATACACCTTATGCTTACCCCCCACCCACCCAACTTCCAGTATCATGGAAGCATCAATACACATATCGGTAGCCTCAAGAGGAGATGCTTTCCTTAAAAGAGCATGCTCATCATTCCCAGATCCAACAACAACAAGCTTTGGCTCAGCAGGATCAAGGTTATAAGAGGTATCTGGCAAAGCAATACAAGAGAAATGAGGCAAAGCTCACTGAAGGGGTGGAAGCACAAAAGAGACACTATGAGGAGGTGTTGGAAACACAAAAAAGGAATATGCGGACATAAGAAAAGAAGCAGTTTAATGCTAGATGGAAGTAGCGTGAAGAAATCATTGTAGGACAGCAAAAAGGTCAAGCAGCCCTTGCAAGTAATATAGCAATGCTGAACAAAGTTTACAAGGAAAACTTGATTAAGGTTAGTACTGCTATAGCTGAAAAAGAAGAATATTTCCAAAGAACATTAGCAACTCAGAAAGATGCCTATCAAGAATTAGAGGTTCATAAGAATAATTGTGAAAAGGTGATTCAAGACCAAAAGAATTCGATGGAGGCCATGTTTGATAGAGGCAATGAATTTCAGATTGAGAAAGAAAAGGAGAAGAGAGCTTATGAGGAGTTTCATGAGAGAGAGCTGTAAGATCTCAAGCAAAATATAGGATTCCTGGCTTCTACAGCTGAAACATATAAAAGAGGCTATCAGATACAGATTGAGAAATGTTCTCAACTAGAGAAAGAAAAGGAGATCATTGAGCAGAAGATTGTTGATCTAAAGGAGGCTCTCTCTGAACAAGTTAAGACAAATGAGTTCTTAGCAAATCATGATAATTATCTTGACAATGGTATACTTCTCCTACAAAATAATCTAGAGGAAGAAGAAGAAGATCAATTTTGGGACAAGATGGAACATTTTTTTCTGCATCTTGATGACAAGCCCACACTTCCAGAGAATACCTACAAGTTGCAGGAGGAGATTATTTCTAGTCAGCATGAGGAGGAGATCAATCAGACTGGCGTAATCTCTTAGGAGCCTGAGTTTATCAGGGAAAGCTCTAGATCCACTATGAAACTAGGGTGTCCTATCAAGCATTTGGCCAGGATGGTGGTTATCAAAGGAGTACAAACTATGCCAGCATCCCAATATGATATTCCACTAGAAGCTAAGGCTGAGAATGAACCAGATCAGCTTGTTGTCCCCATTGACCAAGTAAGTAAGGTCTTACTGCTACTTGATGTTTCTCCTCAGAATGATGGTGCTTACAATCAACTTGACCAAGTGAGTAAAATCCATATCAGTCAAATCATTGTCAAGCGGGTGATTCTGCATATCTCCTATATTTATCTTGTAATAGCTTTCCAAAAACATGTGGATTATTGTAATCTAAGAAGGATGGGAAGTTATTTTTCACAAATAGTAAATGGTTTTCTTTGACTAGTGTTATGTACTGATTAGTTTAGGTTAGGTTTGTTTCCTGCTTTCTTTCCCTACTTTCTAGGTTAGTTTTCCCTATTTTCCAAGAAGTGCTCGAGCACAGGTTTCATTCCTTAGTTCCAATTTTGCCCCTCTATCAAGGTTTTGTGCTCAAATGATGACCCCATGCTGAATGGATCATTTAAGGCCACTGGTTTTCCATGTCCTGCAGGCTGACATCCAGCAAAAATCATCAAAATGTTACCCTAATTTTCCTATTCTATGCAAATTTGGCTAAAAACCTATTCCAAAATCTTTGTTTTCACCTTGCCAAGCATCCCTGAAAATTTCATGATTTTATGTTTGGTTTCCTGGCCTCTGCAAATTTTTTATCTACCTAGCTTGGAAGTAAAAAATTTGAAAAAAGTAGCAGTTACCAAGAAAAACCCTAGAAAGCCCTTTGGCCAGTTATAATTCTTTGTTACTTTATTAGCCACTTAAGTCCCTTCATTTCACATGTGCATTGTAAAATCCTTCAGTCACCAAATCTCTGATTCCCACCAGTCAAAGCTCTAACATTTAGCGATCCCGCGAGCAGTTACCATTTCAGTTGGCGGTCTTGGTTCAATGGCCAAATCAAGATTCTAGATCTGACGGTTGTCGCATGATCTCATGGCCTCGAGAGATTCCATGAGATCTTGTGACAATTTTCGATCTTCCTACTTGTAGAGTTCATTTGTCAGTGGGTCCTGCCACATAGTCTGAGCTGTGCATTTGTGATTGGTCAGGGTTGGTCATGTGATGCCATGTCAGCGCGGGCTCGATGATTGTCAGTTGATGTTGATCTAAAGGCTGTCGCATGATCTGAAGGACCTTTTCTGACACATGAGATCATGCGCCCATCATTGATCTTACTTTATCTCCAGGCTCTATTAGGTGGGTCCTCAATTTCTGACGTGCTCATTCGTTATTGGTTGGCTGGATGATAGTTGGGCTCTATTGGTAGGACCATGTTAGAGTATCTGTAGGGATGTCAGTAGGCTAAAGATCTATGGTTGTCGCTTGATCACAAGGGATCTTCCAAGCCCTTGTGATCTTGCGACAACCGTCCGATGTGATCTTAGTCTGCCGTGGGTCCTCTTGTTAGAAGGGTCTGCAATGTGTCTCGTTTGGTAGGTTGTGATTGGCTGGTTGGTATGCTATGTGGCGGTTGTTAGTGGGTCCGTGGGGTTATGGATTTCTAAAGAGGTTAACGTCTAGTTTGATCTAGTAGTTGTCATTATACCGGGGATCCAAGATGCTTGACTTTTCACATCACGGTATAGCGACAATCATCCGATGCTCTTTCTACAAGTCATGGGTCCATGTCTGTCAGACGTGCTGATTTGCTCATGTTTCATTGGTTGCTGACTTCCAGGTGGCAGTTGACTTGTCAGAGGGGGAAGTTTAGGCTATTTTTCAAATGCATCACAGTCGTTCATCTACCGGGAGGGGTTTCTCATCGACAATGATGTTTTAAATTTGCCACTATCCATTATATTTAAAAAATTCAAATGATTTCTATTGGTTTTGCTAGGGTTTTGCATTCTTTCAGCCATGCACAATGTTAGGTAGCTCAATAATTTAATTCTCAACACATTTGTGGGTGGGGAAGTTGATGGAGATGACTGTTGCCTGGTGTTGCAGGGTATTGTGCCGCATTTTCATGCTAGGAGATGCTAGAAAGAGTTGGTGCCACCTTTTGAATGATACTGTTACCCAGGCAAATATGATCAGGTTGTGAGCATTCATGGTGGGATTTGTTGTAGGTGGGTGGATGAGTTGAGGTTGTTGTGTCTACAAGAGGTCTCAGTAGAGGATTAACACGTAAAGAAAAGATATGATTTGGTCACCGGTGTTCTCAAAGATTTTGATGATGATAATCAGTGTACCTAGGGTTTGATATTGTATTTCTATACCTATGTAACCCTAGTTAGGTTATTTTTGACTCCTACCTGCATGCAGTTGAGTTGTATATATTTCTTTGCGGAGCCTTAGTGCTCAGAGTTAGACAATTGTAAAAAGAAATTCATCTTTCTTAAGAGTTATCTGTGGCATTTTCTCTACCCTCTAGCTTCTACAATTGTATTTCTCCCATTGATAAATTCAAACATTGCAGAGGTATTTTGTGACAATTCTTCATGTCCCTATGCTTCCTTGTCTAAGTCCATCTCTTAATGAATTGAAGTTTATGCATAATTTCAATGACAACTTAGGGTTCTTGATCCCTCTTACTTTCTGTAATTGTGTGTGTTATTGTGTTTGATCTAATTTAGATGTTTTTTGTGGGTATACTTCAGCCCCCTAAGAGTCTTGTCTCAATCCTACACAGAGTTGTAGAAGTGAATGTCTGCTTGCAGGTCATAGGTTGTGCCTTATCTTTAGGCCCTCTTATGAAACACTTATGCAATCCTATTCAGTAAGTTGTGACCTACTAGACCTAATCTTTTCATTGATTCTATCCCTCTATACTACAATTCATACCCCTAATTTTGGTGTATCACCTAGTAGGTAGTTTTCTTTCAGTCATTTTCTCTTTCCAAAAATTCCTTCTATCCCTTTCCCTCAAAAGTTTGCTTTTCCTATCAAGAAGAAAATTAAGGTGATTATCCAAGAGGAACTAGCCTAGAACCTAGAGGTCTCATCTTAGTTATCATAGGTCCCACAACCTGGAGATGATTCCCATGTTATACCAGGTTATCAAGACTATGAGAGCTTGAAACAAGGGTGCAAACTTAGTGTATAATAGCTACTACATCAACAGAACTAGTGCAACAAGATATTCCCATCACACCTAAGGAGACTCCTACCATTACAAGTAAAGAGGTTCAGACTTTCAAAGAAGTGGAGCCCATCATAGTGAAAGAACAACAAAGAGTACATAGTGTAACACCTTTTAATATTGTAGACAACATGAAGAAGGTGAATGTCACCATGTCTATGTGGGACTCTCTGGCTATTCCAGGGTAGTCTAAAATTTTGAAAAAGGCCATAACTGAGGTAGCAACTCCTTAGCCTGCAAAAGAAGCTGCAAGGCTAGTGTTGGTTAACACTGATCAAGAAAAGGAGGCTCCAAGTAGTAACTCCAAGGCCAATGCCATGCAAGGTAGGAATTCAAAGCCACCTCCCTTTTATGTATCTCTAATCATTGGAAAATCTTTAGTGCATAATTGTATGGTAGATAGTGGAGCTACTAGCACTGTAATGCCCAAGAAGGTGGCTGACCAATTAGGACTAAAATATGAGCCCTTTCAAATGAAGGTTACACAACTTGATGGATCCTTAGTCAATACTATAGGTGTGGCCAAGGATACCAGTCTAATCCTTCATGCTAGTCCTAATTTTTCCATCCTTCTTGATATATATATATCATAGATCTCCTTGCATTATTTTCTATATGTCTGTCAAGGGAGTTTACAGCCAAGATAAGAGGTTACTTATCTTTTGACTAGTCTCACATGCTATTCCATACAAGGTATGGGACCAGGGTCACCATTAAATTAGAACCATTGGCAGTGCACCATATAGAACCATATGTGTCCAATACCATCAATGTAAACTGCCCTATATTTGATGGTAATGACTTCCAAACCATTGAAGTAGCAGACACTAAGATAGAAAATATCCCTGATATTTTACTAGATGAAAGAACTTCAGAGGTCCAAGAAAATCTTATTTGGGATTATGGTTTGGGGAGTTATTTGATACAAGAAAGTGGATCCATAGAGCCAACCCTTTTCAAAGAAGACACTGATTTAGAGGATCAGACCAGTCAGGTATGGGAACTATTTTTTGATGCAGCTAGAAGAAGACATGGTTCTAGTGGTGGTGCTTTGCTAGTGTCCCTAAAGGGAGAAAGGTATTGCACTACCTTTAGATATAGTTTCTCTTGCACTAGCAACACTGCAGAGTGTGAAAACCTTGTGAATGGACTAGAATGGGCTAGAAAAAGAGGGCTTAAGGCCTTAAAAGTTTATGGTGACAGTGAGTTATTTTTCAGCCAAGTGAGAGGGATAAGTGCAAGCAAGAATGACACCTTGAAGCGTACAAACATAAAGTTTGGGATGAAATTGAAGACTTTTATGCTTTCAATATTGTTGCTATCCCTAGGAAGCTAAATCAGAATGCAGATAGGTTAGCTGTTGTTGGATCGTACTATGATATTCCAAATAGAATTTGAAAAGAAATAGATCAATAAAATATCAAAGTGATTGTTAGATCCTCTATTCCTAATAATAATGTCAATTGGTAGGTGTTTGACAATGATGAACAAATTATGCTTTTCTTGTTTGAAGAAGATGTTTTTTTAAAGCATAATCAAGATAGGTTATCACAAAATTATGGTGACCAAGTAATACAACATAAGTCCAATAAAATGCCTAGAGGTCTTGTCACCTTAGAGACTATCTTCAACAAGGATGATGAGGTTAAGAAAAATAAAGCTGGCCTGCTAGTTCAACTAGAACATTGTGTTGAATTAGAGTTGGAACCAGGTAAGAGCTTACAATTTGGAAAGGTAAACACTAAATTGGAAAAGAAAGATTACACAGTTATTCAAAGAATTCAGTGATGTTTTTGTATGGCAATATGAAGACCTTAAAGGTTTTAACCTAGCCCTTTCTCATCACACTATTGAATTGGAACCTAATGCCAAACCAGTGAGGTAGAACGAAAGGCCTGTTAATCCCAAACTTGAGCCACTTATGCATAAGGAAGTGCTCAAATTAATAGAAAGTGGTATCATCTACCCCATCAAGCATACTAGCTGGGTTTCCAACCTTGTTCCTATCAGGAAGAAGAATTGGGAGCTAAGGTTATGTGTTGACTTCAGGGATCTTAACAGGGCCTCTCTATAAGACTGCCATCCATTACCCTCTATGGAAAAAATCTTACAATGTGTCTCTGGATCTGAGAGATTTTCATTACCGGATGGCTATTCAGGATACAATCAGATCTTAGTGAATGAAGAGGATCAATACAGGACTGCATTTACAACCAAGTGGGGAACCATGGCTTATCAAAAGATGCCCTTTGGTTTGTTAAATGCAGGTGCTACTTTTCAAAAGGCAATAGATATGGCCTTTAAGAGCCTAATGTACAAGTTTGTGTTGGTCTACTTGGATGACATAACTGTCTATTTTAAACATGTAGTAGATCACATCAAACATTTAAGGAAGATTTTTGAAAGGTGTAGAGAGTTTGGGATATCTCTTAATCCCAAGAAATGTGTGTTTGCAGTTCATGAAGGAAAATTGTTGGGATATGTAGTATCCAAAGAAGGAATTACAGTGGATCCTGAGAGAATTTCAGCCATCCTAGAACTACCATTGCCTCATCATAAGAAAGGTCTCCAATCTTTCATAGGACAGATTAATTTTGTTAGGCGTTTCTTGCCTAACATTGCAAATTTACTAAGGCCTTTGACAGCCATGTTAAAGAAAGGTTCATCTTTTAGTTGGACTAAGGAAGGGAAAGCCAATTTTTAGGCTATCAAAGAAGCCTTAACAGAAGCTCCTACCCTATTAAACCCAAATTTCAATAAGAATTTTATCCTTTATGCCTATGGAGGTCATGATGCTATATCTGCAATATTGACTCAAGAAAATTTAGAAGCATTGGAGTAGCCTATTGCCTTCTTTAGCAAAGGTTTAGAAGAGTATGAACAAAGATACTTTTTTGTAGAAAAACATGTACTTATTGTGGTAAAGAGCCTTAAAAACTTTAGATATCTATTGACCCTGTTAGGCCATTTTTCTGCCATAGCAAAAAAATCCTTTAAAATGGCCTATTTTCTCTGCAAGCTTTGTTTTTGCCTCCTACCCTATGTTCTTCACTGTGTCACCAAGCTCTCGTCCAAACTGCATCTCCAAATTTGCAAAGCCCAAAAAGTTTTTAAAATTTTAAGGTCTGTGGGAAGCAATCTTTAAAATTTGCCACAGTGTAAAAAACCCACAGTATTTTTGAAAGTCCTTGATGTTTTCAGTCTGTGTGTTTTCGATCCTTTACCGAAAACCCTGCATTGTTTTCGACCCTTTGTCTTCCAGCTTTGTGCACTTTTCTGTTGACATGTCAAAAACCCTGTGTGTTTTTTATCCTTTGCTGCTGTGAAAAATTTGTGTGTTTTCGACCTCCCAGTTCCTTGTTTGCTGGCATTCCTTAGGTGCACAAGTATGATGGACGGTGGGCCTGGGTTTTCAAAGGCTCTTCTCTGATTGGCTATCACATGGCTGCATGTCAGAATTTTTTGACATGTGATCATGTGATTGCCTACCACCCATCCGCGGGGTCCCAGCTCTTTGCATTGTTCGGCTGTTTGGCGATTATTTCTCATTCGGTGACCTGGCGACTAGTGGTTATCTTTGATCTCTTGATTCTGGCAGTTAGGCGGCTGACATCTCATGACTTGGTGACTGTGTAGTCATGTGATTGTTTCATTCCTCATGGTTATCCCTTAACATCTGGTGACTTGGCTGGCGGTTAGTTTCCCGTAGTCGCGTGATCACGGAATGGTGGGTCCCTGTCCTGTTCTGTTGCCTGGCGGTCTTCTTTGTTTAAGCGCGCAAGTGTGATGATGTGGGGCTAGTTTCTTCAAAGTGAGAAAGGAAGGAGATCAACTGTCTGTGTGTGATCACATGGAATATTCTTTCCCCATGCGATCATGCGCCTGCCATTGATCTTGTTTGTTTCCAGCATTGCCTTGGTGAAGTGGGCCTGGTGTTGAAGGGGTGACAGATGGCATGTTCTTATTGGCTATCGCATGGCCGCATGTCAGACTTTTCTGACATGCGATCATGTGACCACTTGCCATCTGTCCACGTGGGTCTTGACTCTTCATAGTTGGTGGTTACAGTTTTTTGGTCCCGGGGGGTGGTGATGTGGCAGCTTGTGACTCGCTATCGCATGGTCGCATAGCCCAATTTTTGGCTATGTGATCATGCAACCACTTTCCAGGTGTCCCTGGGGCATCTTCCAGATTTGGTGCCGGTGTTCTATTGGCTGGTGGGTGGTGGTGTTATCTCCATGCGGTGGCGGTTGCGGTGCCAGTTGTGGTTAAGGTTCACGGGCTGTCGCATGCTTGCATAGCCCATTTTTGGGCTATGTAATCATGTGACAGGGTGCCATGTGTCTTGGGGCCCGTTTGTGGCTATTTGGTGGGCTTTTTGGTAGGTGTGTCGTGGTGGTTTCCGGTTGGTCCGAGCTGGCAGGTGGGCCCAGGTCTAAGGTTTGGCGGTTGTTGGCAGGGCTGAGGCATGGTGTTAATGGGTTGTCGCATGTTCGCATAGCCCATTTTAAGGCTATGCAATCATGCAACTAACCATCTGATGTCACAGTTGCGGGGTTCTAAAGTGGGCCCACGGTGCCAGTCTTGTTTCATGCATGAGTTTTATTGGTCGCTGTGGGTGATATGGTGAAAGACTTTGTAGGGGATTTTTGGACTGACCATTGACCACGGCTAGGAGTCTGTTATCGCATGATCACAAGGGTGAGTTGGGTGCCTTGTGATCATGTGACCAAGAGCACATGTAATTGAGTTTTTGGTGCCTGGGAATGAGGATCTGTGGTACTGATAAGTTGGTCATGGTTTGAATGTGGGTTGTTGTTTCTGTATAGGCACCAAGAGAGGAAGTGACCGTTGCAAATTCAAAATTTTTTGAGAGCCTCCAGTGCCAAAAAGTACCATTTTATGGAACTGAATGCAGAATTGACCCTGTTCGGTGAGAAATGACAGGTTTTCTGGTCATTTCTTGGTGTGGTGGGTGAAGGCTATGCCTTAGCTATCCGTGGCTTATTGCAACCTATCATGGGTTTCCAAGGCAGCTAATGGTATATAGTGTTGAATTTTTGTCTTTGTTTGGGTTCCTTTCTGCCATAGTTGTGGGGACTGGTTCCACAAATGTTCTTCCTGCATGTTTTTTCCTTCTTCTCTGCATATAGGGTGTTCCCTCTATCCTCTCTGGCTATGGGAATATAATGAAATTGTAACAGATGTCTTATGTATAATATTTCAATATATTTGTTCTGCTCTTACATTGTCTCCATTTAGGTTTTAGACTTATTAATTGTAGCATCAAGGGTGTCATAGTTTTTCTACTTGCATTTCCAGTGAGTGTCTACAGTAGATTTGTTTTTCGCAGAAGCAACTGAGTCTAGGACTGGTGTTCAGATATGTATGAGCTGAGGTATCAAAGATGCATCATGCTTGTCTTCCAGTGGATGCTGGTTAATGTATTGCCTGTTCCTAGGTCTTTCTTTGGATAGGTGATAGCTTATTTGGGTGCACAAGTGCTTTGGTAATGTATGATCTGGTTAGGGTGAGTGTGTTGTCTTCTTATTTCATAGCCCTATTGCAGTGAGGTATTTGACTCTACTGCCCATTGGATAAGGCACTGGTCTATGAGAGACTTAGGATACTTCAGGGGTCCATTCAACCCAACAATAATCATTCATTTAAATCTTTTCCCTTTGATGTTGGAAGTAGCAGTAGGAGGTTTCTCTCTAGTTTTCAGACTCATTGCATGCAGATTAGGTTATTGCATGAGGTCATGGTTCATTGGGGTACAGGATACCCATAGGGGTCTGAGAACTATTCCACAGTAATGCATCTACAAGCCTTTTGTTCATCAACTCAAGAAGAGTCATGAGTGTGTAGATGAGGCAACATCCACCTGAGTGAATGTGGAGCTCGAAGTAGAAGGAGGATGTTCTTTATCCTCATCAATTGGCACTTGTTCCCTTATCAAACTTTTGAGTGAAGACTAACCAGTTTGTCAATCATATTGTAAACCTGGCACTGTGTGGGAACATGTTTAAAAGCTAACAGACCCATAGCAAGGTACACTTGAAGGTTACTCATCCAAGTGTCAAATAATTTCTACTTCCCAAAACCTAAATGAGAAAAGAGCTGGTTGGATCACCAAGGTGATGGAGTATGACATAGATATTCAAACTACCAAGCTAGTTAGAGGAAGAGGTCTTGGTGAGCATTTGGCAGGGGATGAAAGTTCAAAGAGACTAGAACAAATTGATGCATCTCTGGTGGTGCATTCTATAGAATAACAAGCCAAGGTAACAAGCTGGTTGCCTAATATGATCAATTATTTAAAGACAGGACAATGTCTTGCAGATCTAGATATAGCAAAAAGGAGGTATTATAGATTACAATCTGTTCCTTTTGTGTTGATAGATGAGATTCTTTTTGGAAAGGATCACAATGGTGTCATTTTAAGATGCATAGATTCAGAAAAGATAGCTGATGTCCTATTTGAGTTTCATGATGGACCTTCTGGAGGTCACTTTTCTCCTAGGACTACTACTTTTAAAATCATGAGGGCTAGATACTACTGGCCTTCTATCTTCAAGGTTAGCGATGATTATGTGAGAAAATGAATCAAGTGTGCCATGTTTGCAGGAAAAGAAAGGCTTGCAGCCTTGCCCTTACAGCTAGTCAGAATAGAGCAACCTTTCATGAAGTGGGGTATAGACTTCATTGGTGTGATCAATCCTCCATCTAGTGTAGGACACAAGTGGATAATCACTACAATAGATTACTTCACCAGATGAATAGAAGCAATTGCTTTAAAAGAATCAAATGAGAACACTGTATTACATTTTTATGATGATATAATCCATAGATTTGGCACTCTAGATTCCATAGTATTAGATAATGCATTTGCATTCACAGGCCTTAAAGTCTGAGAATGGGCAATTAGGAATGGCATCTATCTGAATACCAGTTCAAATTACTACCCCCAAGGCAATGGTTTAGCAGAATCAACAAATAAGAATTTGATTAAGATAATAAAAAAGCCTCTGCAAGACAACCAAAGGGATTGGCATACCAAACTGAGGTCTGCATTATGGTTGGATAGGATTACTCCAAAGAAGATTATTGGGAATTCTCCTTATGTGCTAGTGTATGGAAAAGAGGCCAAGTTGTCCATTTCAACTAAATTGCCAGCTTTGGACTTGGCTACCCAATATGCCTTGTTTGAGGAGGGAGATCCCTTATAGATCAGGTATGATCAGCTGATGGAATTAAAAGAAATCAGAGACAAATCCATGAAGGATATGGAATTCCATGAGATTCAGACAAAGAGGAGCTTTGCTAAAAGAGCCAGGATAAAAAATTTCAAGGTTGGGGATGTAGTCCTCAAGTGGGATGAGTTCAGGTCTAGACCTGGCAGGCATACAAAATTTGATTCATTCTAGGGTGGACCATTTGTTATAACAAAGTGCAAGGGACCTAATTCTTTCCAGCTACCAACACTTGAAGGGGTTCCCCTGCCAATTTTAGTAAATGGTTCCCACTTGAAGCCCTACTTTGAGGTTAATCCCTCTCTGTAAATTCTTGTAATTATGTTTCTTGTTTTTCTTTCCCTATTTTCCTAGGTTAGTTTTTAGATTTTCAAGAAGTGCCTGTGCATAGGTTTGTCTTTCTGGTTCAAGGTTTGTTCCTCTATTAGAGTTTTGTGCTTAGAAATGATCCCATGCCCAATGGATTGCTCAAGACCACTGGTTTCCATGTCTAGCAAGCTAACATCCAGCAAAAATCACCAAAATGTTTCCCAAAATTTCCTATCCTATGCAATTTGGCCTGGTCTGCTCTTTCTTGGCATTTTTAATCCTATGTTAGACCCATGAAACCCTTTATTAAGCCTTGGCCCTTTCTAATTTAATATTTTACCCTTTCGGGCCACTTATCTCCGAAAACCCACGTGCTATTATTTTCCTAAGGTCCTACCGCCTATTTTCCTAAGTTTCCTATGTCCCAACCTTTAATATTTCCCTCAGGCCCAATTTTTGTTCACAGTTAGATCCAATGGTTATTGCATGCTCTCATGGGATCTTCTAATCCCATGCGATCATGCAACAACCATTGATGCGGTATCAATGAAGATTTGCAGTGGACTCGAAGTATAAGGTAGGCCCCAGTTGATCGAAGATCTATGGTGGCTACATGTTCGCATGGAATCTTCCAATTCCATGTGATCATGCGATGGCCATTAGATCTACTTTACTGCCAAGCCTCTGGTGGTGGGTCCTTAGGTGGTGACATGTTCATTTTTTAGTGATCGGCTGGGTGATGACTGGGCTTTCAGTGGGTCTGATGGTCATAGAATCTATGGGGATGCTAGCTTGTCCAAGATCTACGGTGGTTGCATGTTTGCATGGGATCTTCCGATCCCATGCAATCATGTGATAGCCATTCGATCCTCTGGGTGTTTTGACTGATGTTGTTGTGGGTCCAACTAACATGCGGGTTTCTTATTGGTCCACACTATGATAGTTGGCAGTTGTCAGTGGGGCTGAGTATCTTAAGTGTGTTGGCAGTCGAAGAGGATCCAACGGTGGTCGCATAACCGCATGGGATCTTTCGATCCCATGTGATCATGGGAGCACCGTCTGATGCAAGGTCAGGTTTCTTCTACCTTCTAAGGTTTCAGTCGACTATGACGTGCTCATTTTCTATTGGCTCTTGACTGGTGATGTGGCCTTTAACTTTTTCAAGAAGGAATTGCAATATCTTTAATGGGGTTTTCTTCTATTTTTTTCCTTTTGATCAAATGTGAAGTCATGGGTAGCTCAAAATTTATGTTTTTAGGGGTGGTTGTAGTTGGAAAGGTGATGCAGAGATCTATACAGCCATTTCGGTGGATTCTTACATTATGAGAGTACCAGATTTGAGCATTCATTGCAGCCTAGCTTATAGAGATGTAGTTGGATGAAGGTTTTTTGGTCTGTAGGCAGATTCAGTACAGGGATGGACATGCAAAGACATATCTGATCAATTGAGATATTTTCATGAACATTTATGGTCAGAAATGACAGGTTTAGGGTTGGATTATTTTATGCAGATTTATGTAACCCTAATGAGATTTTTTGCTCCTATCTGTGTGCATAGAGGAGATGTATATAATTAATTTTTGAGAGCTTTTGAAGCTCATAGTTCACATTTTGTAAAGAGAAAAAATATCTTTTCTTAGAAGGCTATCTGTGACATTTTTCTGCCCTCTTTTTTTCTACATTCTATAACCTCCCATCAATAATTCAGATATTGAAGATATCTTGTGACATTTCTCATGTCCCTATGCCTTCTTGTGTGAGTTATCCCTTAATGGATTCAATATTTTATATGTTCTCAGTGATATCTTAGGGTTCTTGATCCCTCTTTCTTACTGTAATTCTGTGTATTATTGTGGATGATTTGATATGAATGCTTTTGTGGGTATACTATAACCCCTTAACAATTTTGTCTCATTCCTATACCTAGTTGCAGAGGTGAATGTTTATTTGTAGGTCATAGATTGTTGTCTAACTCCAAAGAGTGTTATTGTTTGTGAAAGAATTATTCTTTCCCTGAATACCCTCTTTAATTTGCAGACCCTTCTATGAAATACTTATGCAAACCTATTCAGTGAGTTGTGATCTCCTAGACCTAAGTTCATTCATTGAATCCATCTTTTATATTGCAATTCATACCATCATTTCGGTGCATCACCTAGTAGGTAGTTTGCTTTCAAGTCTTTTCCCTTTCATGCATTCCTTCTATCCCTTTCCCTCAAAAGTTTTACTTTTCATGTCAGAAGAAAATTAAGGTGATTATCCAAGAGGAACCAACCTAAAACCTGGAGGTCTCATCTCAGTTAGCATATGTCCCACAACCTGGAGATGATTCCCATGTTATACTAGGTTATCAAGACTACGAGAGCTTGAGACAAGGGTCCAAACTTAGTGTATAACACAACCCTCCCCCCTTCCAAGAGCACAAAGACTTCTTTGAAAATTAGAAGAACCTCTTTCCTCCAATGTTTTCTACAATAAATAATCTTTCCCTAGCCTTTTTTAGTTGCTATAACTAATTCTTGAAAAGATTATTAATTAATATTTTCTTTTTCTTTTCTCTTTCATATTCCTTTCGATGACTTCTTCCTTTTTTATTTCTCTTTATTAATCCCAATGTTTTTTTATCTACATTATATCCCTAAGAATGATAATGAAGATATATAACATATCAAAATAAATATGTAAATATCTTTTGACATGTGGCATATGAATACATCAGACATAAATGAAAATATTCTTGATGCTAGAAAGATTTTTCATGATAGTCAAATTGGGTCTTAGTGCGAGGGCCATAACTATTTATTCCACCATTGGATTTCCTTCATTTTTGGATATGTGGTTGCATTCCTAATTTCGCACAGCTTGATAGAGCGATTGAGAAAATTATGGTGGAGGCAAAAGTTATGCATCTCTGAGTGGAGGTATACAAAACTATCAAAACAATTCACTTGTTGTGTTAATGCTGTTGAACCATTGAACTTGCTACACTACTTTGACATTGGCTAAAATGAATAAACCCTATTATACCTTTCCTATACATAACTAACCATATTGGATCTTGACATTTGAATGGAACCAAACTTGCAAGAACCATGCTGAACCAAAGTGAGCATAAAAATTTGCAATTTGCAATTTTAGATTTTTGCATCAAACCTATGGAACCTCGTGAGATGCACCTTTTAAATGAAATTTTGGATTGAATCTTTGAACCTCTTTGAACTACTTCGAACCAATTTTCAAAGTGATTCAAAGTGGTTCATGAGTGATGAAGGACTACAAACACTTGGTCAAAGGGAGCCGACTAGACCAAAATAAGTTTGAAGTGTCACAATAGTTAATTGAAGGGAAAAGTTTACCTTGAGAGACCTTTGACACAAACTTTGAAAAATGAGGAAACCAGACAATGATCAAATATATCGAAGGGTCAAGGAAAATTTTAACATGGTGACTCAAATAGACCCTAACACTGGCTCTATCTGGGGGACTACATGTTGTCAAATATGCATAGAACTCTAGCAATCTTTGGGTAAAAGAATAGTGCCTACCATCTATTGGGAAATAGAGTCAAAATAATAAGCATAGGGAGCTTCTTGCAGTGAGGGTGGAGGGGAGTAGGGAAAACACCAAAACAAAACCCCTAAACTAAAAACTTGCCGAAAAAAATCTACAAAAACCCTACGTACACCAAAAACTTTATTTACAAGTGATAGGGAAAACAACTCATACCTTCAAGAATGCATCCAACTACTCATATGAAGCCATTAATGGGCTGAGAAAAGTACATGATCCACAATCAAACAAGAATCCATATCCTTGAAGTAGCTGTAGGTATAGAGTTGACATGCAAGACAAATAGAGGTCTACTGAAACAAAGAAACCATGACACATCAACTCCACGCTGCATGGGATTATTAATTAATCTTTTCTTTTTCTTTTCTCTTCCATTTTCCTTTCGATGACTTCTTCCTTTTTTTTAATTTCTCTTTATTAAGCCCAATGTTTTTTTTATCTACATTATATCTCTAAGGCTGATAATGAAGATATATAACATATCAAAATTTAGTTGTAAATATCTTTTGACATGTGGCATATGAATACATCAGACATAAATAAAAATATTCTTGATGCTGGGCGGATTTTTCATGACAGTCAAATTGGGTCTTAGTGTGAGGGCCATAACTATTTATTCCACCATTGGATTTCCTTCATTTTCAGATATGTTGTTACATTCCTAATTTCCCACAACTTGATGGAGCGATTGAGAAAATTATGGCAGAGGCAAAAGTTATGCACCTCTGAGTGGAGGTATATAAAACTATCAAAATAATTCACTTGTTGTGTTAATGTTGCTGAACCATTAAACTTGCTCCACTACTTTAACCTTGGCTAAAGTGAATAAACCCTATTATACCTTTCCAATACATAACTAACCATATTGGATCTTGACATTTGAATGGAACCAAACTTTTGAGAACCATGCTGAACCAAAATGAGCATAAAACTTTGCAATTTGCAATTTTAGATTTTTCCATAAAACCTATGGAACCTCATGAGCTGCACCTTTTAAATGAAATTTTGGATTGAATATTTGATCCTCTTTGAACTACATCAAACTAATGTTCAAAGTGATTCAAAGTGGTTCATGAGTGATGAAGGACTACAAACACTTGGCCAAAGGGAGCTGACTAGACCAAAATAAGTTTGGAGTGTCACAACGGTTAACTCAAGGGCAAAGCTAACTTTGAGAGACCTTTGACGTAAACTTTGAAAAATGAGGAAACCAGACAATGATCAAATATATCAAAGGGTCAAGGAAAATTTTAACATGGTGACTCAAATAGACCCTAAAATTTGCTCTATTTGGGGGACTGCATGTTGTCAAATATGCAGAGAACTCCAACAATCTCTTGGTAAAAGAACAATGCCTAGCATCCATTGGGAAATAGAGTCAAAAAAATAAGCATAGGGAGCTTCTTGCAGTGAGGGCAGAGGGGAGCAGGGAAAACACCAAAACAAAACCCCTAAACTAAAAACAAGCCAAAAAAAATCTACTAAAAGCCTACGTACACCAAAAACTTTATTTACAAGCGATAGGAAAAACAACCCATACCTTCAAGAATGCATCCAACTACTCATATGAAGCCATTAATGGGCTAAGAAAAGTACATGATCCACAACAAAACAAGAATGCATATCCTTGAAGCAGCTGTAGGTATAGAGTTGACATGCAAGACAAATAGAGGTCTGCTAAAATAAAGAAACCACGACACATCAACTCAACACCAAAGATCAACCTCCTATCATATACTTCTTGAGGGAACATAAGTGTACCACACTGCATGGGCTAAATAATGATATCTTCATCCTCATTATGCATGATTTCTTTAGAAGAGTGTATCAAATCTCTAATGAGGCAACCCTCATACAATTTGTGATGGTGAATGACATCAATTGATGGCTTATCTGACAGAATTTATGGATTTTAATTTCTGACTCATTAATCAACAATTCTTTATCAACACTAGGAAAAACACAAAAGAGATGTGTATCTTTACTGTCTGAATTAAAGGGCTCCACAGTTAAATCATTCTTTACCTTAACCATGCAAACATTCATTTCACTATCTAATTCTTCTATGACAGCACCAATACAAGGATTAAACTTTTCTCGTGTCTCCTCTCTATCATTATTGTGCTCTACAAATCTGCAATCAGCTATATAAAGGGTATCTTTTGTGCACAAAGAAACATTTTGGATAATTTTATCATCACACACTTGATCAGATATTTGATTCTCTATACTAACGCAAGATGTTTCAGGTTTTATAATACCCATTGATGCAACTTTAGCTTCTTCAAGAACAGACAAATTTTGAGCAAGCAAGTGATGGTCACCATTAGTCTTACCTTCAATGTCTTGAAAAGTCTTGAGTAAAGAAGGATGAATTTCATGAGGCTGGAATTGCATGCCACCATAGAAGCTTATCAAGAAATCAGTCTGTACTGATTGATTTACACTACTTTATTGAAAATAAAAGTCATCATCATCACTATAGCTGACATTCTTTTTGCGTCCAAGATTATTTTATTCTGTACATTTTGTTTGACCAGCTTTTTTCTTTCTTGTATGTGCATTCTTCTTCCTTTGATTCTTGCATAGGAGATCTCCTCTTGATAAGGACAGCACCATAGAAGGATTTTAGAAATGCTACTTCCCTTGCCAAGTCTTCTGTAACTTCTCTGATTGGATTATTACTAAATGGTGGTATAAAGATAAAGATATCTGTGATATCTTCACTTCTTGCAGGAACCCAATCTTTTAAAATTTTTGGATATCTTTGATATAACTCATGGTATTCATTTTCAATAGAGCTACCAACCTCCATCCTCGGGGAGGTACCTTCAAATTTATGAGAATAGAAAGCACTGAGACTGCGATTCCTTTTCCCCGGCGGAGTCGCCAAATATATGTTGGTGAACAGATTTGTCTTTCAACAAAAACCTTTCAAGTGACTCTTGAATGCCCAAACATGAAGACACAATCAACAACCAACACTTGGGTCATCTTTAATTAAAATATGCAAATGCCCTCTAAATTTTGGTATGAAGGTACAACTCCCTTTGTTTGATATGCAATGAATTTCATATCACTGATAAACTTTTCACCAGAAAGCATCCAAGGCATCAACATCTACCCATAAAAATGATGTAGATGTGGAGAGATTTAAATACATAAGAAAAATAAATATGAGAGGCTGATACAAAGCCCACTTCTCTCACACTCACAACTCGTAACTCATTAAATCAAGAAACGTGCATTCTTTAAAAAATATAGCCTAATTCAGAAAACAAAGTTTCAGAATCAAGCACATACATAGCTGAATGAATAAAATATGATGCTGAAAAAGATTTCAATGAGACAAAGATCAATTAAATCTAAAGAAACAATAATAAATTCAAAGACTCATAAACTGTTTCTCCATAAATTCAAAGTATCTTACCTAAGTTTCCATTGGGAGAACTTGGCCACTCAACAATTGAAAATGGGTATTCAGAAGACACTTATCATCCTAAAAAAATGTATCAAAAGGCCAGTTTCTAGTCTTTGTGTTACCGTCATAATGAATGAATATTGTATAAGGACATTTATTTTTTGAAATTTTATTTGTAGGTTCAATTAGTTATTTTATATTATTTGAAAATGCGATAATAGTAGAAAGATATATAATAGATTTATATGATGATGCGGGATCACCTTCATGAGTTCAATGAACAACACTAAAAGACCCAAAAGTAGATGAATCTAATCTATTCATCAATACAAGATTCATCAATATAAGAGTTGTATAAGTCTAGCTTTCATACTAGTTTTGGCTAGTGCGTTATGCCAACTTTGATTCTACTGATTTGATTTATAAACATAAGAAATATTTAACTATATTTTCTCACCTTGATCTAGAAATCCCCTAAATCTATACTTGATGAATGATCAAAGATAAAACTATTATAATGAAGTTAATAGGCCAATTTCTTATTTTTCAAGTTGGGTTGTTTTCGCATTTATTTTCTTTATTCAGTCTTATAAAAGAATATATGTCATGCATAAGATTATTTTAAAAATGAAAATATGACCCATGTTTCATGAGTAGTGGTTCGCACCATCTAATCTCTCATGGTAATAAATAGAACACTTAATACTCATTGCATCTAGATGATGCTTACAAAAGTGATGCACTAGACTTATGGGGAGGTCACCCATCCTAGTAGTATTCTAGCTTGTTTATGGAGACAAAATTTTTCTTTTTTGATTAGGTAAATCAGGGTGGAGCCCAAACTCCTTTCTATCACAACCATCGCTTTCAACAATAGTGAAAGTACCAAAATGGTCCTACTAGAAAATATAAAGAACACCAACAACCAAAATAGGAATAAAAAGAACCAAAAGAAGTCTAGAAAGCACAAAGAAACAACCAAATAGTATTATTTAGAAGAAAAAAAATTACATTTGTAATATTTAATTTTTTAAATTTATATCTTATTATAAAATAAATACCCTCTGTTATTTTCTTCAAATTTTGCCATAATAAATACATGCATTTATTCAAATACTCATTTATAAAAATGAACTGTGCAAGTATATCTCACTTAAAGGTAACTGACACATAGAAGTGAGATATTATGTTTCAAGTAGTAATGAAGAGAGAAAATGAAAGTGTTTTCTTTGCACCATTCAACAGATAGACTAAAAAAGGTCCAACTAGAAAATAAAAAGAATATGAACAACCAAACTGAAAATAAGAACTAAAAGAAGTGGAGAAAACACAAAGAAACAACCAAATAAAGTTATTTAAAAAAAATAAATTATGTACATTAGTAATTTTCAATTTTTTAAAATTTATATCTTATTACAAAATAAATACTGTTTTATTTTTTCTTCAATTTTGACCATAATAAATATATGCATATATTCAAATGCCCATTTAAAAAAGAAAACTGAAAACTATTTGCATATATAAAAACAACTGTGAAGTATATCTCACTTAAAGATAACTCACACATAGAAGTCAGATATTATGTTCAAGCACTAATGAAGACAGAAAATGAAAGTGTTTTTTTTTGCCCCATTCAACTGATAGACAACATAGATGAGCTAATTGAAAACATATATTGTGGTGGTCCTGGCGGCTATTGATCATCCATATTAATGGAGAAAAATTATTACTTTTAGCTTATATGATATTAGAAATTATATATTCGAAGTTCAGAAAGATTAAAGAATCAGTGAAAAGGACTATTTTTGAAAAAAACAGCAGCAAGAGGGTGCTGACCACTGGCACAATAACAGCACTCTAGATGTGAGTTAATAGTAGATTAACCAAAAATAGAGATGCAGACATTTAATAATATTCAGCATCTTATCTCTATCAAAAACCATAACAAAAAACCAGTACACAGCAACGAATATCCACACTCATAACAATAATGAAAGAAACCGAGTTCAGAACACTATAATCTGTCAAACAGACTATTGATTCAGTATGTAAAATAAATTAAAATAAATTAAAAGAACCTTCAGCTCATTAACTATTATAAATCAAATCTTTATAAGTTCGAAATGATATTGAATCACATATTTGTATCAAATCCTTGTCCAGCACACACAACATAGCCTTAACTTAAGATACGGTAATGGATCATCTCTAAACACAGAGATCGTTGAATACTTCCAATTCCTAATTAACCAATTTGAGAATAACATTGTTTTAAATGGATCTTTAGGGCAGATCGATACTCCCTTATGGTGTTTTTCTCCTTAAGCCATCTGCATTGCTTCTTCTGATTTTGAGGTCAACAGAAATTATTGTTAAAGGAGAGACAAAAAAAAAAAAGAATATGGAATGAAATGTAACACAAATTTTACCTGCTTTGTGTCCACCCGATTTCTTGGTCCTTGCTATTCTAAGATGATCCCTAACCGATTTTGGCTCTTTTGGTATCTTCTTTATTCGATAATGCGCGGGTTGGTTAACATTCCCCACTTCTCCATTTTTATCTGCACAAATATCATTTCAATCCAATAAATATTTTCGTTTCCTAGTTAGGTCTATATACGGTGACCTAAAAAGAAGGATTTAGAAAACCAATTCTCCTAGGTAGGTAATAGAGAATCATAGCCTTCTCGAGTCTGGGAGATCTTACATGTTTGATAGTATAGTAGCCAAGAAACACATGTGTTGACAGTATAGTAGCCAAACAAAAAGTCCTAACCGAAATTATAGAGCAAAAGGGGACGATATACCTGCGTTGGGATTATTAGCCTGACTGTCCTTGCTGTGAAAAGAAACGGTCATCAATTAATACAGAATTAAGTATTGCATTTAAAAAAAATGTCCTCATAAACCCTAATTCTGTAAAGGAGCACCCTTTACTCTTTGTAAAAGATAAGAGTAGCAGAACAGAAAAATGACTCAGAGATGACACAAAAGATGTCCTGATAAAACCCTAATTTTGTAAACGAGCGCCCTTTCCTGATATAACCCTATTTTTGTAAATGAGCGCCATTTACTTTTGCACTAGATAAGAAAAGAAAGCAAGAAAAATGACGCAGAGAAGAACAGAATCCGCAAAGCATTAAATATACTTCTACCTGCTACTCACTACACCAATCACTCCTGGATTATCCAGATCTCAAGGCACTTGAAGCTGGTTGCAATGCCCTTCGCCTTGTCGGATCTCTTTCACTGCATCGACAGAAGATGTTGATGGGATCTCTTTCACTGCATCGATAGAACTGTCGTGCCCATTAATCTCTTCCACAGACCAGTTATTAAGGTCCACAGACCTAGAAGGATTTGACATTTTTCTCATAAATAGATTGCTATGGCTAGATTTTATTACGAGCTCCAAAGATTGCTTTGGCTTTTTCTTGTACCTGCAGATAAATTCATACAAATCTAGATCACCGTCCTCATAAGATTGATTAAGGAGAGTATATGATCTAATAAGCGTAATCAGAGATCAACCGAATGATCAAATTTCAGATTGTTAGGAAATGTTGATGATGCTGCCACATTCATTTCTACACAATTTACCAGTCTCTCTACATGAATGCCAATCAACATATATAGATTTACCCGTCCGAGTTAAGATTTCCCATCAACGACTAATATTGAACGCCCCTAAAAAAATATTATGACTAGAACAGTTTTAAAGGAAAGCTGATGCTGAGAAGAGAGTAGCCTGGCATAAAGAGCGCACATTAAGGATTGATTTCTTAAATGGTTCATTGGCTATTCTGTTTCGTCAGAGATTTTTATCTTATTTCCTTAATGTGCACAGTTTTGTTTTTCAATGGGGTCCTCTTTCACTCTCCCCGATCACTATCATTGTAGCGGTTGATTTTCAATTTGCATCTCCCGCCCGGATTTCTCACCCTCAACCAATATATTCAATTTTAAGGGGGAAATCCTCATTTTAGTGTGAAACAATTCTAATATTTAACAGTGCGTGGGAGATGGATGAATAATTCTCAGCATATTGTCTAGAGGTGGCCTGCAAACTAGTGATAGAGGTGTTGGGATCTCAACTATGTGTCCACAGAGATTGGATCTCTCTTTCAACATCTCCAAAATTACAAATCTCTGAAATTTCAACTTCAAAGCAGAACTCAGATTTACATACCCTAATTCGAATTATATGAATATGTGAGATGCGTGAGGATCAATCGGCCGGGAGGACAATCAATGGTTGGAAATCCTCATTTTGGTGTGAAACTATTCCAATATTTAACATTTCTAAAATTACAAATCTCTGAAATTTCAACTTCAGGGGATAACTCAGATTTACATACCCGAATTAGAACTATATCATGTGAGGTGCGTGAAGTTCAATCTGTCAGGAGGACAATCTATTGGTGGAATCTTATTATACTTTATGTAAGCTGAATATAATTTTTTTATCAAATACAAATCAAGCCAACTACTAAGTCTAAGATCCAACAAATAATGGATTCAATAGAATTCTAAATTATGAAATCTAAATAAAATAGACAAAGTAATATCAAATACAAATCAATCCAACTACTAAGTCTAAGATTTAACAAATAATCGATTCAATAGAATTCTAAATTATGAAATGTAAATAAAATAGACAAAGTAATATCTGACATTTAGAATTTGGTTAACTCTATTATTCTCTTATCCTCACAGATCCTATGAAAGTGGTTGTTTTCTCTCAATTATTTTAGCACCATAAATGATAGTATAAATGGAATGGAATTTGGTAGCTTGATGTTGATATAAAAGTATGATACAATAGAGATGATAAAGAAAGTTCTAGAGAGATTTTGGCATTATACAAATACACTAATGACTAATGAATCCCAAATGAAAGGGAAGAACCTCTTTTATAGAAATGATTAAAAGAATCAAGGGTTTGGATTAAGAAGTTAAAATGAATGCTCATGATTAGAGGATAGGTAGGAATCAATAAGATTAAGAGGTTAAAATAAAATAAAAGGATGAGATTGAGTGGTACGTAGATGTGTTGACTCAAGAAATATACCAATAGAAAAAATCTTCCTGAAATAATCTGTTTGTATGAAAAATCACCAACTTTTATCTCAACAAATCCACCAACACTTCATGTGGATCCCTTCATAAAACCCTCTGCAATTATAGGTCATATCTATCTTTTTCCACCCCACAACTACAATCTTCAGGGTTCACAACCTTTGGGTTTTGATTTCATCAATCCTACTACTGAAACTCCTTCTATCATGCCTAATTAGCAAAATATTCTATTCCTAACCACCTTGTGCAAGCTATGAGTTTATTTAGGTATGATCCTTGGTTCTCCCACCCCAAAAACAATAAATCTGTAACTTTCCAAGCTCAGGAACTCATATTTACAACTACAAGAATCACAACCTTGCTTTGATACCACTTAACATAGTCCATGGAAGGAAAAATACCCAAAGGATAATTCTAACCTTGTAGCTAGAGATTACACAATAGAAATGACAAAACAAAGAAATAATCAATGCTAGCAAGTAAGGAACAATGTTCTATAATTATCACAGGTTAATAGATTTACATCAAGTTGGCATGCAACATGTAGTCTTACAATCTAGGCTTATAGGCCTAATTAATTACAAAATTTTATCCTCATCTTCTATCTATCCTCTATCTTGTCCCCTCCTAAAGAGGAACTACTACTCTAATTGTCTACAAGATCACCAACCACAAGTCATCTTATCCGATCACAAATCTCCCAAGAGAAGGAAACGTATTAACAACCATATGGGTCAGGACCCAAATACAAAAGAGCACCCACAAATAGATATATCAAGTTGTATGAACATACAATGAGGTCAGCTACATATATAATAACATAAAAAAATATGCCAGTCAACATCAGAAATTGTGAAACTCTATCGCAAGCCAATTCATACCAATCTATCCATTAGAATAGGAAAGCTAGAATAGGACCAAACCAATCATGAGATAACTTCATCTAGAAACATTGGATTAAGTTGTGAAGCTAGACATAGGATCTCCATGATTTATAGATCATACCATAAGCATCACATAAGATAACAAGCCAACTAGAATGATTGTTTCCTAAAACAAAGAAACTTTCCAACTAGAATAGAATAAAAAACAAACAAACTTCATTATTCTTGGTGAATGCCTTTGGAGATTTATTTCCGCTTCCAAATCAAATGGGGATTTGAAAGGCATCAAATCCTCATCTAGGAACATTTCTTTTACACACCAACAATTTGTGGATGATACCATTCTTTGGGGTGAGGCTTCGATGGGTGAGGCTAGACTGGTGAAGGATATTTTCAAGAACTATACCAGGGCTACAGGTCAACTTATCAACTGGAACAAAAGTGCCCTCTTCTTAATCAACACTCTGGAAGAAAGATAGAGGAAAATTGCTCACATATTAGGGTGTGGCATTGATACCTTTCCTTCTACCGATTCGGGGTTGCCCTTAGGTGTCAAGCCACTAGAAGCCTTCTACAACAAATTGATTGATAGATTTAACAAGAAGCTTGATGGTTGGAAAGGGGTCCTCCTCAGCCAGGTCAGCAAGATCCCACTAGTAAAGTCTACTTTATAGAATCTCCCAACCTATGCCCTCAACCTTTTCCCCATCCCGACCAAAGCTACGGAAGCCATTGAAAGAATCTAGAGAAGATTCCTTTGGTCTGGAGCTGAGGACCACAAACGCATTCCTCTTATTGCTTGGGAAAAAGTGTGCCGACCTAAATTGATGGTGGCCTTGGCTTAAGGAAGTTGAGACCTTTCAACAAAGCCCTCCAAGCCAAACAAATTTGGAGAATTTTCAATATCACAGGTGAGTGGAGGGACACCTATGAAGAGAAATACCTCTTGCATAATTCTATCCACTCATTTTTTGAAGAGATGGAGTCCCCTAAAGGCTTAGTTATTTGGAATGGTCTCCTCAGTGCCAAGGAGTTGGCCAAAACTAGAGCCAAGTGACAAATTGGAAATGGCTATTCTATCAATTTTTGGAAGGACAACTGGCTTCAGATGGGCAGCTTGAGAAATATTGATACTTTTTACACTTGGAGGCAAGCCTACTCTCAAACCTTCAGAACTCAAGTCTGTAATTACAGAAGGGATGATAAATGGGTGGATCTTACTCAGATCTCTTAGGACCTAGCTCCTTTGATGACTTCTCTCAATGCGGTTACCTTTTCTCAAAAGAAGGACAAGCTCATCTGGGAGGACTCTCCAAATGGGAATTACATAGTGGCTTTAGCCTATTCCTCACCGACTTCCCACATCAATGACTTAAATCTACTATGGGCCAAAGCTTGGATCTCTGGTCTCATGCCCAAAATCAATGTCTTCTTTTGGCTTCTACTACAAAATCGTATCCTTACGATGGACAATCTCATTAAGTGCAGATTCCAATTCACCAAAAGATGTGTTCTCTGTAAATGTCAAGAGGAGACTCTAGATCATCTTTTCTTTTTCTTTTCTCTTCCATATTCCTTTCGGTGACTTCTTCCTTTTTTATATTTCTCTTTATTAAGCCGAATGTTTTTTTTATCTACATTATATCTCTAAGGCTTATAATGAAGATATATAACATATCAAAATTCAGATGTAAATATCTTTTTACATGTGCCATATGAATACATCAGACATAAATCAAAATATTCTTGATGCTGGGCATTTGTTTTCATGATAGTCAAATTGGGTCTTAGTGCGAGGACCATAACTATTTATTCCACTGTTGGATTTCCTTCATTTTTAGATATGTTTTTGCATTCCTCATTTCACACTACTTGACAAAGTGATTGATAAAATTATGGCGGAGGCAAAAGTTATGCATCTCTGAGTGGGGGTATATAAAATTGTCAAAAAAATTCACTTGTTGTGTTAATGCTGTTGAACCATTGAACTTGCTCCACTAGTTTGACCTTGGCTGAAGTGAATAAACCCTATTATACCTTTCCAATACATAACTAACCATATTGGATCTGTTAGCACGTGCAAAAAATTTCATGGCTTTAGCAATTTTTTGTCGGTCTCTGCAATTGTTTTTAGGTCCCTGGCATAAACCCTAAGGCTGTATATTGTAAATCATGGACAAGAGGAGGAATACTAGGTCCTTTGTCAGAAAGAATTCAGAGGTCACTCTGGAGCAATTGCCTAGATAGGAGAAGAAGAGTTGGATTAGAAGAATGGTGTGTCTACTAGTGCTCCCATGAGAGAACAAAGAAATACTAGAGGTAGAGCACCACATGTCTCCTCAAGTGAGGAAGGTTCATAAGACAAAGTTTCTAGATCAAATGGTGGTCACTCTGAAGATAGATTTTATGATACCCTGGAAGCTGTATTTCAGGACAAAGGTCCATTGCCTACAATCAAGATGAACAAGCTAGAGAGATGGGTTTGGAGATTGATTTAGATCTTGATGAGGACAATTTCAGAAGAGAACCCATGAGACCAAGGCAAGTTCACTTCCCATATCAAAATCTTTCTGATATGGATGTTTCATCAAGTTCTGATGATATTATGGTAGATCCTAATGATTTAAATGTGTTGACATTGTAGTTGGCAGAGTAGGATGCCATAAATAAGAGGCTACAAGAGTAGAGAGAGGCTGAAAAGGTGAATGCTCTGATAGAAAGATAGGCTCTCCTTAGAAAGATTAATGAAATGAAGGAGAGAAACAAGATGCTTGCTTCTGCTCCTAAAACTTTGCAGCATGATGTCTTTGGTGATCTTGATGCCTTGAGGAGTGAGCAAGAGTGCTTACTACAAGATCATGAATTTGATAGGGAGGGCCCTGTGGTTAGACAAGTGCAAAGTTATGTTCCTTTGCCTAAAGATAAAGATGGGCATGTGATCACTAGGCCTGATGTTGCCACTGGTGAGAAAGGAAAGAAAAAGATGGTGGGACATCAAACAAGTAAATCATTGACAATACCTGGGGTCCCACCACCCAATTTAAATAAGGACACAGAAATGGAGAGAAGAAGAAAAGAAGATGAGGACCTTGCAAGAGAATTAGAGAGGGCTGACATTGAAGCTTCCATTGCAGAAAAAAGAAGAAAGATCCAGTTCTTGAAGGCTTCATCAGCTAATGCTCTTGGCCCATCTGCTACTGAACTAGGTATGCCATCTATGACTACTACTATTAAACTTAGTAATGCTACCAGTTCAATTCCTTCTTCATCTGCTAGGATAGGTGCTGATCCTAGGCAGCAGTCAAATTGACAAATAAATGTAGATGCTAATGTTGATCCTAGGGTTAACACTAGTTCAAGTTTTCAAAGAAGACCTATGCAATTAGAAGGCTATAGGAAAATTAGTTTTGATGGAATTCCTAGCTACTTGAATGCTTTTCCAAATGATATTAGAGATAAGGTACCTAAGTTTGCTGGTAATAATGCTATTAGTTGTGAGGAGCATCTCAGGTTATTTGTTGATATGCTTAATGATTATGGGGTAGAGCATGAGGATGTGGTCATGAAGTTATTTGTTCAATCTCTAATGGAGGATGCTAGAGATTGGTTTAAGAGACTTCCTGACAAATGTATTGATACTTGGGACTCTTTTGAGAGATGTTTTAAAGAGCAGTATGGTGATAGGCCTAATGCTAGTTTCATGTTGAATGAATTCAATACCATAAGGAAAAATCAGAATGAGACTTGCTAGTCCATTTTCCTGTTAATGCAAAATCCTGTGAAAATGGCCTTTTCTCTGCAATTCTTGAAGATGTCCCACCCTACTACAAGTTTGTTTTAATATGTGATGAAAATTCATAGTGTTTCATGGTTTGAGCTCTTAGCCCTATGTTCTTCATTGTGTCACCAAGCTCTAGTCCAAATTGAATGTGCTGAATTGAAAAACCCAGAGAGTCATTCAAGTTCTAAGGTTTGCAGGAAACAAATTTTAAAATCTGCCTAAGTGTCAAAAACCCACAATGTTTTTGAAAATCCATGATATTTTCGGTCTATGTGAAAACCTTCATTATTTTTGATCTTATGCCTTCCCTCTTTTGTGCACTTGTCTTCTGGCATTGAAAAATCTATGTGTTTTCAATCTTTCATTGTGTCAAAAAATTTGTGGGTTTTCGACCTTGGTCTTAACTGTGCAAGTGCGATCATTGGTGGGTCCCAGTTCTTCCCATTACCTAGTGTGGTTAAAGTTCAAACAAAATTAGTGGTCAGCGTAAGTTCGCATGGTAAAGATGTATGATGTTTATCCTTCATGATTTTGTGAAAGCCATTTGATTTTCTTGTATGGGCATTAAGTGGGTCCAGGTCTATAGGCTCTTCCTGATTATTTGTCGCATGGCCACCTATCCACATGGGTCCTAGTTCTTAGTGATGATCAGCTGCTTGGTAGTTAAGTTTTTCTTTCCGCGATCTGGTGACTTGTGGTTATCTCTTGGTCACTGATTCTTGGCGGTTAGGCCCTTAACATCTGGTGACCTAGCTGGTGGTTTACTTTGCCTTAGTTGTGCAATCACGTAATGGTGGGTCCCAGTCTTCATGCTTTTAAAGGTAAGGCTTCTTTGGCTGTGGTCCCAGAGGTGGTTATGTGGCGGCCTGTGGTTGGCTGTCACATGATTGCA
This sequence comes from Chamaecyparis obtusa, assembly GCA_027943335.1. Taxonomy (NCBI): domain Eukaryota; kingdom Viridiplantae; phylum Streptophyta; class Pinopsida; order Cupressales; family Cupressaceae; genus Chamaecyparis; species Chamaecyparis obtusa. The sequence goes on along the minus strand of BSBK01004880.1, from coordinate 234,602 downwards.
TGTCAGAGATTTCTGACATGTGATCATGCGATCGGTTGACACCTTTGCCTTTGGTGTTGGAGTGTTGTGGTCCCACTAGCTGACATGGAGGCTAAGGTGGTAGTCTTGTTTCCTTGTCGTGTGATCACAAGGTCCATCTTTCGGCCATGCGATGATGCGACAAGGGTGCCATGTGGTGTTGGGGCCCGATGGCAGGTGTTGATGTGCTAAGTTTCGATTGGTTGCCGGTGTACCGAGGTGGCAAGGGGTTTGTGATGGGACCTGTCTACTCGGTGGTGATGATGTACTCGATTCTCATTGGTCAGTGTGGTGACTTGGTAGTTTGTCGGTGGGGCCCATGTTTGTAGTGCCCGAGCATGTTTGACATTTGGTGGTGAATGCTGGTAGTTAGTTGCATGTTCGCATAGCATTTTTCAAGGCTATGTGATCATGCGACTGATGTTTTGTGTCAACCCTATGTGGCGGTGGTTATGCGGTGGTCAAGTGTTGAAGTGTGTCTCATGTTCGCATGGCCCTTTTCCTGGCTATGTGATCATGCAACAACTATTTGGATATTGTCGTTGCGAAGTTAGGGTGGGTCCATTGTGCCAGTGTTGCTGAGTTGTTTGATTTTGATTGTTCGCTGACTAGTGGTGGGGCCGGTGACTTTTCAGAGGGTTTGTGATTGGAATTGCATGGTTAAGTGGTTGTGCTCACGTGATCATGAGGGTGAGTTTGGTGCCTTGCGATCATGCGACCAAGCATAAGATGAAACCCATTTTCCTGTGGTAGTTAGGTTGATGACCGCATGATTACGTGACTAAGGGAAAATAGTTAAGGAACATAAAGCCCATGAAATGCATGGTGACCATTGGATTTAAATTTCAAATCTGCAAAGGGTTTTCCAGTGACAAGAGGTACCCATAATTTATGGTTTTTCTGGCCGTTTCTTGATCTGGTTGATGGCATCAATTGTTGTAGTGTGGTCTAGTGAGTTGGGTGATTGCTTGCAGATGTTTTTCCGTGTGGGGGAGGATAGTTTTTGTTGGCTCGAGGTGTTTTGATGTTCTGGTCAGACTGTTATTCATGATGAATTTGTGATCCTGGGTATAGATTTGAAGATTTTATCTTTCTTATGGATCATTCTAATTTCTGACAGATTGGTGCTGGTTTTCCCTCCAGTGAGTTTTCAAATTTAGTTGTTGTAGCCCTAACCCTAGTCACCCTAAGCTTCATCCAATCTCTTTGAGATTCCCAAGGTGGCTAGTGGTATAAATTTTTTATTTTTTGACTGAGTAAGGGTTCTAAATTTTATCAGTTCCAGGGGTTTGTAGCAGGGTTGTATCACATTGCATGTAAGCTGAATAAAATTTCTAGAAGTCTTTTGCAGGTTATTGAAGTGGTTTGATCTCTGTCCTACTTTGATCATGTACATGACTCATTATACTTAATATAAATTTTTCATGCTTCCAAGTCTCTCCTTGGTGTCATTCTTGTGAGTTTTGAATTTTCTGATCCATTGCATAGGGTTACCTTTGCATATGTTCTTGTCTTTAGTTCTTGATCTAGGATCAAGTGAAATTTACTTTAGAAGGGACATAGATTCATCTTGGTTGTCTACAGAAGGATCTTATAAGTAGTGGATGGGCTGGAATATTTATATTTATGGCTATGAGTCTTTGACAATAGTTGGTTCATGTTTCATTGTTTGTATGTGAGGTCTGCCCAATGGATAATGGCACTGATCAAGGATTAGTACATTTAGTTGAGTCCAATGTCTGATTGGCTCTTGTCTACCTTCCCTATCCTCATTAATGAAAGACCCTTTTAAGTTTTTAAGTATTATTGTTGGTAGTAATACCCTTCACAAGGCCATTTTATACCCAATAGCAATTGAGATTCAATGAATGTCTGGTTAACATTTAGTAGTCTCTTGCTATCATCTACTTTGTTTAATCCAGTCCAAAGTCCTAAAATGTCATAAGTTACTGGATTAGGTACACCCACCATAGTTTTGCAGAGCCAAAAGTGTAGAGGGTAGTCTTGTCCCTATAGTTGGTCCAATTGCCTTGCAGAGCTCCCATACTTGGAACTAACCACTCCTCTCATTAGTCTCAAGGTATATTGGCAGCCCTAAGTGGCATAAGCATTTTTAAACACCAAGAAGATGGCGACTCTGCTGGGGAGAACATTACAAAGTAATATTTGTTAGAATCTCTGGTTGTATTGAAAATTTTCAGTATTTGTCTGACCAGATTGATTTACCCATCCGAGTCACCAACAAGATGGTGACTCTACTGGGGAGCCATTGGAAAGAGTCAGATGAACAAAAAAGTATTTGCTAAATTTTCTCACCTAGTTGTGAGTGGCGGCTCTGATTTTTCTCTGTTTGATCAGTCCAATTTCTGATAAGTAGTGAACTCTGTGAAGTTTTGTGTATTGATTGGAAGAAGATACAAAATTAGTGCAATATTTTACTCTTCAAGGAGGTGGCGACTCTACATATCAAAGAACCTGATGGAGCTGCATGGTGAGCTCTAGATCTGCCATGTCTTCCCAGTCAACAAAGTTTTTTTGCTACAAAAATTCTAGGTATTTATGATTACAATGTTTCCCTATCAAGTATCCAGTGCTAGTATAAAGGGAAGACTGAAATAAGATGAGTGGCTCTCATCTTGTTTCAAATCAAATGGAAAATCAAAGGAAAAGCCAGTCTAGACTGCTGGGTTTTGTCACGTTGGATAGACCTTTAAGCTATGTTCTTCCAAAGTCCCTTCATTCTTTCCCTAGTGAGCTTTTGGGTCTGATTCCTATTTTTGATTGCCAGTATGATTCAGCAGTGAAGCATGTTGTAGCATTTTATAGATTTATTATAGAATATCAGATTCTTGATGAGGATGTTAGTATGATGTTTTTTGGGAGATCCCTCAAAGGGGTTGCATCTAATTGGTATCTAAATCTACCCCCAAAATGCATCTCTTCTTTGACTAAGTTTAAGTGGTTGTTCTTAGAGGAGTTTGCTGATGATGATGAATGGAAAAGGTTGCAAAGGGATCATCAGCAAAAAGGGAATACAAGTTGTATTTCAGAGCAACCCATATCTAATGCTAAGGGTACTTATTCTGATGAAGTTTTGTCAGAGGAGTATTCAGATTGTGGCAGTGAGCAAGAATTAGAGTCAAGGTGTGCAGGATTCTCCATTCATTTAGAAATGTCTGAATGTGATTTCAATGGTTATTCAGGTGAGGTTGATGAAGGCAGTGATGCTGATGTGTCCTCATGTGAATCAGATGAGGCATGGGAAGAAGAAAGTAATGGTGAAAGTGAACACTCCTTTAGTGAGGAGTATGAAGATAAGGAAGTGATAATGGATTGTGATGTCAGTGAGTTTGAACATGAATATTTAAGTGATGAGTTATTAAATAATCCTAAAATGGGTAGTGAGTTTAAAGTGTTCGCTAACACTTTATATGATGAAGACTATGATGATTATTAGCCCACTTTTTGTCATGATGTTCAGCATGGTGCATTGCATGGAGTTATCAATCCTTTGTTTGAAGAACATGTGGAGGTCTCAGACTTAGTTGAATCAGGATGCCCATTTTCCATCTGTGGGTATCAGTCTGATTATTCATTTGAGGTCCAACCGATTACACTTGTGAAAATGCAAAGTCGAGGTATGAATGAGGCCTTTCTGCAGGCAAAATATGAGGCTTTTGTGTTTCCAGTTGATAGCATCCATGAGTGAGTGGAAAGGAACAGGTTTTTATTTGACGGTGCTGATCTTGGACATGCTAAATCTTTTCTTCATAGTGAGCAAGAGGGAGAAAGTGCCAAAAAATTTTACATGCACTATGAGGATAGTTATTTTATTTTACCTGATAAGTTGGTTGGAAGTGTTGACACACCTATTGAAACAAATGAAAATAGAATGCCTGGTGTGCCTCATGAAGAAATAAATGAGAATCAAGTTTTTGACAGAGGCAAGAACTGACTCTTGTTTATTGTTGCAGGTTTTTTTGTAAAAAATGTACATTTTGTAAATAGTTTCCCTTTCCTGTCTGTTCTCGGTGTTTTTTGAGGTCTTTGTGTTTTTCCAGTGGGTGGTATACTTCTTCTCAGAGATCTGAGGTCCTCATTGTACCTACAAGAGATACATGTCCCCACCTAGAGCCACTGTTAGTCCATTTTTCTGTCAATGCAAAATCCTGTGAAAATGGCCTTTTCTCTATAATTCTTGAAGATGTCCCGCCCTGCTACAAGATTTTTTTAATGTGTGATGAAAATCTATAGTATTTCATGGTTTGAGCTCTTAGCCCTATGTTCTTCATTGTGTCACCAAGCTATAGTCCAAATTGCACGTGCTGAATTGCAAAACCCAGAGAGTTATTCAAGTTCTAAGGTCTACAGGAAACAAATTTTAAAATCTGCCTAAGTGTCAAAAACCTACAATGTTTTTGAAAATCCATGATGTTTTCAGTCTATATGAAAACCTTCATTGTTTTTGACCTTATGCCTTCCCACTTTTTTACACTTGTCTTCTGGCATCGAAAACTCTATGTATTTTCAGTCTTTCGCTGTGTCAAAAACTTTGTGTGTTTTCGACCTTAGTCTTAACTGCGCAAGTGCGATCGTTGGTGGGTCCCAGTTCCCCATTGCCCAGTGTAGTTAAAGTTCAAACAAAATTAGTGGTCAACATAAGTTCACATGGTAAAGATACATGATGTTTATCCTTCACGCTTTTGCGACAGCCGTTCGATTTTCTTGTATGGGTGTTAAGTGGGTCCAGGTCTGCAGGCTCTTCCTGATTGGTTGTCGCATGGTCGCATGTCAGAATTTTTTGACATTCAATCATGTGACCACTTGCCACCTATCTGCATGGGTCCTAGTTCTTAGTGATGATTAGCTACCTGGTGGTTAAGTTTTTCTTTTCGTGATCTGGCAACTCGCAGTTATCTCTTGGTCACTGATTCTTGGCGGTTAGGCCTTTAACATCTGGTGACCTGGCTGGCGGTTTACTTTGCCTTAGTCACGTAATCATGTAATGGTGGGCCTAGGTCTTCATGCTTTTAAAGGTAAGGCTTCTTTGGCTATGGTCACAGAGGTGGTTATGTGGCAGCCTGTGGTTGGCTGTCGCATGATCACATGTCAGAGATTTCTGACATGCGATCATGCGACCAGTTGACACCTGTCCCTTTGGTGTTGGAGTGTTGTGGTCCCACTGTTTGACATGGCAGCTGAGGTGGTAGTCTTGTTGCCTTGTCGCATGATCACAAGGGCCATCTTTAAGCCATGTGATGATGTGACAAGGGTGCCACGTGGTGTTGGGGCCCGATGGCAGGTGGTGACATGCTGAGTTTCAGTTGGTTACTGGTGTACCGAGGTGGCAAGGGGTTTGTGGTGGGACCTTTCTGCTCAATGGTGATGATGTGCTCAATTCTCATTGGTCAGCATGGTGACTTGGCAGTTTGTCAGTGGGGCCTGTGTTTGCAGTGCCTGAGCATGTTTGACATTTGGTGGTGAATGCTGGCGATTAGTCACATGTTCACATAGCCTTTTTCAAGGCTATGTGATCATGTGACTGATGTTTTGTGTCAACCCTATGCGGTGGCGGTTATGTGGTGGTCAAGTGTTGAAGTGTGTCACATGTTGGCATGGCCCTTTTCCTGGCTATGCGATCATGTGACAACTGTTTGGATATCACCATTGCGGAGTTAGGGTGGGTCCACTGTGCCGGTGTTGTTGAGCTGTTCGATTTTGATTGGTCGCTGACTAGTGGTGGGGCTGATGAATTTTTAGAGGGTTTGTGATTGGCATTGCATGGTTAAGTGGTTGCGGTCGTGTGATCGCAAGGGTGAGTTTGGTGCCTTGCGATCTTGCGACCAAGCATAAGATGAAACCCATTTTCCTGTGGTAGTTAGGTTAATGACCATGCGATTACGTGACTAAGGGAAAATAGTTAAGGAAGATAAAGCCCGTGAAGTGCATGGTGATTGTTAGATTTCAATTTCAAATCTACAGAGGGTTTTCCAGTGATAAGAGGTACCCAAAATTTATGGTTTTTCTGGCCGTTTCTTGATCTAGTTGGTGGCTTCGATTGTTACAGTGTGGTCCAATGAGTAGGGTGATTGCTTGTAGATGTTTTGCTGTGTGGGGGAGGATAGTTTTTTTTGGCTCAAGGTGTTTTCATGGTCTGGTCGAACTATTATTCATGATGAATTTGTGATCCTGGGTACAGATTTAAAGATTTTATCTTTCTTGTGGATCATTCTTGTTTCTGACAGATTGGTACTGGTTTTCCCTCCATTGAGTTTTTAGATTTAGCTATTGTAGCCCTAACCCTAGTCACCCTAAGCTTCATGCAATCTCTTTGAGATTCCTAAGGTGGTTAGTGGTATAATTTTTTTATTTTTTGGACTGAGTAAGGGTTCTAAATTTTATCAGTTCCAGGGGTTTGGAGCAGGGTTGTATCACATTGCATGTAAGCTGAATAAAATTTCAAGAAGTCTTTTGCAGGTTATTAAAGTGGTTTGATCTCTATCCTACTTTGATCATGTACATGACTCATTATACTTAATATAAGTTTTTCATGCTTCCAAGTCTCTCCTTGGTGTCATTCTTGTGAGTTTTGGATTTTCTGATCCATTGCATAGGGTTACCTTTGCATATGTTCTTGTCTTTAGTTCTTGATCTAGGATCAAGTGAAATTTACTTTAGGAGGGACATATATTCATCTTGGTTGTCTACAGAAGGATCTTATAAGTAGTGGATGGGCTGGAACATTTATATTTATGGCTATGAGTCTTTGACAACAATCGATTCACATTTCATTGTTTGTATGTGAGGTCTACCCAATGGATAATGGCACTGATCAAGCATTAGTACATTTAGTTGAGTCCAATGTCTGATTGGCTCTTGTCTACCTTCCCTATCCTCATTAATGAAAGACCCTTTTAAGTTTTTAAGTATTATTATTGGTAGTAATACCCTTCACAAGGCCATTTTATACCCAATAGCAATTGAGATTCAATGAATGGCTGGTTAACATTTAGTAGTCTCTTGCTATCATCTGCTTTGTTTAATCAAGTCTGAAGTCCTAAAATGCCATAAGTTACTGGATTAGGTACACCGACCATGGTTTTACAGAGCCAGAAGTGTAGAGGGTAGTCTTGTCCCTATAGTTGGTCCAGTTGCCTTGCAGAGCTCCCATACTTGGAACTAACCACTCCTAACATTAGTATCAAAGCATATTGGTAGCCCTAAGTTGCATAAGCATTTTCAGACACCAATAAGACTGCAACTAAATTCAACATGAGATTTCAGAAAGGTATGCATAAGTTGTTTCAAGTTATGCGGTTAGATGACAATGTCTTTCTAATCACATACTTCAATGCATTTGATGGAAAGATGGGATATTTTTTGAGGGACAAAGAACCAAGAACTCTTATGGATGCTTTTAGGATTGCTGTCAACATTGAGAACAATATGAAAATATCAGGAAAATTGGGGGGAAATAGAGATGACCCAAAGTTGTTTGGGGACAAGAAATACAAAGAGGAAATGATAAGAATGTTGGAGCTAGGAGGCAAGAAGAAGATAAATTGGATAAGGTGCTCAATGCATTGAAGGATTTGAAGGCACCTGGAAATAGGAACATCAGTGCTCCTATGAATGAGAGGCCTCAATTCAACAACAATTTTAACAAATATAATAGATTGCAGAACTACCCCTACAACACCCAATGGAAGGATGGCAAGCCTATTGTCCCTGCTGTAAGAGGAAACAACAATAGAGGTGTCCCTGACCCTCTACAAAAGGCTTCAATAAATGTCATGGAGGACATACCTTGGTGTGTTGCATGTCGGTCCCTTCATTCTGTAGAGCATTGTGTGGTTGCACATTCTATGGCTGCAAATCAAGATTGTGGCAATGAGGAGATAGATCAAGAAGAAGATCAAGATGATGTTGGATGCAACATGGCTTCTTCATATCTAGGATATGAAGATGATTCTAACTTTGATGAAGAGGTAGATGTAAATGTAAAGAGACACAATCAGGCCCTTTTTCATCAAGAATTTTTTTCTGATAGTGAAGACATTAATAGGAAGACATGTAATATGAACTCTTCTTCTGAGCCAATAAATTTGAGAAGACATTCTAGAGAAGAGATGGATAGGATTACTGCAGAAATGATTGCCCAAGTGCAAACTAGAGGCATGGTGGTAGGAATACAAATGAGAAAGCTACAAGAATGTTTATAAAGAGTTCCAACTCTAGAGAACCTAATGAGAACAAATCAAAAGGTGATCACACGGTGAAATTCAAGAATGTAAAAGGTAAGAATTGTGAGCCTAAGGGAGTTGGAATTGAAAAGATTTCTAGTGAGATTGAGAGGCCAGTTAACACAATGGCTAAGATTGAAAAAATGAGGGTGGCCAATACACCTAATGTGTCAGATAAGCAAAAGGATATTAAGGTAGTGCAGATTGAGATTCCTTCTTCTGCTCCTATTGATATGCTATCTGTATTGTCCCAAATTATAGTTAAGGTTCCATTATCAGAATTGTTGAGGATCCCTGAACACAAAGACAAAGCTATTGCATGGGTAGGTAATGTTCATAAAAATGATGTTGCATGCAATGGATCTTAGGATAAGGCTTTGAAAGGTGTTGCTTCTCAGGGAATTGTGTCTCAAATTCCTCTAATATACTTGGATAGTTCTGTCAATGCTAGCCTTGAAAATATTGATCCATTCTTTTTAAGTGTTCTTGTGAATGGAATGAAGTTGAGAAATTGTATGATTGATAGTGGTGCCTCTAATACTGTCATGCCTTTTAAAATCATGGAGAAGTTGGGCCTTAAAGTTGATATAGTGCAAGGTAGATGTTGTGCAATGGATCAGAGGGAGGTACCATTTATTGGGACTATCAATGCAATGCCATATAGGCTGGCAGCACATCCAGAGAAAGAGTTGACAATGAGTGTTTTGGTAGTGGACATCCCTCCTCATTATGGGATGCTGCTATCTAGAAGGTGGAGTGCTGTCATGGGTGGAAGTTTACAGTGTGATCTGTCCTATGCCACTTTCAAGATTGATGATCAGTTTGTCAAGATTGAATGAGAGCCAAGAGTATACCACATGATTGAGAGAAATATTGATCATAAAACTACATGTTTTTTGGATACTGATATTAATTCTTTTAGGGCAGAGATCCCTGTATTTGAAGAGGAACCTATTTTTCCACCTATCTCTGTTGAGGTAAGTGCTAATTCTGTGAAGGGTGATTTGTGGGTAATGTACTTTGATGGTGCAAATTGCAAAGATGGTGCAGGAGTAGGTATTTTACTTATTTCTCCTGATGGAAACACCTACAAGTTTTCTTTTACATTGAATTTCTTTTGTACCAACAATATAGCAGAATATGAGGCTTTTTTGTTAGGATTGAGGTTGGTACAAAAGCATGGTATTAAGTGTTTAAGTGTTGTTGGTGATTCTGAGTTGGTGGTGTCCCAAGTTAGGTTAGTATATGCTTCCAAGAATAGGAGGTTGAAGCAATATAGGAATGCAATTTGGGATTTGATTGAACATTGTGATGCCTTCAATATTGAGTGGAAGGATAGGAGTAACAAGAAGATGGTTGACTTGTTAGCCAATATTGCAATCAATCCCAATGATATTACATTTTCTGGTATCTCTAAAGTTGAAATTCAGGCTAGGCCTAGCATACCAGATAATATTGATAATTCACAAGTTTTTGATGATGATAATGATATCTTGAATTTTATGGGTTGTGAGGATCAGTATCATGGTTAGGAATTTGATTTTTTAGCCTTGGTTGAGTCAGTAGAAGGAAGGGAGGTTGTCTTTGGCAATGAGGTCATTCAGCTTAGAACTAACAAGGTGCCCAAGGGGCTTGTTGTTTTGGAGACTATCTTTGATAACCAGGATAGAGTTCAAAAGAATATCAAAAGAGAAGATCATGCTGATCTAGAGGAGATAAATCTTGGAACACATGAGGCACCTAAGAAGGTATACATTGGTAGAGATATATCTCAAAAGGTAAAGAAATCTTTGATTGAATTATTGAGAAAATTCAAGCATGTTTTTGCATGGTCATATGATGACCTAAAGGTTTACAGAGAAGATTTATTTCAACATATTATTCCATTGAAAGAAGATGCTAAACCTTTCCGGCAAAACAAAGGCCTAATAATCCCACTTTGGCACCCAAGATGCAAGAAGAGTTAATGAAGCTAAGAGATGCTAGAATTATCAAGCCTGTAAGGCATTCTTCTTGGGTGTCAAACCTTGTTCCTATGAGAAAAAAAGAATGATGACATTAGGGTTTGTGTGGACTTCTGGAATCTGAACATCTGCTCATTAAAGGATAATTATTGTCTGCCCAATATGGAAGCTATGTTGTAGAGAGTAACAAGATCAGAATTGATGTATATGATGGATGATTTCTCTGGCTACAATCAGGTCATTTTCAAGGAATCAGAGCAATTCAAGCTAGCTTTCACAACACCTTGGGGGACATATGTTTATGTGAGAATGCCTTTTGGCCTCACAAATGCTGGTGCTACTTTTCAGAGGGCAATGGATGTTGCCTTTTCAAATTTCATAAATGATTTCCTTGTTGTATATCAAGATGATCTAACTGCCTATTCCAAGGAGGAAGAAGACCATTGCACTCATTTAGAAAGAATATTTGTGAGGGCCTTGGAATTTGGCATTTCTTTGAACCCAAGGAAATGTGCTTTTGGTGTCACTGAAGGTAAGTTGCTTGGCCACTTAGTTGGGAAGTAGGGAGTGAGAATTGACCCTAAGAGGGTAGCAGCCATTGATAAAATTTGGAGACCAAAGAATGTTAAAGGATTTCAGTCCTTGTTTGGTCAGGTCAATTTCTTAAGGAGGTTTGTGACAAATTTTGTGGAGGTTACTAGACCTATTTCTAAGATGTTGAAGAAGGGATCTGCAATCAATTGGGAGGGTGAGCCTGATGAGGCATTCAAAAATATCAAGTAGGCTATCAAAGATGCACTGGTGCTTAAGGAACCTGATTATAATGTCCCAATGCATATCTTTTCCTTTGCATCCTTTCACACTATTGTTGTAGTTTTTTTACAAAAGAATAAGGATGGTTTTGAGTAGCCTATTGCATTTTTTAGTAAATCTTTGCAGGTTGCAGAATTGAAATATGACATAAATGAAAAACAAGCTTATGCACTTGTGAAGGCAATCGAGGCTTTTAGGTGTTACTTGATGGGAGTAGCTATGATTGCTTTTGTGCCAAGTGTAGCTGTGAAGGATATTTTCTCACAGCAAGAGGTGTCTGGAAGAAGATGCAGATGGATCAATAGGATCCAAGAATTCAATGTTGAGGTCTAGATTACTAAGCTGGTTAGAGGACAAGGATTGGCAAAACTAATGGCCCAATCTAATCTTGATGCAAATCAGGTAAATCATTCTGAAATTGATTACGCATGTCACATGGATGATTGTATCTAGTATCAGGATATCATCTATTACTTGAGAAACATGAAATGTCCATATAGTATGAATGATAATCAAAAGAGGACACTAAAATTACAGGCCATCAAGTATGTAATTGTGAAGTGTAAATTGTATAGAAAGAGTTTGGATTGCATACTTTTGAAGTGTGTAGATGAAAACCAGGCTAATAAGTTGTTGAAAGAAATGCATGAGGGAGTTTGTGGTGGGCATTATATGGGTAAAATAACTTCTCATAAGATCTTGAGAGTAGGATTCTAGATGCCCATAATCTTCGAGGATGCAGAACAGTTGGTGAGGAGGTGTGATGCTTGTCAAAGGTTCTCTGGTAAGCTTAAATTTTTAGGAAATGTGCCATTAAAACCAGTAGAAGTTTAGGCTCCTTTCCAAAAATGGGGAATTGATTTCATAGGGGAGATACCAAACAAGTCAAGTGGAGGACACTCATGGATTTTGGTTGCCACTGATTACTTTACAAAATGGGTAGAAGCTATACCTACAAGAAATGCAACCAGTAAGGTCGTAATTGATTTTATGATGAATAATATTGTTACAAGGTTTGGGTGCCCTGAGAGAATAGTAAGTGATAATGCCATGTGCTTCAGGTCTGCTGAATATAAGGACTTTTGCAAAGGTTTGGGAATTCAGATTTATAATTCCTCACCTTATCATCCACAAGGAAATGGTTAGGCAGAATCTACTAATAAGAGTTTGATTATAATATTAAAGAGAGTTCTTGAAGAGAATAAGAGGGCATGGAATTCAAATCTACCATTAGCTCTATGGGTTGATAGGGTAACTGTGAAGAGGGCAATTGGTTGTGCACCATTTGACCTAGTATATGGAATTCATGCAAGAATGCCTCAGAATAACTTATTGGAAATGCATATATCTTTTTAGCTATATGATGATGACATAGATAATGAGATGCAGTTGAGAATTGAGGACCTCATTAGGTTGGATGAGACTAGAAGATAATAAGTTGCAAGGAATGCCAAATTGCAGTTGCAGGTTAAGAATTTATATGATGAGAAGACTATTGACATAAAGTTTGAACTTGGTGATTAGGTGTTAGTTTGGAATTCCAGACTAGAGGATAAGGGGAAACATGGTAAATTTGAGCCCATCTGGCTAGGGCCATATCTAATTCATGAGAAATGGGGCCAAGATTCATACACTATCAAAGAATTAAATGGTGATATTTAGGAATTGCCAGTTCATGGATAATTCTTGAAGAAATACTTCAATTGGGGTATTCTATTTTCCATGAACAGTAGTTAGGTTTGTACATTTTGTAAATTCTATAAATAAGTTGCTTTCCCCTGCCCTATTTTGTCTTGGTCTGTCAGTTTTTGGTCCTGTTGCCTACTCTACCTTGCTTGTTCCCTGTTGTCCATAAATTTTCTAGTGGGATGCTCTTCTTTAAACTAGTGATTCTAAGTCCTTGCTATGCTTGCAGGAGGCATACATCCCCAGAAAAAGCCACCATTAGCATGTGCAAAAAATTTCATGGCTTTAGCAATTTTCTGCCGGTCTCTGCAATTATTTTTAGGTCGCTGGCATAAACCCTAAGGCAAAAAATTTCAAAATTGTAGCTGTTGGGCCTAAAAAATTAAAAAATACCTTGGCCTTGTTCTAATATTGCATTACCTTTTCAAGGTGACTTAAAACCTTATATCCGCATGTGCCTTTTAAAAGTCTTCTTTTCATGTCGCGTGGTTAGGTTTTTATGTCTAGCGGGATCCCCTTTAATTTTTCCTAATTTTTCTACCCCTGACGACCTTTTATTTCCTAAGTCTGGCACCATGCAAATTTAAATATTTCCCTAAGTCTAGCGCTTAATATTTCCTATGTCTCAATCATAATATTTTCCCTGGGCCCGGCCCTCTGACACCATCTCCATCCTACGGTGGGCATATCTTCTCATGAGATGTGTCAGAGGCTTGCAAACTTAAGATGTTCGTTGATTCTCCTTTATGACAAAGCTTCTCAAATAGGTGGGTCCATTGACATGCATGCACAGTTGGCATTCTCTCATTGGTCCATGTGTTGCTAAGAGGGATATTGTCAGTGGGGCTTGTAGTGAAGGCTTTTCAATCTACGGTCGGCACATGATCTTAAGGAATATTCTTCCCCTTTGAGATCATGTGCCATCCATTGATTTCAAATCTTACTCAGCACTTGTCAGTGGGACCTGGTTTCCCAGATGTGTCAGTGGGTCCTGATCCTGTTAGTAGATCAATGAATGATGCATAATCTTATGGGTTTTGTCAGAGGCTTAAGATCTTGTGACATTCATTGATTTTATTTCTTATCAGTAGGTTGTCAAAGATGGGAGGAGATTCAAGATCAATGGTTGGCATAAGATCACGTAGAATCTTCAAAGCCTTTCAGATCTTGCACCAGCCATCCGATCTTCTAGATGGCTTAATGTTCTTAGTGGGGCCATTTTCTAGGTGGTGCGTAGCTCCTCAAATCTTATTGTTCGACGCAAGGAGTCAGCACGATGGGGTCATCATCAAGAGATTAGTGATGAGGACATGATCTATGGTCGGTGTAAGGTCTCATGAGTTTTGTCAGAGCTATGAGATCTTACGCTTGTCATTTGATTATAAGGATTACAGAAGGTGGGTGCCATGTCTGTGTGACCGAGCATGAATAGCGAATGAGATAATGACATGTTGCATAAAGCGGGCCTAGGTGGGGTTAAAAGGTTTAGCGGTCCAGATGAATGAGGTTAGCGGTGCTGACAAAGTTGAAAAGCTTTACTCATTCACATGAATTAGCGGTGCTTCTCTAAGTGTTTTAGCGGTTTAGCGAACAAGTGTTTCACAAAATTGCTAAACTTAATGGTAGAGAGATAAAGTTTTCTACAAACTGGAAAAGGTCTTCAGTTGCTAGTTCTCTAAATATGATTGGGGTATTTTAAAAGTTAAATCATAAAGCCCATTAAACATGAAGATCGAATGGTCACGACTTAAAGTGAACCTGATTTCAAATATCGACCGCCGATTTGCTGAAAGTGCCATAAAGTAGCCATTTGATTTCAAATTCAAATTTTTGAAGGGTTTCCTGGGACTAGAAGGACTAGAATTCAATGCAAAAGTGACTGGTGTTGGTGAGAGATGATCTATTTGCTATTGCAGTGTGGTCCAAGGTGTTGAGTGATCATCTGCAGGGTTTGTACTGTGCGGTTTTGTGCTCAAGGCATGTTGCAGGGTTGACATTTTGAGCATTGTTCATGATTCTCAGTACCTTCACAAAGAAATTTCCATGATTGAGGATCATTCTAGGATTTTCATTCTCCTAGTTGCCTAGGTTTCCACCCCTGTAATAACTTTTTTACTATTTTCAATTGGTTGGGTGGTTGAAACCCTAACCCTAAGTCATCCGTAGCTTGTTGCATTCTCTTTGAGAATTCCATGATGACTAGGGAGTATAAGTTGTAGAAATTTTGATTTTGCAGGGGTTCCAAAAACTTTCTTTGGTCCCAGGCTAGTTGTCCATGATGTTTTACTGATAGAGGAGCTTGATTTTGTATCTTTTCCTATCCTTGTTTTGTTCTAATTGTGTATTGATTCTGAATATATTAATGAGGATGTTATTGAGTTCCAATCTTACATTTGTGTATGTCTTCTTGTTTTGATTCTAAGCTCATATATGTTAATGTCACAAAGTGTATTAGCATATGGTAAACAAAGAGTATTGTGAAGTCATCTCTAAGTTCCTAACAAAGTTAGGATTAAAGTCTTTTAGGTGGGTTTAGTGAGTTTGCAACCAAGTAGGAATCTAATGTCCTTGTGTCTAAGGGAGAGGGGTAATAGGCAAAGCACTTATCCTAGATTTAGTTGTGTTTGAATTAAGGTATTTAGCTGATGTATGTAATTGAGTGACTCTTTTCCCTAGGTTAAGGCATTGGTCCATCCTCTGGAGGCATTTCATTGTCATCAACCACACACACAAACATTCAAATGATAAAATCTTAAAGCAGTTAGTAAAGAGTATATAGTTGTATATCATTTAGTGATTCCTTTCAAGAAGTGAATCAAGGGTACACCCACCTGAGCAATAAGGCTCAAAGTGTAGGAGGATCTCTCTTGATCTTTGTTTATTGGCCCTCTTCCTTGTAGACTTTGGAGTGGTGATAGAGTCAAAGTTATATCAAAGTTATCCATCAAAGTATAAATCTACAAGTTGAAGATCAAAGTGAACTCCCAATAGGATATTGACATTTAAATGGAACCAAACTTTCAAGAACCATGCTAAACCAAAATGAACATAAAACTTTGCAATTTGCAATTTTAGATTTTTCCATCAAACCTATGCAACCTCGTGAGATGCACCTTTCAAATGAAATTTTGGCTTGACTCTTTGAACCTCTTTGAACTACTTCGAACCAATGTTCAAAGTGATTCAAAGTGGTTCATGAGTGATGAAGAACTACAAACACTTGGCCAAAGGGAGCTGACTAGACCAAAATAAGTTTGAAGTGTCACAATGGTTAACTCAAGGGCAAAGTTTACTTTGAGAGACCTTTGATGCAAACTTTAAAAAATGAGGAAACCAAAAAATGATCAAATATATCAAAGGGGCAAGGAAAATTTTAACATGGTGATTCAAATAGACCCTAACATTGGCTCTATCTAGGGGATTGCATGTTGTCAAATATGTAGAGAACTCTAGCGATTTCTGGGTAAAAGAATAGTGCCTAGCATCCATTGGGAAATAGAGTCAAAACAATAAGCATAGGGAGCTTCTTGCAGTGAGGGTGGAGGGGAGTAGGGAAAACACCAAAACAAAACCCCTAAACTAAAAAGAAGCTGGAAAAAATCTACTAAACACCTACGTACACCAAAAACATTATTTACAAGAGATAGGGAAAACAACCCAGACCTTCAAGAATGCATCCAACTACTCATATGAAGCCATTAATGGGCTGAGAAAAGTACATGATCCACTATGAAACAAGAATGCCTATCCTTGAAGCAGCTAGAGGTATAGAGTTGACATGCAAGACAAATAAAGGTCTGCTGAAACAAAGAAACCATGACACATCAACTCAACACCAAAGATCAACCTCCTATCATATAATTCTTGAGGGAACATAAGTGTACCACACTGCATGGGCTGAATAATGATATCTTCATCCTCATTATGCATGATTTCTCTAGAAGAGTGAATCAAATCTCTAATGGGGCACCCCTCATACAATTTGTGATGGTGAATGACATCAATTGATGGCTTATCTTATAGAATGTATGGATTTTAATTTCTGACTCATTAATAAGAAATTCTTTATCAACAGCAGGAAAAACACAAAAGAGATGTGTATCTTTACTATCAGAATTAAAGGGCTCCATAGTTAAATCATTCTTTACCTTAACCATGCAAACATTCCTTTCACTATCTAATTCTTCTATGATAGCACCAATACAAGGATTAAACTTTTCTCATGTCTCCTCTCTTTCATTATTGTGCTCTTCAAAGTTGTAATCAGTTGTATAAAGGGTATCTTTTGTGCACAAAGAAACATTTTCGAGAATTTTATCATCACACATTTGATCAGATATTTGATTCTCTATACTAACACAAGATGTTTCAGTTTTTATAATATCCATTGATGCAACTTTAGCTTCTTCGAGACCAAACAAATTTTGAGCAAGCAAGTGATGGTCACCATTAGTCTTACTTTCAATGTCTTGCAAAGTCTTGAGTAAAGAAGGATGAATTTCATGTGGCTGGAATTGCATGCCACCATAGAAGCTTATCAAGAAATCAATCTGTACTGATTGATTTACACTATGTTGAGAATAAAAGTCATCATCATCACTATAGCTGACATTCTTTTTGCATCCAAGATTATTTTTTTTTGTACATTTTATTTTACCAGCTTTTTTCTTTCTTGTATGCACATTATTCTTCCTTTGATTCTTGCATAGGAGATCTCCTCTTGATAAGGACAACACCATAGAAGGATTTTAGAAATCCTACTTCCCTTGCCATGTCTTCTGTAACTTCTCTGATTGGATTATTACTAAATGGTGGTATAAAGATAAAGATATCTGTGATATCTTCACTTCTTGTAGGAACCCAATCTTTTAAAATTTTTGGATATCTTTAAAATAACTCATGGTAGTCATTTTCAATAGAGCCTCCAAACTCCATCCTTGTGGAGGTACCTTCAAATTTCTGAGAAAAGAAAGCACTGAGACTGCGATTCCTTTTCCCCAGTGGAGTCACCAAAAATCTTTTGGTGAATAGATTTGTCTTTCAACAAAAACCTTTCAAGTGACTCTTGAATGCCCAAACATGAAGACACAATCAACAACCAACAGTTGGGTCATTTGTAATTAAAATATGCAAATGCCCTCTGAATTTTGGTATGAAGGTACAACTCCCTCCATTTGATATGGAATGAATATTATATCACTGATATACTTTTCACTAGAAATCATCCAAGGCATCAACATTTACCCATAAACATGATGTAGATGTGGAGATATTTAAATACATAAGAAAAATAAATATGAGAGGCTGATACAAATCCCACTTCTCTCACACTCACAACTCGTAACTCATTAAATCAAGAAACATGCATTCTTTCCAAACATAGCCTAATTCAGAAGACAAAGTTTCAAAATCAAGCACATACACAACTGAATGAATAAAATATGATGCTGAAAAAGATTTCAATGAGACAAAGATCAATGAAATCTGAAGAAACAATAATAAATTCAAAGACTCATAAAATTTTTCTCCATAAATTCAAAATATCTTGCCTAAGGTTCCATCGGGAGAACTTGGCCACTCAACAACCGAAAATGGGTATTTAGAAGACACTTATCATCCTAAAAAAATGTATGACAAGGCCATTTTCTAGTCTTTGTGTTACTGTCATAATGAATGAATATTGTATAAGGACATTTATCAATATTTGTATTTATTTTGACGATCTTATATATAGGCAATAGAAAAACTATGACTTCAATAATTTTTTGAAATTTCATTTCTAGGTTTAATTAGTTATTTTATATTATTTGAAAATGTGATAATAGTAAAAAGGTAATATAAAATGTAAGTTACCACTATTCACAAAGAAAAAGGTAAGAAGATGCGGGATCACCCTCATGAGTTCAATGAACAACACTAAAAGTCCCAAAAGTAGATATATCTAATCTATTCATCAATACAAGAGCCATATAAGTCTAGCTTTCATACTAGTTTTGGCGAGTGTGTTATGCCAACTTTGATTTGACTGATTTAATTTATAAACATAAGAAATATTTAACTATATTTTCTCACCTAGATCTAGAAATCCACTAAATCTATACTTGATGAATGATCAAAGATAAAACTATCATAATGAAGTTAATAGGCCAATTTCTTATTTTTCAAGTTGGGTTATTTTCACATTTATTTTCTTTATTTAGTCTTATAAAAGAATATATGTCATGCGTAAGATTATTTTAAAAATTAAAATCTGACCCATGTTTCATGAGTAGTGGTTTGCACCATCTCATCTCTCATGGTAATAAATAGAACACTTAATACTCATTGCATCTAGGTGATGCTTACAAAAGTGATGCACCAGACTTATGGGGAGGTCACCCATCCTAGCAGTATTCTAGCTTGTCTATGGAGACAAAAATTTTGTTTTTTGATTAGGTAAATCAGGGTGGAGCCCAAACTCTTTTCTATCACAACCATCGGTTTCAACAATAGTGAAAGTACCAAAATGGTCCTACTAGAAAATATAAAGAACACCAACAACCAAAATAGGAATAAAAAGAACCAAAAGAAGTCTAGAAAGCACAAAGAAACAACCAAATAATATTATTTAGAAGAAAAAAAATTACATTTGTAATATTTAATTTTTTAAATTTATATCTTATTATAAAATAAATACTGTTTGTTATTTTCTTCAAATTTTTCCATAATAAATACATGCATTTATTCAAATACTCATTTATAAAAATGAACTGTGCAAGTATATCTCACTTAAAGGTAACTGACACGTAGAAGTCAGATATTATGTTTCGAGCAGTAATGAAGAGAGAAAATGAAAGTGTTTTCTTTGCACCATTCAACAGATAGACTTAAAAATGTCCAACTAGAAAATAAAAATAATATGAACAACCAAACTAAAAATAAGAACTAAAAGAAGTGGAGAAAACACAATGAAACAACCAAATAATGTTATTTGAAAAAAAAAATTATGTACATTAGTAATTTTGAATTTTTTTAAATTTATATCTTATTACAAAATAAATACTGTTTTAATTTTTCTTCAAATTTGATCATAATAAATATATGCATATATTCAAATGCCCATTTAAAAAAGAAAACTGAAAACTATTTGCATATATAAAAACAACTGTGAATTATATCTCACTTAAAGATAACTGACACATAGAAGTCAGATATTATGTTCAAGCACTAATGAAGAGAGAAAATGAAAGTGTTTTTTTCACACCATTCAATTGATAGACAACATAGATGAGCTAATTGAAAACATATATTGTGGTGGTCCTAGCAGCTATTTTGTAGAAAGTGAAACTGTACTCTGAGAGGGGGAGGAGGTGAATCGGAGTATTGTAAAACCTTAGCTCAATAATAATTTTAACAACATATCATAACTAGAAAATACTTGAATGAACAATGACTATTTTAATCATGACAGATCATGTATGTTTTAGACAAAGTAAAAGAACCAGAAAACCATAACATAAGAAATGTGCTGAGTGGAAACCCTCAGAACCAAACTAGGTTCTATCATAGGGAAAAAACACTCCATAAATCCTTTATTAAACCAATCCAATATCCAAATGGCTAGCTATAGATACAAGAGCTACAACTGCTTCTTACAAAATTGTTTCAGAGGTTTGGAATGATACACAAACCATTTATTCTAGTTTTTCACAAGTTCAACATTGCTCATGATATTTCATTTCCATTATTTATCAAACTTGAACTCTTATTTTTCATTCACAACCATTTTTTTTCAAAAATATAAACACACACACACACACACACACACACACACACACACACACACACACACACATATATTCCAAAATCATTAGATTTATACATATATGTGAGAATATCAAAATAAAATACAACTGTTGAAAATACAGTTCAACTGTCAAAGAAAACTACAACCATTTTAGCTACAAAACCAAACTAACTATAATCTAAATGCATCCTTTCTCATAGTCCATTGAGTGAAGCTTCCAACAACAAAGTAACCAACAACCGCTTTAGGGCATCAAAAGACAACCAAAAACCTTTCGTACTATGCCCTTTGTGAAAACACAAGATAATTTGAGATCCATAAAAGACTTTAATCTTTAAGTCTGTGAAATTTAAATCAAGCACAAACTCAAGTGCTTTACCCAAGTCAAGCACCGTAATCATGAGTGCCAAAAATAATGCCATATAAAATATCACTTCAAAATAGGTGTCTATAGATATTCCAAATAATATGCACATGTCTCACAAAGTCATCAAGGACAAACTAGTGATGGGGTCAACAAACTCCCCCTTTGTCCTTGATGAAAAAATAGTAACAAACCTTTCAAGAGAAATAAGAACAAAGCTAAGCTAACAAAGAAACTCAACATCCAAACTGAAAAAGCCAATGAGTAATCTATCAAAGATGTACAAGATGAAACATCCAATAGATCTTTCAAATGAATATACTTGATTGTCCAAGTGAAAAACCTATGAGAGTCATATGAAAAATTGGCACCACACATATTAACTAAAAAAATAAGACAAAACTGTCAACCTGTCAAATGAGTAAAACATTTCTAGAATGTAGTTTGAACTTGTAAACACCAATAATTCTAAATAGGAATGACCAATGCCAAATATCAGAGTTTGATGCCATGTAACCAAAGATATACCAGCCAGTGCCATGAGTAAGCAATACCATGAGTAACCAAAAATATGCCAATTGATGCCATTTAACCAAAGACCAAAGATGTATACCAACTGATGCCATATAACCAAAGATATGCCAGCCAGTGCCATGAAACCAATACCATGAGTAACCATGAGTAACCAATACCATGAGTAACCCAAAATATGCCAACTGATGCCATGTAACCAAAGATATGAAGAATAACCAATGATATTCTCCCCCTTTTGTCACAAAGGACACAAAGGACCAATATGGGAAGTGAAAGAGAAGCTCCCCCATATATAGAGAGGGTCAAAGCATAAGAGTAGATTGAGAGTATACTCCCAATTGATCTCGGAGGGAAGAAAAAATATCTTTTGTTAAAGCTTTGGTGAAAATATCAGCAACTTGACCTTGAGAAGACACATGAATCAGAGTAATTTATTTTGTAGGCACTTGATCATGCGAATATTGTAACTTAATAGAAACATGTTTGGTGCGAGAATGTATGATCATATTTTTGGAAATTTTTATTGCACTGGTATTATCACAAAACATAGTCAAGGGTTTTGATACTTGAACATGTAGATCAGTCAATTGATATGACATCTAGAGCATTTGAGTACAATAGGCAGTAGTAGCAATGTATTCAAACTCAGTAGTGGATAAGGTAATGCAATCTTGTTTCTTACTATGCCAAAAAACTAATCGATTTCCAAGAAAGATAGCTACACCACTAGTACTATGCTATGTTATACACTAAGTTTGCACCCTTGTTTCAAGCTCTCATAGTCTTGATAACCTAGTATAACATGGAAATCATCTCCAGGTTGTGGGACCTATGCTAACTGAGATGAGACCTCTAGGTTCTAGGCTGGTTCCTCTTGGATAATCACCCTAATTTTCTTCTTGACATGAAAAGTAAAACTTGAGGGGAAAAGGGATAGAAGGAATTCTTAGAAAGGGAAATGATTGAAAGAAAACTTCCTACTAGGTGATACACTGAAATTAGGGTATGAATTGCAGCATAGAGGGATGGAATCAATGAAAGGCTTAGGTTTAGTAGGTCACAACTTACTAAATAGGCTTACATAAGTGTTTCATAGGAGGGCCTGAACATAAGACACAACCTATGACCTGCAAATAGACATTCACTTCTGCAACTCGGTGTAGGATTGAGACAAGACTATTAGGAGGCTGAAGTATACCCACAAAAACATCTAAATCGGATCAAACATAATAACACACACAATTATAGAAAGTAAGAGGGATTAGGAACCCTAAGTTGTCATTGAAAACATGCATAGACTTCAATTCATTAAGAGATGAACTCAGAAAAGGAAGCATAGGGACATGAAGAATTGTCACAAAATACCTTTGTAATGTTTGAATTTATCAATGGGAGAAATACAACTATAGAAGCTAGAGGGTAGAGAAAATGTCATAGATAACTCTTAAGAAAGATGAATTTTCTTTTTACAATTGTCTAACTCTGAGCTCAAAAGCTCCAAAAAATACAACATATACATCTCCCTACACGCAAGCAGGAGTAAAAAATTAACCTAACTAGGGTTACAAGATTTACAACAATATCAAACCCTAAAGGTACACTGATTACCATCATCAAAAATTTGAGAACACTGGCAATCAGATCAAAACTTCCTTGAGTGCATCCATCTAGTACTGAACTCACCTGCAGACACATCATCCTCAACTCAACTACCCACCTGCAACTCCACTAAGCCACAAACGCTCACAATCTGATCATACTTCCCTGGGAACAATACCGTTTAAAAGCTGGCGCCAACTCTTTCTAGCTATCTTAGCATGAAAAGGAGGCATAGTACCCTAAAATGCCAGCCAAAAATCATCTCCATCACCCTTTCAACCATAACCATCTTGAGAATTTAATTCCTGAGCTAACTGACATCGTGCATGGTCGAAAGGAGCAAAACCTTAGCAAAACTTTCGTAGGAATTTTGAATTTAAATGCTAATGGCTAGCAGGTCTGAAATTAAAACACAATCGCTGATCTCATGCATTTCTCGATAGATGAATGGCCATGATACACTAAAAAAATAACCTAAAATCCCCCTTTGACAAGTCAAAACCATCGTGAAGTCAACAGCCAATCAGAAGTGAGCAAATCAGCATCTTTGACAACCGTAGACCCACTGCAACTGAGATCCCAATCTAACAACAGATGCATGATCTCATAGGGTTAGAAGATTCTATGAGATCATATGACCACTGTAGATCTTAGCCTTTCTGACACATCCGCAAACCCTCTGACATGGTCCCACTCATAGATCCAAGCTATTGTCTAGCCAACCAATAATGAATGAGCACGTTAGAAACCGAGGACCCACCTAATAGAGCCCAGAGATAAAGTAAGATCAACGGCCATTGCATGATTGCATGCTCTAATGCAAAGCCTTGTGAACATATGCTATTCATCGATCCTCTGTAGATGTTAGAGCCTCTGACTGTCAAAAGGGCCCAGGCTGACATGGCATTGAATCATAAGTCTTTGACCAATCACAGGTGTACAACTTGGACAATGTGGCTGGACCCACTGACAGATGAACTCTATAGATAGGAAGATCAACAGTCATCACAAGATCTCATGGAATCTTCTGAGGCCATGAGATCATGTGACAACCATAAAATGTAGA
The DNA here is from genome assembly GCA_027943335.1 of Chamaecyparis obtusa. Taxonomy (NCBI): domain Eukaryota; kingdom Viridiplantae; phylum Streptophyta; class Pinopsida; order Cupressales; family Cupressaceae; genus Chamaecyparis; species Chamaecyparis obtusa. Next base: position 210,529 of record BSBK01004880.1, on the reverse strand, counting down.
ATCTTTACCTTAGCTACTAAGGAGAGACCTTCAACTCAAAAGGTAACCACTCACGGGATCACTAAGTGTTAGAGCTTTGACCACCAGGAATTGGAGATTTGGTGACTGAAGGAAATAAAGCACATGTGGAAATTGATGGAACTTAAGTGGCTGATAAAGTTAACTACAAATTAGAACAGAGCCCTAGGGTTTTTTAGGGTTTTTTTTTTCTTATAACGGCTAGTTTTATGAATTTTATGAGTGCAGACCAGGGAACTAAAATAATTTGCAGAGGCCAGAAGACAAGGCACAATTTCATGAAAATTTTAGGGATGTTTAGCAAGATAAAAATAGAGACCTTGGGATAGATATCAACCAAATTTGCATGTATAGGAAAATTAGGGTAACATTTTGGTGATTTCTGCTGGATGTCAGCCTTCTAGACATGGAAAACCAGTGGCCTAAAAATGATCCATTGGGCATGGGGCATCAAAAATCAAAATTCTTACAGGGAGATAGGACTTGTGCATAGGCACTTCTTGGAAAGTAGGAACTAACCTAGAGAACAGGGAAAGAAATCAGAAAAACACATTCATAGAATTTACAGAGAGGGATTAACCTCAAAGCAGGGCTTCAAGTGGAATCCATTTACTGAGATTGGCAAGGCATCTCCTTCAAGAGTTGATAGCTGGAAAGAATTAGATCTCTTGCACTCTATTATAACAAATGGTCACCCCAAAATGAGTCAAATTTTGTATGTCTGCCAGGCCTTGATCTGATCTCATCCCACTTGAGGACTACATCTCCAACCTTGAAATTTTTGATACTAGCTCTTTTATCAAAGTTCTTCTTTGTCTGAATCTGATGGAACTCCATATCTTGCATGGATTTGTCTCTGAGTTCTTCTAACTCCATCAACTGAGCATATTTGATCTACAAAGGATCTCCTTCTTCAAATAGGACATATTGAGTGGCTAAGTCCAGAGCTAGTAATTCAGTTGAAATGGACAACTTAGCCTCTCTTCCATACACTAACACATAAGGAGAATTCTCAATGATCTTCTTTGGAGTAATTCAGTCTAGCCATAAGGCAGACCTGAGTTTAGTATGTCAATCCCTCTAGTTGTCTTGAGGAGTCTTCTTTATTATCTTAATCAAATTCTTGTTTATTGATTTTGCTAAACCATTGCCTTAGGGGTAGTAATTGGAATTGGTATTTAGGTAGATGCCATTCTTGAATGCCCACTCTAAGACTTTGAGGCCTGTGAATGCCAATGCATTATCTGAAATGATGGAATCGAGAGTGCTAAATATGTGGATTATATCATCATAGAAACTTAATACAACACTCTCATTTTCTTATTTTAAAGAAATTGCTTTTTTCCATCTGGTGAAGTAATCTATTGTAGTGATTATTCATTTATGGCCTACACTAGATGGAGAATTGATCATGCCAATGAAGTCTATACCCCACTTCATGAAGGGTTGCTTTGTTCTAACTGGCTATAAGGGCAAGGCTGCAAGCCTTTCTTTTCCTGCAAACATGGCACACTTGATGTATTTCCTCACATACTCATGGCTATCCTTGAAGATAGATGGCCAATAGTATCCCTCTGTCATGATCTTAAAAGTAGTAGTCCTAGGAGAAAAGTGACCTCCAGAAGGTCCATCATGAAACTCAAATAGGACATCAACTATCTTTTCTAAATCTATGCATCTTAAAAGGACACCACTGTGATCCTTTTTGAAAAGAACTTCATTTATCAGCACAAAAGGAATAGATTTTAACCTATAATACCTTCTTTTTGCTGAATCTAGGTCTGCAAGACATTGTCCTATCTTCAAATAATTGATCATATTAGGCAACCAGCTTGTTGCCTTGGCTTGTTCTTCTATAAAATGCACAACTAGAGATGCATCTATTTTTTTTAATTTCTTTGAACTTTCATCCCCTGCCAAATGTTCACAAAGACCTCTTCCTCTAACCAGCTTAGTAGTTTGAATATCTATGTCATATTCCATCACCTTGGTGATCCAACCACCTCTTTTCTCATTTAGGTCTTTGGAAAGAAAAAAATTTTTGACACTTGGATGAGTAAATTTCAAGTGTACCTTGCTATGGGTCAACAAATATCTAAACTTTTTAAGGCTCTTCACCATAGTAAGTACATGTTTCTCTACAAAAGAGTATCTCTATTCATACTCTTCTAAAACTTTGCTAAAGAAAGCAATAGGTTGCTCCAATCCATTTGAATTTTCTTAAGTCAACATAGAAGATATAGAATCATGACCTCCATAAGCATAAAGGATAAAATCCATACTGAAATTTGGGTTTAGGAGAGCAGGGGCTTCTATTAAGGCCTCTTTGATAGCTTGGAAATTGAATCTCCCTTCTTTGGTCCAACTAAAAGCTGAATTTTTCTTTAACATGGCTGTCAAAGGCTTGAGTAAATATGCAATGTTAGGCAAGAACCTCCTAACAGAGTTAATCTTTCCTATGAAAGATTGGAGACTTTTCTTATGATGTGGCAATGGAAGCTCTAGGATGGCTACAATTCTCTCAGGATCCACTATGATCCCTTCTTTGGATACTACATATCCCAACAATTTTCCTTCATGAACTACAAATACACATTTCTTGAGATTAAGAGATATCCCAAATTCTCTACATCTTTCAAAAATATTCTTCAAATATTTGATATGGTCTGCTACATGTTTAGTGTTATACAATGAGTTTGCACTCTTGTTTCAAGCTCTCATAGTCTTGATAACTCAGTATAACATGCGAATCATCTCAAGGTTGCGGGACCTTTTGCTAACTGAGATGAGACCTCTAGGTTCTAGGTTGGTTCCTCTTGGATTATCACCTTAGTTTTCTCTTAACAGGAAATTAAATTTTTGAGGGGAAAGGGTTAGAAGGAATGCATGGAAAGGGAACTAACAAGAAAGCAAACTATCCTACCAGGTGATGCACTGAAACTAGGGTTTGGATCTCAGTATAGAGGAATGAAACCAATGGAGGAATCAGGTCTAATAGGTCACAACTTATTGAATAGGCTTGCATAAGTGTTTCATAGGAGGGCCTGATGTAGGAGCATCCTGGGTGTAAGAGCAATCTTGCATCACCCAAAAAAAAATAAAAAATTTCTATTTTTATATTCAATAAGGGCTATTTTGTGCAGAGCTGCTATTTATGGAAAGTTACTATTTCTTGTTAATTTTCATATGTGCTCAGAATGATCTGATTTTTTTCTTGGAGGTTCATTTTGGTCATATAAGTCTGCCAGAAAAGTTTCATTGCCAGATCAAGTGTATATTGGAAGATATTGAAGATTTTCGGTATTGGCAGCAGGGTACAGAATCTTTGAACTCAGTTTTGAAGGCTTTAGAGGCCCTGGATGAGGTCAAAAATTTGGGTGATAGGCGCTTGCACAAGTCAAGCCTATAGAGCGCTTCGTGGCATTTTCAAAATGGGGTTATAATAGCCGATCGGGTCAACTGGTGATGACTTATGGTCTTCGAAAGTTGGGCCACCCGAAATGGTGGAAAATAATTTTCTTCAAAATTTATATTCGGGTTTCAAAGGTTATCTTGAGCTGACTATGATGTAATAAAATAGAAAATAAAATAATTCTAAGTTTGGTCGGCCTTATTGGCTAAAATTTTGGAACCTTCCCAGGCGGTGGAAAATTGCCTATATAAGGAAGGTTGTATTATTATCTTAGGCAGTTCAGAATAGTTCTGGGTAGTAGATCTGGCTAATAGTTTGAGGCTTTGTCCTATAGAATATTGTAAGGGAATGCCCATGTGGTGTTGCATGTTGTAATTCTGAAAATTTATAATTCCACTTTTGTGGAGATAATAAGAAGCCAATTTTCTGTTCTTGCATATTATTGTTGTTGTTTCTCTATGTCTGTTATGTGTTTGTGGTATTAAGGGGAGAACCCTTCATCAAGTGGTATCAGAGTATGAGTTCTTGAGTGTGTAAACAGATCACCGACTGTGAGGTAGTTTGCACCAGGACCATGGTTAAGGTTTGAGCGCGCATCACGAAAATGCCTCCACGAAGAGAACATGGCGGAAGAGCTGGTGCTGTGACACCTGAGGTTAGAGAGCTGCAGAGACAAGTGTGAGCATTGCAAGAAGAGATTCATAGAGGAATGAATCTTAATGTCAGAGATGAAAGTGAGGATGAAGCCGAAGAAGAATATCAAGAAGAAAAAGCTAAAATTGTGAACCAGGAGGAAGAAAGACATTTTTGGGTAATTTCTAAGATTGGGAAAAGACCTAAGATTAAGGTTCCTACATTTTCTAGAAATCTTAACCCAGAAGAATTGATCGACTGGATCAATGAATGTGAGGAATATTTTGAGTATGAAGATGTTGAGGATCCTGATAGGGTCAAATTTGCGAAGGCCAGATTGAAAGGTCATGAGAAGATCTGGTGGCAAGAAATTCAGTTGGAGTGAAATAGAAGAGGGAAAGATAAAATCACAAGATGGGATCGAATGGTGGATAAATTGAAGCGACAGTTCATTCCTATTGATTATGAGCTTGACCTACTAAAGAAAATGCAAAGTTTGAAGCAAGCAGGAAGATCTGTTTAGGAGTATACAGATGAGTTCTATCGACTCCTAATCAGAACAGGCCATGCAGAAGCTGATAAGGAGAAAGTTGCCTGATACCTTAATGGGTTAAGGCCAAGCATTCAGGAGGAGTTGAATTTGGTTTGAATGAACAGTATTGAGGAGCCATACCAGTTTTCCCTAAAAGTAGAGGAAAAGATGAACAAGAAGTTTGAGAGCAGACAAAATGGAAGAGGTCGTGGTGGAAGGTCTGGCAGATGGTCATATGGTGGCCAAAATGAAGATCCAAAAAAGAAGGATGAGGCCAGTAGCAGTCAGAATCAAAGAGGAAATAATTTCAATCATTTCCAGGATCAGAGTAATAGAGATCAAAGAGGAAGAGGAAGAGGACAAGGATCTGGAAGAGGAGGCTTCCATGGAATATGTTTTCACTATGGAGAAGAAGATCGTAGGGCATTTGAATGTCCTCAGTGCCAAGGTAGAATAGATAGGAGAAATGAAGGCCAGGCCAGAGTTGCACATGTAGATGAAGATGCTAGATCATCAAATTCTGAAGATGCTGAAAGAGGAGAAATGCTAATTAACAGAAGAGTCTTGCTGAGTGGTGAGAACGAACCTGAACAAAGGAGGAGCCTGTTTCACACTCGATGCAAGTGTGAGGGTAAATGCTGTGATGTGATTATCGATAGTGGAAGCATTGACAATTTGGTGTCAAAAGAGATGGCGACAAAGTTGAAGCTCAAGAGATAGAAACACCCACATCCATATCAGATTGTCTGGATGCAGGATGACCACAAGGTCATGGTCAGTGAATAGTGCCTAGTAAAGTTCAAGATCGGTGGGTACCAAGATGAGGTACTATGTGATATCATCTCTATGGATGCATGTCATATGTTGTTGGGTAGACCATGGTAGTTTGACAGATGTGTTTTACACGATGGTCATTCGAATACCTATTCCCTGACAAAGGATGGAGTACAACATAAGCTAAATCCATTGAAGGAGACCAAAGAAAAGGTATGTGGTAATGCAAGAATAGAATTTGTTGATGGAAGAAAATTCCTAGATGGTATGAGGCATGAGTATGTGTGTTTTGGTTTAATTCCAAAAGTTGGTAAAGAAGAAGTAGAGGATGTACCTGTAGAGGTTGTAGATTTGCTGAATGAGTTTCAAGATATTATATCTGATAATATACCTGATGGATTACCACTGGTAAGGAAGATCGGTCATCAGATGGATTTGATTCCAGGAGCCAGTTTGCCAAACAAGGTAGCACACAGAATGACACCAGCAGAAAGTGAAGAGTTGAACAGACAAGTACATGAGTTATTGCAGAAGGGGTTGATTCGAGAGAGTCTGAGTCCCTGTGCTGTACCAGTGGTATTAGCACCAAAGAAGAATGGAGAGTGGAGGATGTGTATAGATTCTAGAGCAATAAACAAGATCACAATCAAGTATAGATTTCCATTGCCATGAATGGATGATATTATGGATTGTTTGAGTGGAGTTGTGTATTTCTCAAAGATAGATCTGAAGAGTGGATATCACCAGATTCAGATCAGAGAAGGAGATGAATGGAAGACTACCTTCAAGATAAAGGAAGGACTATATGAGTGGTTAGTCATGCCTTTTGGGCTAACCAATGCACCGAGCACTTTCATGCGGCTCATGAACGAGGTTCTGAATTTTTTTTTGGGTAAGTTTGTCATTGTTTACCTAGATGATATTTTGATTTTTAGCAAGACATTGGAGGAGCATATGATGCATATTTGTATGGTGTTTGAGAAGTTGAGAGATGAAAAATTGTTGATTAATTTGAAGAAGTGCAGTTTTGTAAAGAAAGAGTTAGTGTATTTGGGATTTGTAGTCTCAGTAGAAGGTCTTAAAATGGACCTAGAGAAGGTACAAGCTATCCTTGAATGGCCTACTCCAAGGAGTGCTACTGAGGTAAGATCTTTTTATGGTCTAGCTAGTTTTTACAAAAAGTTTATCAAAAATTTTAGCAGTATTTATGGTCCCTTGACTGAGATAATGAGAGGGGATAGAAAAGAGTTTAAGTGGACTAAAGGGGCAGAAAAGAGTTTTCAATTGTTGAAACAAAAAGTTACAGAACAACCTATTTTAGCCCTTCCAGATTTTAATAAGGTGTTTCAAGTAGATTGTGATGCTAGTGGTACTGCAATAGGAGTTGTTATGAGCCAAGAAGGTAAACTTGTTGCGTATTTCAGTGAGAAGTTAAATGATGCCAAGAGGAAGTATTCTATTTATGATTAGGAATTTTATGCTATAGTTCAGGCATTAAAGAAGTGGAGATATTATCTACTTCCTAAGGAGTTTGTTTTGTATACTGATCATCAAACTTTGCAATATTTGAATAGTCAAGAAAAGTTGAATCAGAGGCATTTGAAATGGGTTGAGTTTTTGCAGAGTTATACATTTGTTTTGAAACATAGGAGTGGAAAGTTTAATAGAGTTGCAGATGCTCTTAGTAGAAGGCAACTATTGCTAACAAAAATGTAGATTGAACTGGTTGAGTTCAAGGAACTCAAAAATTTGTATCCAGAGGATCCTGATTTTGGTGAAGCTTGGAAAGCTTGTACAGAACCTGTTATTCTAGACAGGATGAAATGGTTGGATTTCATCATTGAGGATGATATGCTATTTAGAGGGAGTCAGTTGTGCATTCCCTGAAGCTCTATGATGGAGAATATCATCAAGGAGAAGCATAGTGGATGATTGGCGGGACATTTTGGTCATGATAAAACCCTTGCTTTGGTTAGTGAAAATTATTATCGACCACAATTGCAACAAGATGTCAAGAATTTTGTATAGAGTTGTAGAGTATTTCAGATGGTGAAGGGAGTGAAGCAGAATACAGGGTTGTATCATCCATTACCTATACCAGAGAAGCCTTGGGAGGATATCAGTATGGACTTTATTCTTGGTTTACCGAGGACACAGTGGGGACATGATTCAATTTTTGTAGTAGTTGATAGATTTTCAAAGATGACACATTTCATTCCCTGCAAGAAGACTAATGATGCTATTCATGTAGCAAAATTGTTTTTCAGAGAAGTGGTGAGACTACATGGTTTTCCAAAGACCATAGTTTCAGATTGAGATACTAAGTTTGTTGGATATTTTTAGCAGACATTGTGGAAGAAGTTGAAGATACATTTGAAGTTCAGCTCATCACATCATCCATAGACTGATGGACAGACAGAGGTGGTGAATAGAAGTTTGGGAAATTTGCTGAGATGTTTGGTTGGAGATAAGCCAACAGGATGGGATTTGATTTTACCACAAGTAGAATTTGCATACAATAATTCTGTCAATAGGAGCACTGGTAAATCATCATTCCAGATTGTATATGGAAGTAGTCCAAGAAATGCATCTGAATTGAGAAAGATAGATAAAGGAGAAATAAGTAGTGCTGAAGCTGAGGATTTTGTAGAACACTTGAAGAACATCCATGAGGAGGTGAGGAAGCATATTAACAAGATGAATGCATAGTATAAGGCTAAGGTAGATGAGAAAAGGAGGCATAAGGAATTTTAGGTTGGCGATGAAGTCATGGTTCATTTGTGGAAGGAGCAGTTTTTGATTGGTACATATAACAAGCTGAAAATGAAGAAGTTTGGACCATGTAGGATACTAAAGAAATATGATTCAGGAAACACATATGAGGTATAATTGCCTATAGAGCTAAATATTTCACTAGTGTTTAACATTTCAGATCTGATAGAGTATCATGAAGGAGGTGTTGAAGATGAGATCATAGTAGCACAGTGGAGTATTCCAACAACTAGTTCAGACACTAAGGAGATCAAAGATATACTGGACAGTCATGTTGGCAGAAGCACAAGGAACAGGACATATGAAGAATATCTGGTCAAGTGGAAAGGATGACCTGTTGAAGATTCATCATGGCTGACAAAGGAGGAGGTTAGTCGTCTTGGTTTTCCTCTGCACACCTCACTCGTGACAGGGTCACTTCTCAAATTACCCTGGGTGTCTGATGCAGGAGCATCCTGGGTGTAAGAGCAATCTTGCATCACCCAAAAAAAAATAAAAATTTCTATTTTTATATTCAATAAGGGCTATTTTGTGTAGAGCTGCTATTTATGGAAAGTTACTATTTCTTGGTAATTTTTGTATGTGCTCAGAATGATCTGATTTCTTTCTTGGAGGTTCATTTTGGTCATATAAGTCTACCAGTAAAGTTTCATTACCAGATCAAGTGTATATTGGAAGATATTGAAGATTTTTGGTATTGGCAGCAAGGTATAGAAACTTTGAACTCAGTTTTGAAGGATTTAGAGGCCTCAGATGAGGTCAAAAATTTGGCTGATGGGCACTTGTGTGGGTCAAGCCTATAGAGAACTTCGTGGCATTTCTGAAATGGGGTTATAATAGCCGATCGGGTCAACTAGTGATGACTTATGGTCTTCGGAAGTTGGGCCACCCGAAATGGCAGAAAATAATTTTCTTCAAAATTTCTATTCGGGTTTCAAAGGTTATCTTGAGCTGACTATGATGTAATAAAATGTAAAATAAAATAATTCTAGGTTTGGTCGGCCTTATTGGCTAAAATTTTGGAACCTTCCCAGGCGGTGGAAAATTGCCTATATAAGGAAGGCTATATTATTGTCTTAGGTAGTTCAGAATAGTTCTGGGTAGTAGATCTAGGTAATAGTTCGAGGCTTTGTCCTACAGAATATTGTAAGGGAATGCCCATGTGGCTTTGCATGTTGTAATTCTAAAAATTTGTAATTCCACATTTGTGGAGATAATAAGAAGCCAATTTTCTATTCTTCCATATTATTGTTGTTGTTTCTCTATGTCTGTTATGTGTTTGTGGTATTAAGGGGAGCACCCTTCATCAGGGCCTAAACATTAGACACAACCTATGACCTGGAAGCAGACATTCTTTTCAGCAAAAGGGCATAGGAATGAGATAGAATGATAGGGGGTTGAAAAATACCCACAAACTCATTCAAATCAGATCATACACAGTAGTACACATATAACCTGAAAGTAAGAGGGATCAAGAACCCTAAATTGTCATTGAAAACATTCATAAAATTAAATCCAATAAGAGATAAACAAAGAAAAGAAAGCACAGGGACATGAAGGATTGTCACAAACTACCTTTGCAATATTTTTATTTATCAATGGGAGAAATCCAATTGTATAAGCCAGAGGGCAAAAAAAATGCCATAGATGACCTTTTAGAAAGATGAATTTCTATTACAATTGTCCAAATCTGAGCACTAAAGGCTCCAAAAAACAATATATACAACAGACAACTACACGCAGGCAGGAGTCAAAACTGACCAGGGGTTACAAATTTTTCAATATAATAATCAACCCTAGGTCGAGGCAAGACTAACCCTCAAAATATTTGAGAAAAGTTGACAAATAGGTCCAAAATATCATGATTGCATATCTTTCTCTACTAGGACCACCTATAGACACACCATCCCTGATCAACCAACTCCCTGCAACTCCACTGAGTCATAAAAACTCCAAATTTGATCTTCATGAGAATGAATTTGAAAGTACAGATGGTGCCAACTCTTTAATGTTTCATTGGCATAAGAACACTGCAGTGTACCCTACAAAATCCATGGTGCCATTGACCATATCATCCATCATCATGCTCGCAATTAGAAAATGTCCTCAGAAATCAATTCTGAGCTACCCCACCACTTCGCAACATCCTCTATAGAAGAAAACCCACCAAAAGGAGTCACACTATTCAAAACAACACCGGTCACATGATCACATGAGCTCAAAAAGCCTTATGCAATCATGTGACAAGCCCTTAGAATCTACCATTCACTACCACAAGACACCTCGGGTCCGCCAAAAAATTCAAACTACTAGCCAAAATCCATGCCCAGGATCTGACTGCAAATCTAACCCCAGGCTTCACCTTCTCTTTAGTCGCCAGGTCACATAATGTTTTCCTTAACCTTAGCTCTATTCACCAACTATGCAAAACCTCTAACCATGCTCTACTTTACCAACCCCAAGCCCATCTACAAACTGAGATTTCAATCAGACGGTGGGCGCAAGATCTCATGGGGTCAAAAGATCCCATGAGATCTTATGACCACTATAGATCTCTTTCCACTGCCACCAAACTACAACCCAGACCCATAGACCGCTACATCGGATGGTTGTCACGTGATCACATGGGGTTAGAAGATCCTATGTGAACATGCCACCACCATAGATCTTGCATCTACAGGGGCCCATGCTATACCTCTAGCCCACCGCAGACTAGACATGTTGCCTCTAGAGGACCCACTAGTAGCTCTTCATTGCACTTGCACCATTGTAGATACTCTGGACCCATGAGCCACTGAGATCACATCGGGTGATTGTCACATGATCTCATGGAATTGGGAGATTCCATGAGATTATGTGACAACTATCAGATCTTCACTGCACTGGCACCATAAGCTTCGGGCCCACCATCAAATATTCATCACCAGTCGGCCAATGAAACATGAACACATCACCAAACTGTAGGTTTATAAGTGTGGCTAACAGCTAGTCACATGTTCACATAGTCTAAAAAGGGGCTATGTGATCATGTGACAAACCACTAGCATTCTTCAAAAGGACCATCAACTGTTAGTCGCATGGTCGCATAAGGGGAAAAGGACTTATGTGATCATGCGACAACCCACATAACAGCTTGTCGAAAACCAACTAGGCCCCACTTGTCAGAGTTGCGTACTTATGAAATGAATGCCGCCAGAGGAAGAAGTGTGAAGCGTAGGAGTCAAAAACACACTGGGCTTTCGACACTAAACCTTTTTTTGAAACCTAGCAATAGTATTTCCTGCAACCATGCAAACTTGAAAATCACTGAGGGTATTATGAATTAGCACATGCGATCAGAGCTGGAGCATGGTGACATATTGAAGAACATAAGTTTTAGATTGCAAGCCATGAAAATTTGAGGATCTACTTCACAAAATGAAAATAAGTTGCAGTAGGGACCTAAACATTCACATAGGTCAGAGGACATATCAGATGGCTATGAAAATTTTAGGAGTGTCTGGCAAGATAAAAACAGAGACCTGGGAATGAGTCTAGCCAAATTGTATAGAATAGGCAATTTTGGGCAACAATTTTGGCAATTTCTGTTGGATGTCAGCCTGTTAGACATGGATCAATGGCCTTGACATATCCATTGGGCATGGGGTCTTTCTGAACATAAAACTTTGATAGAGACAAAACTAAACCAAAAGACATACCTGTGCACATGGACTTCTTGGAAAATAGGAACTAACCTAGAAAGCGGGGAAAGAAAGTAAGAAACATATTTACAAGAAGGACTTATAAAGAGGGATTAACCTCAAAGAAAGACTTCAAGTGGAAACCATTCACTGAGATTGTCAGGGAATCTCCTTCAAGAGTTGAAACTTGAAAAGCATTAGATCCTCTGCACTCTATTATAACAAATGGTCCACCCCAAAATGAATCAAATTTTGTATGTCTGTTAGGCCTTGACTTGAACTCATCCCATTTGAGGACAACGTCACCAACCTTGAAATTCCTAATCCTGGCTCTTTTGTCAAAACTCATCTTTGTTTGATTTTGATGGAATTCCATATCCTGCATTGATTTGTTTCTAATCTCCTCTAGCTCCATCAACTGGGCATATCTAATTTTCATAGGATCACTTTCTTCAAATAGGGCATACTGAGTGGCTAAGTCTAGAGCTAGTAATTCAGTTGAAATAGATAACTTAGCCTCTTTTCCATACACCAACATGTATGGGGAATTACCAATGATCTTCTTTAGGGTAATTCTATCTAACCACAAGGTAGATCTCAATTTAGTATGCCAGTCCCTTTGATTATCTTGCAGGGTCTTTTTGATTATTCTAATCAGATTCTTATTTGTTGACTCTGCTAAGCCATTGCCCCAAGGATAATAATTTGAACTTGTATTCAAATAGATGCCATTCTTGACTACCCACTCTGAGACTTTGAGGCCTGTGAATGCCAATACATTATCTAAAATGATGGAATTAGGAGTGCCAAACCTATGAATTAAATCATCATAAAAACTCAATATGGCACCCTCATTTGCTTCTTTTAAAGCCATCGCTTCTATCCATCTAGTAAAATAATCCATTGTAGTAATTATCCACTTGTGTCCTACACTAGACAGAGGGTTAATCATTTCTATGAAATTTATACCCCACTTCATGAAAGGTTGATCTGTTAGGCCCTTTTTCTATCTTTGCAAAACCTTATGAGATTGGCCTATTTTCCTTGCAAGTGTGTGTCAAGTGTCCTGCCCTATGTTCCTCTTATCGTCACCTAGCTCTGGTCCAAACTGCGTCTCTTGAATCACCAAACCCAGAAAGAGATTCAATTTCTAAGGCCTGTTGGAAATATTTCAAAATCCACCTCAGTGTAAAAAACCCACAATGTTTTTAAAAAGTGCATGATGTTTTCGGTCTGTGTGTTTTTGACCTGTGTTGTTTTCGATGCTGTGCTTCCTACTTTGTGCATTTATTTGTTGACATGTCAAAAAATCTATGTGTTTTTGGCCCTCTTCCGTCGAAAATATTATGTGTTTTTGACCTCACACGAGTTCCCTGTTTGCTGGTGTTTTCTCTAACTGCACAGTTGCGATGGGTGGTGGGGCCTAGTCCTTCAATGTTTCTTATCATGCTTTCTCCAGGTCTTCGGGTAGTTACTTTTTCTATCCAGCAACTTGGTGATTGTATTGTCATGAGATCTCTTCATTCTTGGTGGTTTGTGGCTAGCATCCAGCGACCCAGTAGATGGTTTGTCATGTTGTTGCTAAATGCCTGACGGTTATGTGGCAGTCTTTGTTCTTCATGCTATAGCATGGTTAAAGTTCAGGGATGATCGGTGGTTGTCATATGTTCACGTAGAAAAGATGCAAGATGTTTAGCCTTTGCGCTCCTACAACAGCCGTTGGTTTTTCTATGTGGGCATGACAGGTGGCTCCTCCTGATTGGCTACCGCATGGCCGCATGTCAGACTTCTCTGACATGCGATCATGCAACCACCTGCCACCTATCTATTTGGGTCTGGTTATTCCTATTGACTATCCTACCTGGCAATTTATTCTTCATTCAGCAACCTGGCGACTAGCGGTTATCTTTTGAGCTCCTGTTCCTAGTGGTTAGGTAGCCAACATCTAGCAATCTGGCGACTGTGGTTGCATGATCTCTTCTTTTCTGGCTATTAGCCCTTAATGTCTAGCAACTTTGCCTGCATTTTTCCTTGCTTTAGTCATGCAATCGCATAATGTGGGGCCCGATCCTTGTTCAATTCTCCTGATCTCTAGGCAGTTACATCTTTTATTTGACAACTTGGCGACTGTAGTCGCGTGATCTTTGATAGGTTGGCGGTTATCTGCTAACCTCTAGCGACTTGACTGGAGGTTAGTCACGTAGTCACTCAATGCTCTTCGGTTGGTTTGGGGGGGGGCCAGTTCTTTTCATTACCCGATGTTAGAGATTTTAGATCTACAGTAGGCATATGATCTCAAGGAATATTCTTAGCCTTTGAGATCATGCACCATCCATCAGGTTTTATTCATTGGCCGGCATGCACTGAGGTGGCATCACAGTTGCGGACTTAGGTGGGGCCATTGTCGGAGGGGTCTATGGTGAGGATGGATCTAACGGTCGATGTAAGCTCTCATGGGATTCATCAAAGCCATGAGATCTTACGCCAGCCATTCATTTTCAAAAGGCTTGCGACGTGTGGATTCGGTGTTGGTGACTCAGCGGTTGCAATGAATGGTGGTGTGACACATGGTAGGTGGACCCAGGTCTATGGCTTGGCAGATTTGTTTGTGGGGCTGAGGCATAGTGTTAGCGGGTTGTCACATGTTTGCATAGCACAGAAGTTGGCTATGCGATCATGCGACTAACCCCTTATGGTGATGCAGTTGCGGAGTTGTGTAGTGGCAGTTTTGGCTTGCGGGCGGTGATGTTTTCTCTGTGTGGTGGTGGTTGTGGTAGCAGTCTATGGGTTGCCACATGATTGTATAGCCCATCTCCAGGTTATGCAATCATGCGACAGGGCACCACGTGTCCATCGCGGTTGTGGAGTTATGGTGGTAATGTTGCCAGGGACTTTTCCTGGGAGGTTTCTGACCGTTAGCTATGGTTTGAACACCACAGTCACATGATCACAAAGGTTAGTTTGGTGCCTTGCGATCATGTGACCAAGCATTATTTGAGACCTATTTCCTATGGTGGTGAGAGATATGATAGTGTGACTGCATGACTAAAGCTAAGTGTTAGGTTGCCGAGCCTGGGAAAGATAAAGAGATCTACGGTGGGGGTATAAAGTTGGTCATGGTTTGAATGTGGGCCATTGTTTCTCTGGAAGCACCAAGAGAGGATGTAACCATTAGATTTCAAATTCAAATTTTCTGGAGAGTTTGCAATGATAGGAGGTACATGGTTTTAATGATTTTGGGTAGATTTCTTGTTGGTTTGATTGCGATAGGTTGTTGCGATGTGGTCCACGGTTCCTGTGGTCATTTGTGGAGGTGATTTTGTACTTGGTGGAGTATGGTTTTGTACTTGAGGAGGTATTTGCAGGTGGCCGACTTGATTGATTTTCATGGCATTCATGGTGTACTATGCCGAGCTCATAGATTCTCATGATTGTTGATCTGCTAGAGATTTGTTTTCTCCAAGCTGCTTATGCTTCCTGCCCCTGCAGTAAATTTTGTGACTGTTTGAATTGGTTAGGTAGTTGAAACCCTATGCCCTAGCTATCCATAGCTTGTTGCATTCTCTCTGAGAATTCCAAGGCAGCTAGGGGTATATGTAGTCAAATTTTTGACTTAGAGAGGGTTCTAAATTTGTTCAGTTCTAGTCAAAATTTTTGCTCTGTAGATTTCCCCTTCTCTCTACATATAGGGTGTTCTATTTCAATTGTTGGTTCAGGGAATATAATGCATACTGCAGCAGATTTGTCTTATGTATGAGGACTAAATTTATTCTTACTATCATCAAGTTGTCTCCATTTGAGCTTTGCATTCATTAACCATGCATTGAGGATGTTTGATTTGTCTTCTTGTATTGCCTATGTGTTTGCAAGTGGAGTTATCTTCGTAGAGGTAACTGGTTTAGGGCTAGTGTTTATGCATGTATGAGCTGAGGTGTCAAAGATGTTTCATGCTTCTCTTCCAATGGATGCTGGTCAATGTATTGTCTGATTTGTAGGTCTCTTCTAAGGGGAGGGTTAAAATCCTTTGAATGGATAATAACATGCTTGAATGCATAGGAGGGTGTTAAGTTAAGGCTTGGTCATGGTGTGTGATTGATGTTAGGCATCAACACATTGGGTATATTGTGTTCTTATTTCATAGATGTCTCTTGTAGTAGGGTATTTGACTTTATGGCCCAATGGACAAGGCACTGGTCTATCAGGGACTTAGGGCATCTCAGGGGACCTTTCAGTCATTTTAAAAATCATTTCATTTCAATCCCACCCTTTCCTTTTATGTTGTTAGGATAGATTTCTAGTTTTCATACTCACTCCATGCAAATAGGGCTATTGCATGAGATATTAGCTTCATTGAGGTACAAGATACCCAGGAGTTTGAGAACCATTCCACATTAATCTATTTGTAGGCCTTTGGTTTGTCATGAGGTGTCTAGAATGTGCAGACAAGGCAATACCCACCTGATTGAATGTGGAGCTCAAAGAAGAAGGAGGATTTCTCTTTGTCCTCATCAATTGGTTTGTTTTTCTTGTCAAGCTTGAGTGCCTAATCTGAGTCTAAGCCCAACTATTTGATTCAAGCTTGGTCCTGCAAGTAAAAGGGCCAACAAAATGGTGACTCTACTGGGGAAGAACATGAAGAAAGCCTATTAAGGTCTCTGGTTGCAGTTATTTTGCAGAAGTCAAAATCTTTTGACCAGATTGGTTTGGCTCATCCGAGTCAGCCAACAAAATGGCGACTCTGCTGGAGAGAGATTTGTAGTGTGTTACCTAGATTTGTTGATTGATTTACATTTGGCTTTGCTGTGGGAGTGCTTAGAGTCTATTGAAGTTTCAAGACAAATCAGTAAGTTTGTGTCCTCTATAGAGAGGTGGTGACTCTATGCTAAAGAACTTGAGTTGTGTAGTTTTGTTGGGACTGCACTTAGTTAAGAAGAAGGCAGCAGCATTCAGGAGGTGTTCTAGGTATTTCTCCTTTTTCTAAATGTGTGGTGGTTTCAAAGGAGTTTTCAAATTAAGTTTTAGGAATTTTCAATGGTAAATGGTTTTTCTCCTTTGAAAGATTTGTTAAGTCATGGGTATTAAAAGAAATTTTAGCTTAAGAGGTTACCCGACTATGAATTTTGTTGGTATACCTGGTTACCCAAACTCCATTCCCCTAAATGTTATGAAAGTTCTACCAAAGTTCAGTGGGGAAAGCTTTGAGTCTGCCTATCAACATGCTAGAAATTTTTTAGATTTGATGTGTGACTATGGTGTTGAGCATGAAGATGTAATAATGAGATTATTCATGCAGTCACTGATAGGAGATGGAAGGGATTGGCTCTCTTGTTTGCCTGATAATGACATCTCTTCATTGAATGATTTAGTTGCAAGTTTCTTAGTCTAATTTGCTGAAAGGGTGAATGAATTTGACATGCTTAAGGCCCTTTTGGATATACAAATGGAGGAAGATGAGTTGGTTCCTAGTTTCAATGCTAGATTTATCAAGACATGGGAAAATATCCCTGGGAAGTGCAGGCCAAGTGATGATATCTATTTGGTCATCTACTTGAATGCTTTTGATAAGAATTTGAATTTTGACTTAAGGAATAAGGAACCACTAACTTTGTATCAGGTTTCAGTTTGCAATGGATATTGAATCTAATTGGAGATATCACATTGTAAGAAGACCACATGTCGCTACTAATTTTCATTCTCAGAATGTGGTAGATAGTAGTTAAAGGGATGCACTGAAAGGTTTAGAGCCATATCAGCATATTCTTGTCCCCGTTAGTAATGTGGCTTGGTTTCTAGGTAGGATATGATCCATGATCATGTAAAGAGAAGTAACTTACAGCCATATCTTGCATCACTTGAAGAAGAAGATTACATTGTAATTGAAGCTTATATGGATGATGAACTTGTTGTTGATGTATATCCAGCTGAGACTCAATATGATGAATGATTGTATGCATGGCACTTGTAGCAAATTGAGGAACTGGAGTTAGCTCTTGCCATTAATGGTAAGAAACTTGAAGAGCTAGAAATGTGTAGAGCCATGGAAAAAGAACTTTCTCAGTCCAGTGAGTGTGTACCTTTAGATTATGACAATGAACTGGATAGCTATCTATTAGAGGAGGGTTATGCTAAAAGTGTATCAGATGAAGGTATGATTAGTAATGTTTGTAATCAGTCTTTTGCTGATGATGAATGTTCATCTGATGAAGTGGGTAGTTCTGGTTCGAATGATGATAGCCAGGTAGCATTTTTGCATGAATTGAATGAAGTTAGGTGGTATAAATGTGAGTATGATTCTTTTGATACCGATCATGAGTCTACAAGTGTAATGAATTTGAACCAGCCAGGGTTTGTTGATAAACATCACTCAAGTTGTGAATCTGAAGGTAAATTTCTTTTTGAAGATAAGAACATGTATGGAGATGTTAGTATGATCCCACCTTCAGATTTATATGTGCCAGTGATTGAAGGTTTTTTAGTGGAGACCTATGGAGATATGGAAGAAGAAATCAATATTTTGTTTCAACTAGATAAGGAAGAACTAGATCGTAAAGTGAATGTAAATACTGCTTATTCGGTTGATTCAAATGCCAGGTCTGCATTGGAAAGTGAAAAGGAAAGGGGAAGTGATTTTCCTCTTGAAATGTGTTTTCTAGATTTGGAGACAGTGAGGAGTTATGATATTTTGAAAATGCACTACACTATGTTTCCAGAGCTATTTCAGCCAGAATATCTCTGTTTCCAACAGGATCTAGCTAGTGATGAAAAGGATGTTTGTAATAGTTTGCTAGTTTCCGATGAGCTTGAAGACATGCCTTGCTATGAAAGTTTTTCTTTTCATAGTTGCTGCAGTAAGTAATTATAGGGTGTTGATTATGTTTCTGAGGTGGATGAATGTGAGTATGAGGATTTTAGTTTTGAATTGAGTTCAAGTGCTGAACATGGTGATAAAGATGATGTTAATTCTCAGCTGGTAAGTGTACTCACATTTCATGGTGATCAACCTTACATTATCTTGCAAGATGTAATGGGAAGAGGTTACAAAGTTTTGCTTCAAGCTAATTTTACTCTTGATTTTGGGGAGTATATGTGTGAGGTAGTCTGGTATGATAAGATAGATTTTGATCCTCATACACTGGGCAAAGATGAATACACTTATTACATTCTTGTGGATCTACCTGTCAAGAGTTTTCATGAGTTTGACCATGCACATGAAAGGAAAAATGCCAGGGTCATCTCTATGCAGGGGGATGAGGACCAAGTGTTTGATAGAGGTAAATGATTGGCATGGTTTAGCAGTCTTAGTTGTGTAAATATGTATAGTTGTTTCCCTTCAGCAGTAGTGTTAGTCAGAATAAAGAGCCAGCTTTTGAGAGCCTTGGAGTTTTGAGTTTTGAGATCTCTAGAGCATTAAGGAATGTGATTTTGGATTGGTCTGCTTCTTTCCAGAGATCTAGATCCTTGCTATGCCTGCAGGAGGCATACATCCCCAGATAGAGCCACTGTTAGGCACTTTTTCTATCTTTGCAAAACCTAATGAGATTGGCCTATGTTCCTTGCAAGTGTGTGTCAAGTGTCTTGCCCTATGTTCCTCTTGTCATCACCTGGCTCTGGTCCAAACTATGTCTCCTGAATCACCAAACCCAAAAAGAGATTCAATTTCTAAGGCCTGTTGGAAATATTTCAAAATCTACCTCAGTGTCAAAAACCCACAATGTTTTCAAAACATGCATGATGTTTTCAGTCTGTGTGTTTTCGACCCGTGTTGTTTTTGACCTTGTGCTTCCTGCTTTGTGCGTTTATCTATTAACATGTCAAAAACTCTATGTGTTTTCAGCCCTCTTTCGTCGAAAATATTATGTATTTTCGACCTCGCACTAGTTCCCTATTTGCTGGTGTTTTCTCTAACTATGCAGGTGCGATGGGTGGTGGGGCCCAGTCCTTCAATGTTTCTTGTCGTGCTTTCTCTAGGTCTCCGGATGGTTACTTTTTCTATCCAGTGACCTGGTGACTGTGTTGTCACAAGATCTATTCATGCTTGGTGGCTTGTGGCTAGCATCCAGCAACCCAGCAGATGGATTGTCACGTTGTCGTTGAATGTCTGACAGTTATGTGGTGGTCTTTGTTCTTCATGCTTTAGCACAGTTAAAGTTCGGGGAGGATCGGTGGTTGTCATATGTTCACATGGAAAAGATGCAAGATGTTTAGCCTTTGTGCTCCTGTGATAGCCATTTGTTTTTCTGTGTGGGCATGATAGGTGGCTCCTCCTGATTGGCTACCACATGGCCGCATGTCAGACTTCTCTAACATGCGATCATGTGACCGCCTGCCACCTGTCTGTCTAGGTTCGGTTATTCCTGTTGACTATCCTACCTGGTAGTTTATTCTTCATTCAGTGACCTGGAGACTAGTGGTTATCTTTTGATCTCCTATTCTTGGCAGTTAGGCGGCCAACATCCAGCAATCTGGCAACTGTGGTTGCATGATCTCTTCTTTTCTGGCAGTTAGCCCTTAATGTCTAGCGACTTTGCTGGTGTTTTTCCTTACTTTAGTCACATGATCGCGTAATGTGGGGCCCAATCCTTGTTCAATTCTCTTGATCTCTGAGCAGTTACATCTTTTATTTGATGACTCAGTGACTATAGTCATGTGATCTTTGACAGGTTGGCGGTTATCTGCTAACCTCCAGTGACTTGACTGGCGGTTAGTCGCGTAGTCATTCAATGCTCAGTAGTTGGTTTGGGGGGGCCCAGTTCTTTTCTTTGCCCGGTGTCAGAGATTGTAGATCTATAGTCGGTGTATGATCTCAAGGAATATTTTCAGCCTTTGAGATCATGTGCCATCCATCAAATTTTATTCATTGGCTGGCATGAACTCAAGTGGCATCACAGTTACGGAGTTAGGTGGGGCCATTGTCAGAGGGGTCTGTGGTGAGGATAGATCTAACAATTGGTGTAATTTCTCATGGGATTTGTTAGAGCCATGAGATCTTACACTAGCTATTCATTTTCAAAAGGCTTGCGGCGCGTGGATCCGGTGTTGGTGACTTGGTGGTTGCAACAAATGGTGGTGTGACACATGGTAGGTGGACCCAGGTCTATGGCTTGGCAGATTTTTTTGTAGGGCCAAGGCATAGTGTTAGTAGGTTGTCACATGTTCGCATAGCTTGGAAGTTGGCTATGCAATCATGCGACTAACCCCTTGTGGTGATGCAATTACGAAGTTGTGCGGTGGTAGTTTTGGCTTGCGGGTGGTGATGTTTTCTCCGCGTGGTGGTGGTTGTGGTAGTGGTCTATGGGTTGCCGCATGATTGCATAGCCCATCTCCAGGCTATGCGATCATGCGATAGGGCACCATGTGTCCATCGCGGTTGCGAAGTTATGGTGGTAATGTTGCCAGGGACTTTTCCTGCGGGGTTTCTAACCGTTGGCTATGGTTTGAAGACCGCGGTCACATGATCGCAAAGGTTAGTTTGGTGCCTTTCTATCATGCAACCAAGCATTATTTGAGACCCATTTCCTATGGTGGTGAGAGATATGACAGCGTGACTATGCCACTAAAGTTGAGTGTTAGGTTTCTGAGCCCGAGAAAGATAAAGAGATCTATGGCGGGGGTATAAACTTGGTCATGGTTTGAATGTGGGCCGTTTTTTCTCTGTAGGTGCCAAGAGAGGAAGTAACCATTAGATTTCAAATTCAAACTTGCTGGAGAGTTTGCAGCGATAGGAGGTACATGATTTTAATGATTTTGGGTAGAATTCTTGCTGGTTTGATGGTCGTAGGTTGTTGCGATGTGGTCCAAGGTTCCTGTGGTCATTTACGGGGGTGATTTTGTACTTGGTGGAGTATGGTTTTGTGCCAAGGAGCTATTTGTAGGTGGCTGATTTGACTAATTTTCATGGCATTCATGGTGTACTGTGATGAAATCATAGATTCTCATGATTGTTGATCTGCTAGAGATTTGTTTTCTCCAGGCTGCTTATGCTTCCTGCCCCTACAATAAATTTTGTGACTATTTGAATTGGTTGGGTAGTTGAAACCCTATGCCCTAGTTGTCCGTAGCTTGTTGCATTCTCTCTGAGAATTCCAAGGCAATTAGGGGTATATGTAGTCAAATTTTTAACTTAGAGAGGGTTCTGAATTTGGTCAGTTCCAGTGAAAGTTTCTGCTATGTAGATTTCCCCTTCTCTCTGCATATAGGGTGTTATGTTTCCATTGTTGGTTCAAGGAATATAATGCATACTGCAATATATTTGTCTTATGTATGAGGACTAAATTTATTCTTACTATCATCAAGTTGTCTCCATTTGAGCTTTGAATTCATTAATCATGCATTAAGGATGTTTGATTTGTCTACTTGTATTGCCTATGTGTTTGCAAGTGGAGTTATCTTCGTAGAGGTAACTAGTTCAGGGCTAGTGTTTATGCATGTATGAGCTGACGTGTCAAAGATGTTTCATGCTTGTCTTCCAGTGGATGCTGGTCAATGTATTGTCTGATTTGTAGGTCTCTTCTATGGGGAGGGTTAAAATCCTTTGAATGGATAATAACATGCTTGAATGCATAGGTGGGTGTTAAGTTAAGGCTTGGTCATGGTGTGTGATTGATGTCAGGCATCAACACATTGGGTATATTGTGTTCTTATTTCATAGCTGTCTCTTGTAGTAGGGTATTTGACTTTATGGCCCAATGGACAAGGCACTAGTCTATCAGGGACTTAGGGCATCTTAGGGGACCTTTCAGTAATTTTTAAAATCATTTCATTTCATTCCCACCCTTTCCCTTTATGTTGTTAGGATAGGTTTCTAGTTTTCATACTCACTCCATGCAAATAGGGCTATTGCATGAGATATTAGCTTCATTGAGGTACAGGATACCTAGGAGTTTGAGAACCATTCCCAATTAATCTATTTGTAGGCCTTTGGTTTGTCATGAGGTGTCTAGAATGTACAGACAAGGCAATACCTGCTTGAGTGAATGTGGAGCTCAAAGAAGAAGGAGGATTTCTCTTTGTCCTCATTAATTGGTTTGTTTTTCTTCTCAAGCTTGAGTGCCTAATCTGAGTCTAAGCCCAACTATTTGATTCAAGCTTGGTCCTGCAAGGAAAAGAGCCAACATGATCCACTTTGATTGGTTGAAGGGGCAGAGTAGCAAGCCTCTCTTTGCATAAAAACATAGCACATTTGATACATTTTCTAACATAATCATGACTATCCTTGAAGATAGATGGCCAATAGTATCCAGCCCTCATGATTTTAAAAGTAGTAGTCCTAGGAGAGAAATGACCACCAGAGGGCCCATCATGAAACTCAAATCGATAATCAAAATAACATCATCAATCAGCACAAAAGGTACATATTGTAATCTATAATACCTTCTTTTTGCTGAATCTAGGCCTGTAGGACATTGTCCTATCTTCAAATAATTGATCATATTAGGCAACCAGCTAGTTGCCTTGGTTTTCTCTTCTATAGAATGCACCACCAGAGATGCATCTATTTGCTTTGATTTCTTTAAACCTTCATCCCCTAGCAAATTCTCACAAAGACCTCTTCCTCTAACTAGCTTCGTAGTCTAAATATCATTGTCATATTCCATTACCTTGGTGATCCAACCAGCTCTTTTCTCATTAAGGTCCTTAGAAAGCAGAAACTCTTTGACACTTGGATGAGTAACCTTCAAGTGTACCTTGCTATGGGTCAATAGATGTCTAAAATTTTTAAGGCTCTTTACCACAACAAGAACATGCTTTTCCACTAAAGAGTACCTCTATTCATACTCCTCTAAACCTTTGGTAAAGAAAGCAATAGGCTACTCCAATCCATCAGCATTTTCTTGAGTCAACATTGCAGACATGGCATCATGACCTCCATAAGCATAAAGGGTAAAATCCTTACTGAAATTTGGGTTTAACAAGGTCAGAGCTTCTGTCAAGGCTTCTTTAATAGCTTGGAAGTTAACTTTTCCCTCTTTATTCCAACTGAAAGCTGAACCTTTCTTCAACATGGCTATCAAAGGCATGAGCAACTCTGCAATGTTAGGCAAGAATCTCCTAACAAAGTTAATCTTTCCTATGAAAGATTGGAGAATTTTCTTGTAATGTGGTAGGAGTAGCTCTAGGATAGCTACAACTCTCTTAGGATCCACTATAATTCCTTCTTTGGATACTACATATCCCAACAATTTCCCTTCATGAACTGCAAATACACATTTCTTGGGATTAAGATATATCCCAAATTCCCTACACCTTTCAAAAATCTACCTCAAATGTTTGATATGGTCTACTGCATGCTTTGAATAAATAGTTATGTCATCAAGGTAGACCAGCACAAACTTGTACATGAGGCTTTTAAAGGCCATATCCATTGCCTTTTGAAATGTAGCACCTATATTTGATAAACCAAATGGCATCTTTTGATATGCCATGGTTCCCCACTTGGTTGTGAACGTAGTCTTATATTGATCCTCTTCATTTACCAAGATCTAATTATATCCTGAATAGCCATCCAATAATGAAAATCTCTCAGATCTAGAGACACATTATAGAATTTTCTCCATAGAGGGTAGTGGATGGTGGTCTTTTAATGAGGCTCTATTCAAATCCTTGAAGTCAACACATAACCTCAGCTCCCCACTCTTCTTCCTGACTGGAATAATGTTGGAAACCCAACTAGTATGTTTAATGGGGTAGATGATGCCACTTTCTATTACTTTGAGTACTTCTTTATGCATAAGTGGTTCAAGCTTAGGATTAACAGGCCTTTGTTTTTGCCTTACTGGTTTGGCATTAGGCTCTAATTCAATGGTATGTTGAGCAAGGGTAGGATTAAAACCTTTGAGATCTTCATACTTCCATGCAAAAACATCACTGAATTCCCTGAATAATTATGTGTAAGCTTGCTTTTCCAATTTAGTATTTACCTTTCCAAATTTTAATCTCTTGCCTGGTTCCAACTCTAATTCATCATAATGTTCTTGTTGAACTACCAATCCAGCTTTGTTCTTCTTGACTTCATCATCCTTGTTGAAGATGACTTCTAAGGTTATAAGACCTCTAGGCATCTTATTAGATCTAAGTTGTATCACTTGATCACCATAGCTTTGTGATAGCCTACCCTGATTGTATTCTGAAAAAACATCTTCTTCAAACAAGAACTACAGAATTTTCTCATCACTGTCAAACACTTACCAATTGAAATCATTATCGAGAATAGAAGTTCTGACAATAATCTCGATGTGTTGCTGATCTATTTCTTTTGAAATGCTATTGGGGATGTCAAACTAAGATCCAACAATAGCTAACCTATCTGCATTTTGATTTAACCTTCTAGGGATAGTAACAATATTGAAAGCATGGAAATCTTCAATTGCATCCCAAACTCTATGTTTGTATGCTTTCAAAGTATCATTTTTTGTTGCACTTATCCCTCTTACTTGGCTAACAACAAGTTCACTGTCACCATAAACTTTCAAGGCCTTAAGCCCTCTTTTTCTAGCCCATTCTAGCCCATTGACTAGACTCTCATATTCTGTGGTTGTTGCTGGTGCACAAAAAACTAAATCTAAAGGCAGTATAATACCTTTCTCCTTTTGGGGACACCCACATAGCACCACCACTAGAACCATGTCTGCTTCTAGCTCCATCAAAGTATAGCTCCCAAACTTGATTTCTCTGATCCTCTGAATCATTTTCCTCTTTGAGAAGGCTTGGTTCTTTCAATCCAACTTATTGTATCAAATAGTTTCCCAAACTAGCATTCCAAACAACATGCTCTGATTCTCTTTCATCTAGAAAAATATCAGGGATATCTCCTATCTTGGTGCTTGCTTCACTAATGGTTTGGAAATCACTGCTATCAAATATGGGGTAGTTTACATTAATTGCATTAGACACATAAGTTTCTACATGGTGTGCTGCCAATTTTTCTAACTTGATGGTAACCTTGGTACCATATCTTGTGTGGAAGAGCATATGAGACCAATCAAAAGATAGATAACCACCTATCTTGGCTATGAATTCTCTTGATAAACATATAGAAAACAATGCAGGGAGATCTATGATATATATGTCAAGGAAGATAGAAAAATTAGGACTAGCATGGAGAACTAGACTAGTATCTTTGGCCACACCTATAGTACTGACTGAGGATCTGTCAAGTTGTGTGACATTCTTTTGGAAGGGTTCATATTTCAGTCTTAATTGGTCAGCCACTTTCTTGGGCATTACAGTACTAGTAGCTCCACTATCTACCATGCAATTATGTACTAAAGAATCTCCAATAATCAAAGATACATAAAAGGGAGGTGGCTTTGAATTCCTGTCTTGCATGGTATTGTTTTTGGGGTTGCTACTTGGAGTCTCCTTTTCTTGATCAATGTTAACCAACACTGGCTTTGTAATTTCTTTTGTAGGCTGAGGAGTTGCTGCTTCTGACATAGCCTTCTTCAAAATGTCAAACTACCCTGGAATAGACAAAGAGTCCCACATAGACATGGTGACATTCACCTTCTTCATGTTGTCTACAATATTATAAGGTGTCATAGTGTGTACTCTTTGTTGTGCTTTTACTAAAATGGGTTCTACCTCTTTTGGAACTTGGCCTTCTTTGCTTGTGATGACATGAACCTACTTGGATGTGATAGGGGCAGCTTGTTGCAATGGCTCTGCAGATGTAGTGGCCTTGTTACCAAAATCTACTCTCTCCATGTCTTGGGCTCTCCTTTTTTCTCTTTTGTAGGCAACAAAATCAGCTTCATCATTGACTCCATTGAAGTTTGGTTGTTCCCAATTAAAGAGAGTAGTCTCATTCTCTTGTGTTTCTTGTTGAGGAATTATCCCACTAGATGGAGGCTCTGATTGAGTATATGAGGCACTCTAAACCATTAGAGCTTGATTCATTAATCTATTTGAACATGTAGCCTGATTGTGAGGCTGATTGCAATGGGAACACCAATCATAATCCATAGCCATATTATTCTAGCTAGGAACCATATCCCTCATTGGATTTGTAGAATTGAGAGGTGCAGGGTTATATGGTTGAAATGGTCTTTGATTGAAATTTTGTCTTTGCCCTTGATAGCCTCCTTGGTATGGTGGCCTATTTTGTTGATAAGGCTATCCTTGATTTTAGTATTTCTGATTAGGACCTTGGCCTTATTGTTGGAAGCGTGACTTGATGCCTTGATTTTGTTTCTTCAAATTTGTGACCTCTTTGGTTAGAGTCTGCAGCAAGTTTTCCATTTCCTACATACTAGTCTACATACTAGTTTGCTGACTACTCTTCATCTCTTGTGGCTATTGGGAGAAATTTGTTGTTAGCTCTTGACCATTGGTGCTAGCTTGACATGCTGATATTGTGGGCATAGGGGTAAATGGGGGTACTTGTGTGGGTGCAATGGGTTGGAGACTAGGGAAGATAGGCATGGGAGGTCTTCTTTGTATCATGCCTACCTGGATCAAACAATTTTTAGCTCTGACAGTAGTGTCAAAGGCTTGGGGTAAAGTGGTACCACTCATAGAATGGATCATGAATGAAATTTGTTTATTCCATGTCTATTCCATGTCTTAAGGAACATACTATTGTAATCTGTCATTTGTTCTTAAGGGTCTCTCTTAATGGTTGTTAATTGCTCAACCAGAAACAAATTATTTCATTTATCCTCAAAATGTTTTCTTAATGCATCCCCTAATTCATCCCATGAAGTGATAGAACCAATAGTTAAAGTTCTAAACCACTCTAGAGCCTTACCTTTCAGAGACACTACTAATAATTTAGTGGCCACATCCTCTTGTGTAATGTTGTGTATGCTATAGATGGTGGTCACATCTCTTATGTGCTCAAAGGCTATAGTCTGCCCTTCACCTATGAAATCAGGTATACTTTTTAATGCCACCAAGGGTACATCATTATGCACTACAAGGTTCAAAGGGCTGCCTTGGTTTAATGGTGGAAAAGAAAACTGCCTAGCCATTGTCAGAGTTGTGATTTGAAGATTGACAACTATGTGAGCTGTATTTGCTGTTGGGTTTGAATCTTCTTCTAGATCTCTAGTTAGAGATCTGCCTCTTCTTCTAGAATGTAAGGGAGAAGGTCTCCTCTATGATGTATTAGGTGGTGTAGATTGAAATCTCCTTGCAGGGGATGTTCTTTGAGTTGACCTACTTTTGTGACTTCTTCTTGAGGGCAACTCTGAAAAAATGGTGGGTTTTGAGCTTCTAGTCTCAATCTTTCTCATAAGCCTTAAACAAGGCTGTCCTGAATCTTTGAAACCAATGGAGTTGCTAGATATACTTGGTAAAACAACCTCTAAAGGTTTGTATTATGCAACCTACATATAACAGATGACATCATTTCAACAAATGAACTTCTTTTACAGTCCCACCAAGCATGCCAGAAATGTTATACACTGGCACCAAGGTGGGGAATCCTTGAGCTTGAGTCTATACTGATAGACCTTGTGTATTGACTTTCTTTGATCCTTTTGTAGATGAACCAATAGGAACACCTTTGAACTTTAATTTGATCTTCACTGTGGTCCCACCAGGCATGCCAGAAATGTTATACATTGAGTTTTCACCCTTGTTTCAAGCTCTCATAGTCTTGATAACTTAGTATAACATGGGAATCATCTCAAGGTTGTGGGACTTTTTGCTATTCAAGATGAGACCTCTAGGTTCTAGGCTAGTTCCTCTAGGATTATCACCTTAGTTTTCTCTTAACAGGAAATTAAATCTTTGAGGAGAAAGGGTTAGAAGGAATGCATGGAAAAGGAAATAACAGGAAAGCAAACTATCCTACCAGGTGATGCATCGAAACTAGGGTTTGGATCTTAGTATAGATGAATGAAACCAATGGAGAAATCAGGTCTAATAGGTCACAACTTACTAAATAGTCTTGCATAAGTGTTTCATAGGAGGGCCTAAATATTAGACATAACCTATGACCTACAAGTAGACATTCTTTTCAGCAAAAGGACATAGGAATGAGACAAAATGACAGGGGGTTGAAGAATACCCACAAACTCATTCAAATCAGATCATACAAAGTAGTACACATATAAATTGAAAGTAAGAGGGATCAGGAACCCTAAATTTCCATCGAAAACATTCATAAAATTAAATCCAATAAGAGATAAATAAAGACAAGGAAGCACAGGGACATGAAGGATTGTCACAAACTGCCTCTGTAATATTTTTATTTATCAATGGGAGAAATCCAACTGTATAAGCCAAAGGGTAGAAAAAATGCCATCGATGACCTTTTAGAAAGATGAATTTCTATTACAATTGTCTAACTCTAAGCACTAAAGGCTCCAAAAAACAATATATACAACACTCAACTGCACGCAGGCAGGAGTTAAAACTGACCGGGGGTTACAGATTTTTAAATATAATAATCAACCCTAGGTCGAGGCAAGACTGACCCTCAAAATCTCTGGGAAAATTTGACAAATAGGTCCAAAATCTCATGATTTCATATCTTTCTATACAAAGACCACCTGAAGACACACCATCCTTGATCAACCAACTCACCTGCAACTCCACTAAGCAATAAAGACTCCAAATTTGATCTTCACAAGAATGAATTTGAAAGTACAGATGGTGCCAACTCTTTAATGTTTCATCAGCATAAGAACACCACACTTTACCCTACAAAATCCATGGCACCATCAACTAGATCATCCATCATCATGCTCACAACTAGAAAATGTCCTCAGAAATCAATTCCGAGCTACCCCGCCACTTCACAACGTCCTCTGTAGAAGAAAACCCACCAAAAGGAGTCACATTGTTTGAAACAACATGGGGCACATGACCACATGAGCTCAAAAAGCCTTATGTGATCATGTGACAAGCCCTTAGAATCTACCATTCACAGCCACAAGACACCTCAAGTTTGCCAAAAAATTCAAACTGCTGGCCAAAAACTGCGCTCGAGATCTAACTGCAAATCTAACCCCAGGCTTCACCTTGGGTTCACCTTCTCTTTAATCGCTAGGTCACATATTGTTTTCCTTAACCTCAGCTCTATTGAGTGACTATGTGAAACCTCTAACCACACAACTGCGCTCCGCTTTACCAACCCCGGGCCCATCCACAAACTGAGATTCCAATCAGACGACAGGCGCAAGATCTCATGGGGTCAGAAGATCCCATGAGATCATACAACCACCGTAGATCTCTTTCCACCGCCACCAAACTCTAACCCAAACCCAGAGACTGCTACATCAGATGGTTTTTGCATGATTGCATGGGGTCAAAAGATCCCATGAAAACATGCGACCACCATAGTTCTTACATCTACGGGAGCCCATGCTATACCTCTATCCCACTGTAGACTGGACACATCACCTCCAGAGGACCCACCAGTAGCTCTTCATCGCACTTGCACCATTGCAGATACTCTGGACCCATGAGCCACT
The DNA here is from genome assembly GCA_027943335.1 of Chamaecyparis obtusa. Lineage (NCBI taxonomy): Eukaryota > Viridiplantae > Streptophyta > Pinopsida > Cupressales > Cupressaceae > Chamaecyparis > Chamaecyparis obtusa. The sequence goes on along the minus strand of BSBK01004880.1, from coordinate 180,289 downwards.
GAGATCACATTAGGCAGTTGTCACATGATCTCACGGAATCAAAAGATTCCATGAGATTATGTGACAACCATCAAATCTTCACCACACTGCACTGTAAGCTTTGGGCCCACCAGCAAATATTCATCACCAGCCAGGCAATGAAACAAAAACACATCACCAAACTACAGGCTTATAAGTGTGGCTAATGGCTAGTCACATGTTCACATAGCCTAAAAAGGGGCTATGTGATCATGCGACAAACCACTAGCATTCTTCAATAGGACTGTCAATGGTTAGTCGCATGGTCGCATAAGGGGAAAAGGACTTATGCAATCATGCGATAACCTGCATAACAACTTGCTGAAAACCAAATAGGCCCCACTTGTTGGAGTTACACACTTATGAAATGAATGCCACTAGAGGAAGAAGTACGAAGCATAGGAGTCAAAAACACATTGGGCTTTCAGGGTGAAGGTTGAAAACACACTGGGCTTTCGACACTGAACCTTTTTTGAAACCCAGCAACAGTATTTCCTACAACCATACAAACTTGAAAATCATTGAGGGTATTATGAATTAGTGCATGCAATCAGAGTTGGAGAATGGTGACATATTGAAGAACATAAGGTTTAGATCACAAGCCATGAAACTTTGAGGATCTACTTCACAAAATGAAAACAAGTTGCAGCAAGGACATAAACATTCACAAAGGTCAGAGGACATATCAGATGGCCATGAAAATTTTAGGAGTGTCTGGCAAGACAAAAATAGAGACCTGGGAATGACTCTGGCCAAATTGTATAGAATAGGCAATTTTCGGCAACATTTAGAATAGACAGTTATGTCATCCAAGTAGACCAACACAAACTTGTACATTAGACTCTTAAAGGCCATATCCATTTCCTTTTGAAAAGTAGCACTTGCATTTGACAAACCAAAGGGCATCTTTTGATAAGCCATGGTTCCCCACTTGGTTGTAAATGTAGTCTTATATTGATCCTCTTCATTAACTAGGATTTGATTGTATCCTGAATAGCTATCCAACAATGAAAATCTCTCAGATCCAGAGACACATTGTAAAATTTGTTCCATAGAGCGCAATGGATGGTGGTCTTTCAAGGAGGCCCTATTAAGATCCCTGAAGTCCACACATAATCTCAACTCCCCATTCTTCTTCCTAATAGGAACAAGGTTGGAAACCCAACTAGTATGCTTGATGGGGTAGATGATACCACTTTCTGTCAATTTGAGCACTTCCTTATGCATAAGTGGCTCAAGCTTGGGATTAACAGGCCTTTGCTTTTGCCTCACTGGTTTAGCATTTGGTTCTAACTCAATAGTGTGCTAAGAAAGGGCAGGATAAAAACCTTTAAGGTCTTCATATTACCATGCAAAAACATCACTGAATTCTTTGAAAAGTTGAGTGTAAGCCTGCTTCTCCAATTCAGTGTTCACTTTTCCAAATTGTAAGTGTTATACACTAAGTTTGCACCCTTGTTTCAAGCTCTCGTAGTCTTGATAACCTAGTATAACATGGGAATCATCTCTAGTTTGTGGGACCTATGCTAACTAAGATGAGACCTCTAGGTTCTAGGCTGGTTCCTCTTGGATAATCACCTTAGTTTGCTTCTTGACATGAAAGTAAATCTTTTGCAGGAAAGGGATAGAGGGAATGCTCGAAAGGAAATGACTGAAAAGAAAACTACCTACTAGGTGATGCACTGAAATTAGGGTTTGGATCTCAGTATAGAGGAATGGAATCAATGGTTAGGCTTAGTTCTAGTAGGTCACAACTTACTAAATAGGCTTGCATAGGTGTTTCATAGGAGGGCCTGAACATAAGACACAACTTATGACCTGCAAGTAGACATTCACTTCTGCAACTTGGTGTAGGATTGAGACAAGACTGTTAGGGGGTTGAAGTATACCCACAAAACATCTAAATCAGATTAAACACAATAACACACAAAATTATAGAAAGTAAGATGGATCAGGAACCCTAAGATATTACTAAAAACATCATATACTTTAATCCAATAAGGGATAATTCAAACAAGGAAGCATAGGGACATGAAGGATTGTCACAAAAATACCTCTGCACTGTTTTAATTATCAATGGGAGAAATACAATTGTATAAGTCAGAGGGGGGTTGAATCATGAAGCTGTGTCCCACTTTTAGGGATGAAGGAAATCATGAAATCATCAAACAAAATTTTTTTCCTACCTTCATGCGAAGTCTATGCTTCGCTCGAAGTCCTCAGGATGCTTTGTGTGAAGACACCATGTAGGGGTTTTCGCACGAAGACCCCTGCGTGGCTTCGTGCAAAGTATATACTTCACACGAAGCCATTTAGGGCCAGATTTTTTATAAATTTTCGGTGATTCATTTTCTAATCATCATTTTCACTAGAGCAGTTTGTGGACCCCTAGGCTTGGAGTGAACTACGTCACCACGCCAACACACCAGCACTTCCTGAGCTTTGTCGACCTCTTCAATTTTCTAGCAGTACTAGGTACACATATTTTTCTCATTTTTTATTGTAAATAATATGTTTTGTATTTATTTTAACTAGTTATTTGTTTTAAATAATTTTTAATTTGTATAAATGTTAGAAAATGTTATCTAAATGCTAGAAAATGTTAGAAATTGTAGAAATGTTAGAAAACATTAAGATTCAAGTTAGAAAATGCTAAATTTTAAGTTTAAAATTGTAATTATTAAGAATCTCTCTCTCTCTCTCTCTCTCTCTCATGTATGTACACACATTTTTAGTAAACTTATAAAAGTTAGCTATTTGTTTTATTTATAATTTTTAGTTTGTGAAAATCTTAGAAAATTGTAGTTCAATTTTTGATAATGATTTAGTAGTATGTTAGAAAATGTTAAAAAATTGTAGTACAATAAGTTTCTAGGACCCTTATTTCTCTTTTACGACATATTAAGACACTTAGGATCCTTTATTATAATTTACATCTTACCTGACATCTTACTTGAAACATAGGACCCCTTAAGACCCATACGAACCATTATTATATATTAAAATATCCTATGACACATTCATCTATCTTAGCTTCTGTTAATACATATGTGAACCCATTGTTGCCTGCAAGAACCCTTAAGACATACTATTATCAATTAATGTAACCTAAGATACCTTAAACCACTCATCATGTGTCTATGACCCATTAACATTGTTGGACTATTATACATGTCCCTTATGACATTTTAAGACATCTATGACCCATTCAGATCATCAAGACCCATTAACATATCTTAGGTTGTCTTAGGACACATTTATGTACGTCTTAGATTTAATTAATTTATCATACAAGGATCATCCACTAATGAAATGTAGGACCCCTTAGGACCTCTTATGTTACCCCTGACCCCTTAAGACACATATATATATATACCTAACTCATTGTTAACCATGACCCCTTAAGATGTAGTCTAGAACCACTTATATTGCACCTACAACCCATTAAAATTCTAGGACTCTTATCTAGATCCCTTATGAAATCTTAAAACAAATATAAAACCTTAGGACCCCCAAGACCCATTAAAAAAATTTAGGATGTCCTAGGATTGGACTTAGACCACTTATGATGTTCTACAACCCATTAATATTATTGGACCATTATACATCCCTTATGATATTTTAAGACATATACATGACCTAGTCAGATCCTGAAGACCCATTATATATGTATACGAGGATCCATTAATGTAACCTAGGACCCCTTAGGACCTTTTATGTTACCCATGACCCCTTAATACAATCAAGGACCACTTACATTGCCCACGACCCCTTAAGAAACTCTAGGTCATATTAGGTGGACTAATAGGTCACATTAGGTCATATTAGGAAATAAGGTACATGTCTATGTTGTTTCTCTACTTAAATACCTAAATAGACCTATTAGGACCAAGTAGACCTAACTAGGACCTATTAGGATCAATTAGACAGGTATTAGGTCTTTAACCAACATTAGTCTAACCAATTAGATGTATTAGGATTTATTAGGTCCAAATAGACCTAACTAAACCTATCTAGACCTGTTATGATAGGTAATTAGGACAGACCTAATATGACCCATTGATGTCTTATCTATACCTTAGGACCTCTTATGAACTACCCATGACCCCTTAAGACACTCCATGACTCCATGACTCCATGACTCCATAATAGGTTGAACATTAGGTCATATTAGGAAATAAGGTATGTCTAAGTTGTTTCTCTACTTATAGACCTAACTATCTACCTATTAGGACCAAGTAGACCTAACTAGGACCAATTAGACAGGTATTAGATCTTTAACCAACATTAGTCTGACCAATTAGATGTATTAGGACTTATTAGGTCCAAATGGACCTAACTAAACCTATCTAGACCTATTATGACCAATTACATAGGTAACCAGACCAATTATGACCTATTGAGACCAAAATTTAGGACCTATTAGACTTAACTAGACCTAACTATACTAGGACCAATTATGACTCAATTAGAATCAATTAGAACTAGTTAGGAGGTCTAATTAGACTCAATTAGAACCAATTATGACTCTAGGACCACTTATGTTACCCACGACCCCTTAAGATAGTCTAGGACCACTTATATTACCCATGATCCCTTAAGAAATTCTACATGACTCTTATCTATGTACATTATGATAGGTAATTATGATAGGTAATATGACCCATTGATGTCTTATATATACCTTAGCACCTCTTATGTTACCCATGACCCCTTAAGACACTCCATGACTCTTATCTATACCTTAATATCTCTTATGTTACCTATGACCCCTTGAGACAATCAAGGACTGGACTTGTTGGAGCTTTTCCTTGTAGGACCAAACTTGAATCAAATGATGGGCTTGATTCTCAGGGTAGGCATGAAAGTTTGACAAGAAAATAGTCCAATTGATGAGGATTAAAATGAATCCTCCCTCTTCTTTGAGCTCCACATCACTCAGGTGGGTATTGCCTTATCTACACACACAAGACACCTCATGATAAACAACCGGCCTACAGATACATTAGTGTGGAATAGTCTTCAAACACCTTCAGGTAACTTGTACCCCAATGAAGCAAATTCTTATGCAACAACCCTACTTGCATAGAATGAGTCTAAAGACTAGAGAGAACTTCCTAATACTATCACCAACATGAAAGGGAAAGGTATTTGAATGATTTTGATGTTGGGTTGAAAGGATCCCTGAGATATCCTAAGTCTCTGATATACCAGTGCCTTGTCCAATGGGCCACAGAGTCAAATACCTTATTGCAAGAGAAAGCTATGAAACAAGAACACAATATACTCAATGTGTTGATGCCTGACATCAATCACACACCATGACCAAACCTCAACTTAACAACCCACCTGTGTATCCAAGTATGTTATTACCCATCTAAAGGATTTTAACCCTCCCCTTAGAAGAGACCTATAAATAGATAATACATTAACCAGCATCCATTGGAAGACAAGCATGAAATATCTTTGACACCTCAGCTCATACATACATGAGCAGTAACCCTGAACCAGTTATCTCTGCGAAGACAACTCCACTTGCAAACACTTAGGCAATGCAAATAGAAAAATCAAACACCCTTGATGTATGATTAATGGACTCAGAATTCAAATGGAGATAGCTTGGTAACAGTAAGAGTATATCAAATCCTCATACATAAGACAAATCTATTACAATATGCATCATATTCTCAAAACCAACAATGGAAGAAGAACACCCTATATGCAGAGAAAATGAAATATCTACAAGAAAAGGACCCTTCATGGAACCAAAAAGAAATTCTAAGCTGGAACCCTTACAAAGTCAAAATTTAGCTATTTATACCACTGGTTACCTTGGAATCCCAAACAATTTAGGATGCAACAAGCTATGAGTAACCATGGTAAGGGTTAGGGTTTCACCCACCGAACCAACTGGAATACATCAAAACTCAATGCAGGGGTAGGAAACACAGGAAACCTAGAGAAAACAAATCTCAGGCAGATCTGCAATCATGAAAATTTGTGAGCTCAGTACAGAACACCTGGGATAGCCATGAAAACTAGTACAAATCACCGCCTGCAAAAAGTTTCTCTAGCTCAAAAACATATAGTACAGACCCCTGCAAATGATCAAATAACACTCTGGACCACACTGCAATAGCAAGCACCACCAAAAAAATCCAATCAGGCCACTGAAACCATCAATTTAGGTACTTCCTATCGTAAAAACCATCTACAAATTTAAAATTGAAACATAACGGTCATATCTTGGTGCCTGCAGGGAATCGACAGCCCATATTCAAATTGAGACTAGCTTTAAGTCCCAACTGTAGATCCTCTTATCTTTCTTGGGCTTCATGACTTAACCTTTAGCTTTATTCACACAACTACGATCACAAACCCACTTAGAAGTCTCCAGCCACATCACCATTCAGCAGCCAACCAAAATCAAGCAACTCAACAACACTGGCACCATGGACCTGCCTTAACTTTGCAACGGTGACATTCAATAGTTGTCACATGGTCACATAGCCAGGAAATGGGCTATGCAAATATTTGACACACCTCCATGTCACCCTTCTACCTTGCTTTATAACTGCTACCGCTAACACATAGGGTTTGTCACATGATCGCATAGCATGAAATTGGCTCATCCGAACATGCAACAAACTGTCTGCACTTGCCACCATCAACCTCCAACCAGGAACCACCATGTCAGTGAGATCGAACAACTAGTGCCACATGAAACATGTTACAACCTCAGGTCTGCTGACAACTTTCCACATCACCACTCCCTAACCAATGAAAATAATGCACATCAGCATCTCCATAGCATGTTAGACCCACTAAAAACAAGCCCCTTTAATTGGAGGATCGGTGTATGATCTTGATACATGCTGGCCAACCCATAAACCCCTCTGATAATGGCCCCATCAAGAACTTCCATGTCACTGCCACATCGACCAATCAAAAAATGCCACAGCACTACCTACCACCAGGCTCAGGAACAGGTGTCAACCAGTCACATGATCACATGTCAAAAAATTCTGACATGTAATCATGCGACAGCCAACCACAAGATGCTAGATAACTGCCAGCGGGACCACTTCCCTCCCCACCAACGGGCTGAACACAAGAAGTAACTGGTCGCATGGTCGCATGTCAGAAATTTCTAACTTGCAATCATGTGACAACCAATCTTTTTAAAACCCTTGAAGACTCAGGCCCACCATCCGATCACACTTACACAGTTAGGACTGATGAACAAGGAGTGCCGACAAAAGGGAAGAAATGCGAGGTCAAAAACACATAGGGTTTTCGGTGAAAGATTGAAAACATCTAGGGTTATGGACATTGACACACAGGTAAACAAGGTATGCAAAAACATCTACGGTTTTCATGCAGGCCAAAAAGGTAGAAAACATCATGGGTTTTCAAAAACATTGTGGGTTTTTGACACTTTGGCAAATTTTGAATCTATTTCTTGTAGACCTTAAAACTTGGATATCTCCCTGGATTTTATGAATTAGGAGATGTGATCTGAACTGGAGCAAGGTGATACATTAAAGAGCACAGGGCAAAGAGCACAAACCATGAAATATTAAGGATTTTCTTCACACATTAAAATTGGTTTGCAATAGGGTGGGACAACTTTTACAAAACTTGTAGGGAAGAGGTCATTTTCAAAATATTTTTGCTATGACTAGAAAATGACCCAACAGTGGCTCTATCTGAGGATGCATGCCTCTTGTAGTCATGGAAAGAATCTAGATCTCTAGGAGAAGTAGACCACCTACTGGGAAAACATAAAGAACTCAAAAAACATAGGGAACACACCGAGGAGACAGGAAACAAAAAACTATACAAAGTGTACATTTTTTACAAAACCCTACAGCAACAAACATGAGTTAGTTCCTGCCTCTATCAAAAATCTGATTTTCATTTCTTCCTTCATGTGGCACGTCAGGCATTCTATTTTCATTTGTTTCAATAGGTGTGTCAACATGTTCAACCAGCATATCAGGAAGTACAAAGTAGCTATCTTCATAGTGCATGTAAAATTTATTGGCACTCTCTTTATCTTGCTCACTATGAAGAAACAATTCAGCATACCCATGAACAGTACCATCAGATAAGAACCTATTCTTCTCTATTGAATCATGTATGCTATCAATTGGAAACACAAAAGCCTCATATTCTACTTCCAGAAAGGCCTCATTCATACCTTGACTTTGTGTTTCCACAGGTGTAATCGCCTGGACCTTGAATGAATAATCAAAATGATACCCACAGATGGAAAATGGGCATCCTGATTCAACTGAATCTGAGACCTCCACATGTTCTTCAAACAAAAGATTGATAACTCCATGCAATGCACCATGTTGAACATCATGACAAAAAATGGGTTGATAATCATCATAGTCTTCATCATATAAAGTGTTAGTGAACACTTTAAACTCACAACCTATTTTAGGATTATTTAATAACCCATCACTTAAATCTTCATGTTCAAACTCACTGACATCACAATCCATTATCACTTCCTTATCTTCATACTCCTCACTTGAAAAACCACTGAAATCACATTTAGACATCTCTGAATGAATGGAGGATCCTGCACACCTTGATTTTGATTACTACTCACTGGCACAAAATGAATACTCCTCTGACAAAACTTCATCAGAAGAAGTACCCTCAGCATTAGATATGGGTTTCTCTGAAATACAACTTGTATTCCCTTTTTTCTAATGATCCTTTTGCAACTCATTCCATTCATCATCATCAGCAAACTCCTCTAAGAACAACCACTTGAATTCAGTCAAAGAAGAGATGCATTTTGGGGGCAGATTTAGATACCAATTAGATGCAATCCCTTTGAGGGATCTCCCAAAAAACATCATACTAACATCCTCATCAAAAATTTGATATTCTATAATAAATCTATAGAATGCTAGGACATGCTTCACTGCTGAATCAGATTGACAACCAAAAATAGGAATTAGACCCAAAAGCTCAATAGGAAAAGAGTGAGGAGACCTTGGAAGAACATAACTTAAAGGTCTATGCAACTTGACAAAACCCAGTCACCTAGACTAGCTTTTCCCTTGATTATCCATTGGATTTGAAACAAGATGAGAGCCACTCATCTTATCTCAGTCTTCCCTCTATACTAGCACTAAATAATTGATAGGGAAACATTGTAATCATAAATACCTGGAAGTTTTGTAGTAGAAAACTTTGTTGACTGGGAAGACATGGCAGATCTAGAGCTCACCATGTAGCTCCATCAGGTTCTTTGATATATAGATTCATCACCTCCTTGAAGAGGAAGATATTAAACTAATTTTATATCTTCTTCCAATCAATACACTGAACTTAACAAGGTTCACTACTTATTAGAAACTACACTAATCAAACAGAGAAAAATTAGAGCCGCCACTCACAACTAGGTGAGAAAATTTAGCAAATGCTTGTTTGTTCATCTGACTCTTTCCAATGGTTCCCCAGCAGAGTCACCATTTTTTTGGAGCCTTTCCTTGTAGGACCAAACTTGAATCAAATGATGGGCTTGATTCTTAGGGTAGGCACTCAAGTTTGACAAGAAAATAGTCCAATTGATGAGGATTAAAAGGAATCCTCCCTCTTCTTTGTGCTCCACATCACTTAGGCTAGTATTGCCTTATCTACACACTTAAGACACCTCATGATAAAAAATAGGCTTGCAGATACATTAGTGTGGAATAGTCTTCAAACACCTTCAGGTAACTTGTACCCCAATGAAGCAAATTCTTATGCAGCAACCCTACTTGCATAGAATGAATCTAAAGACTAGAGAGAACTTGCTAATACTACCACCAACATGAAAGGGAAAGGTATTTGAATGATTTTGATGTTGGGTTGAAAGGACCCCTAAGATATCATAAGTCTCAGATAGACCAGTGCCTTGTCCAATGGGCCACAGAGTCAAATACCTTATTGCAAGAGAAAGCTATGAAACAAGAACACAATATACTCAATGTGTTGATGCCTGACATCAATCACACACCATGACCAAACCTCAACTTAACCACCCACTTCTGTATCCAAGTATGTTATTACCCATCTAAGGGATTTTAACCCTCCCCTTAGAAGAGACCTATAAATAGATAATACATTGACCAACATCCACTAGAAGACAAGCATGAAATATCTTTGACACCTAAGCTCATACATACATGAACACTAACCCTGAACCAATTATCTCTGCGAAGACAACTCCACTTGCAAACACTTAGGCAATGCAAATAGAAAAATCAAACACCCTTGATGTATGATTAATGGACTCAGAATTCAAATGGAGATAGCTTGGTAACAGTAAGAGTATATCAAATCCTCATACATAAGATAAATTTGTTACAATATGCATCATATTCTCAAAACCAACAATGGAAGAAGAACACCCTATATGTAGAGAAAAGGAAATATCTACAGGAAAAGGACCCTTCATGGGACTAGAAAGGAATTCTAAGCTGGAACCCTTACAAAGTAAAAAATTCAACTATTTATACCACTGGTTACCTTGGAATCCCAAACAAGTTAGGATGCAACAAGCTACGGGCAACCATGGTAAGGGTTAGGGTTTCACCCACTGAACCAACTAGAATACATCGAAACTCAATGCAAGGGTAGGAAACATAGGAAACCTAGAGAAAACAAATCTCAGGCAGATCTACAATCATGAAAATATGTGAGCTCAGTACAGAACACCAGGGATAGTCATGAAAACTAGTAAAAATCACCGCCTGCAAAAATTTTCTAGAGCTCAAAAACATATAGTACAGACCCCTGTAAATGATCAAAGAACACCCTAGACCACACTACAATAGCAAACACCACCAAAAAAATCCAATCAGGCCATTGAAACCATCAATTTTGTTACTTCTTATCATAAAAACCATCTACAAATTTAAAATTGAAAGACAACAGTCATATCTTGTTGCTTGCAAGGAATCGACGATCCATATTCAAATTGAGACCAGCTTTAAGTCCCGACTGTAAATCCGCTTATCTTTCCCAGGATTCATGACTTAACCTTTATCTTTAGTCAGGCAACTACAATCACAAACCCACTCAGAAGTATCTGACCACATCACTAGTCAGCAACCAACCAGAATCGAGCAACTCAGCAACACTGGCACCATGGACCCACCTTAACTCTGCAACGATGACATTCAATAGTTGTCACATGATTGCATAGCCAGGAAATGGTCTATGTGAACATGTGACACACCTCCACATCACCCTTCTACCTTGCCACATAACTACCACCGCTAACACATAGGGTTTGTCACATGATCACATAGCATGAAACTGGCTGATGTGAACATGCGACAAACTGTCAGCACTTGCCACCGTGAACCTCCAACCAAGAACCACCATGTTAGCAAGACCAAACAACTGGCCACATCAAACACGTTACAACCTCAGGTCTGTTGACAACTTTCCACATCACTACTCCTTGACCAATGAAAATCACGCACATCAACATCTCCATAGCACATTGGACCCTCTAAAAATAAGCCCCTTTAATTGGATGATCAGTGTATGATCTTGATACACGCTAGCCAACCCGCAAACCCCTCTGATAATGACCCCATCGAGAACTTCCATGTTGCCACCACATTGACCAATTGGAAAATGCCACATCACCACCTACCACTAGGTTCTCGAATAGGTGTCAACCAGTCACATGATTGCATGTTAGTAAAATATGACATGTGATCATGCGACAACCAACCACAAGATGCCACATAACTGCTAGTGGGACCACTGCCCTCCCCACCAATGGACCTAGCACAAGAAGTAACCAGTTGCATGGTCACATGTCAAAAATTTTTGACATGTGATCATGTGACAACCAATCATTTTAAAACCTTTGAAGACTCGAGCCCACCATCTGATCGCACTTGTGCAGTTAGGACCGACGAACAAGGAGTGTTGACAAAAGGGAAGAAATGCGAGGTCAAAAATACATAGGGTTTTTGACAAAAGATCGAAAACATCCAGGGTTATCAACATTGACACATAGGTAAAAAATGGATTTGAAAACTATTAGGAATGAATGCAAAGTGTTTTGACAGTCATTCTGTAGTAGTTGTTGTTGCATTCATGACTTGGATTGTCATTGATGTCAACACAGTGATATTCTAGATATTAGCAGGAAAGTACGTACAGTTTTGTTTTGCGCACATGTTGTATTGTAGATTGGCTTTTTCATAGTTTATGGTATGTTCTTTGGTGTGTTATTAACCTATGGTTAATAGCACAAAAAGAAATTCATTCATTTGTAAGATTTATGAGCATTTTGGTGAAAGCAGTGTTTAGACAGTGTTTCTGTGTAGCGATGTTTAGAAATCAGAGGATATCTCTTAGCTAGGATGGAATTTGATTTTGCGTAGTTAAAGGGATGTTGGAGACTCATTAATGATGATGTGGTTCATAGCAAAAACTTTGAGGACATGTTTGGAGAAAGTTACAGTAACTGGAAGCCGACAGTTTTATGTGAATTCTATGTGTACCGTGTAGAATCTATTAGTTTGTATTTGAGGACCAACTCATTTGTAATTATTTTAGTTTGGTATATAAGAAGGAATTTTTTCCTTATTGTAATGTGTACTATGAAGATTGAGATTTGAATATATGCATGAAGTGAAGAAAAGAGCTAATTCAGTGATGAAGGAAGACTTGTGAGTACAAAGATCTGGAATTGTGATCTTGTGTAGCAGAGAGTGCAGTTTTGGAATAGTGTGAAGGAGGTAATATATTTCATATTATTTTGTTGAATAATTCTAAGATCTTTTGGATAGTGGGTTCAGAGATCTTGCCTTGAAGCTATTTGGGTAGTGGGTCCTTCTGTCTTACATAAACTCTTAACTGGGTTAGAATCTTTTAACAGGGATTCAAAATCTCCTAATAGGGATTCATATGTACTGAATGTATTCCATAAGACTCCTAACAAGGTCCATACTCTAACAAGGAACTTTCATATTAGTGCATCATTTTGTGGGCATCATTCCCACCGGGGTTTACTCTTTTCAAGAGGTTCCCTAGTTTACATATCTTGTGTTATTGTGCAATTGTGTATGATTATCTTTCTATGGTTGATCAGTACATTGATTATATTGTTTAAAGCTGTTGAATGGATACATTATCTGATAACTAATTCACCCCCCCCCCTCTCAGTTATCTTGTGGATCTTTACTTTCTAACAATTGATATCAGAGCAGTAGGTCCTTGAAAGAAAAGTTTAACAACTTAAGGAGATCCATGGCGAATTTCAGAAAAGAAAGCCCTAAGTTTGATGGAGTAAATTTTGACAGCTAGAAAGAAAATATGAAGACACATCTATTGTGTTTAGGACCAAGTTATTGGTTGATTACAAAGAATGAGAAGACTATCATTGAGGAAGAAAATCTAGAGGTAGGAACTAAAGATGAACTAGATCTATTCATGTGTAACATACTTGCAAGAGAAGCACTTTTGTCAGCACTATCAGAGAATGAATATAGTCAGGTAAGATGTTTGAAAACATCTCATGCAATTTGGAAAGCTTTACATTCTACTTTTGAAGGTGATGAACATGCAAAGAAGGCTAGATTACATAATTGGATTTGTACATTTGAATATATTAGAATGATGGAAGATGAATCTATTAGAAGCTATATTGGTATGATGTCTAAGATTGTGATAGGAATAAAGTCTTGTGGAGGTGATAAGATAGAGAATGAAGTGATATGGAAAATTATGAGAACTTTGACACCAGTATTCAAGAAGACAATGCAGATGATTGAACAAGTTATACCTTGTACATCAAACTTTTCAAGAGAGACTCTTCTTGGAAGATTAGAAATAGCAGAGATGAACTTGAGATTATCAAGAGAGCTACCTAGAATGGAAACAACATTCAGTGCTCTTAGCATCAGACCTACAAGAAGTACTAGTGTGAATGGAGATTATGCCAGCAGTAGTAGATCTGAGGAAGATAAGAAGATTGAAGAAGGTATTGCATTACTTGTAAAAAGAGAACCAGATGGTAAGAAAATCTTTAAATGTTGGACTTGTCAAGAATATGGTCATTTTGCATCTAAATGTCCTAAAAGAGTTAAGAAGTATAGAAGCCACTTTAAACCTAGGAGATCTAAAGAATGTTATTATGCAAATGATGAAGATTTTGAAGCAGGAATTGAAAAACATTTAAGGGACAGTGATAATGATAACTTTGAGGAAATAGGATTTGTAGCAATTAAAGATGAAAGTTCTGAATCTGATAAAAGGGAAGAAAAAGAATTAGTTTCACAAGTTGAAAAGAAATCTGATTGGATTATAGATAGTGGTTGTTCACATCATATGACTGGAGATAAAAGAAAGTTTGTTAAGTTAGATAATTATGATGGAGAAATTGTTAGAGTTGGTAACAATGCACCTTGTTTGATTAAGGGTATAGGATCTATTACTCTTGATGGAAAGACTAACACTGATGATGTTTACTTTTTTGATGGATTAAGACATAATCTACTAAGTGTTGGACAATTAGCTGATAAGGGTTATCAAGTTTGGTTTTCTGAGAAAACTTGTGTGATAAAAGATAAAGATGGAAATCTGATTGGAAAAGGATCCAGAACCAGAGGTAATGTATTTCAATTGAATCCTACTGAGATGACATGTTTGATAACTAGGATTGATGATAGTTGGTTATGGCATAAAAGGTTTTGTCATATAAACTTTGATAATATTGTCAAGGTAAGCACTACATATGCGGTAAGAGATTTACCTAGAATTATGAAACCTACTAACATGATTTGCAAAGAGTGTATGATGGCAAAGCAGAAAAGGAGTTCATTTCCCAATAAGAAGTTCACTTTGATAGAGAAGTTGGAGATTGTTCATATAGACTTGAGTGGTCCTACTAGGACTAGAGGATTCTATGGTGAAAGGTATTTTATGATTCTTGTTGATGATTTTACAAGAATGATGTGGATTGCATTTTTGAAAGAAAAATCTGAAGCATTTGATAAGTTTAAGATCATGAAAAGAAAAATTGAGAATGAATCTAGAATGAAGATTAAGTGTCTAAGATCTGATAGAGGTGGTGAATTTACATCTAGAGAGTTTAACACCTTTTGTGAAATGAATGGTATTGCAGAAAGAAGAAACAAGTCAATAACTGAAGCAGCAAGAGCTATGTTGTTTGAAAATGATTTGGCTAAAACTTTTTGGAGAGAAGCAGTGAACACAACAGTATACACTATGAATAGAGTACAAATCAGAGTAGATACAAACAAGAAACCTTATGAATTATGGTTTGGACATACACCCTCAGTTAAGTATTTTAGAATTTTTGGAAGTAAATATTATATAAAGAGAGATGATGATATAGGAAAGTTTGATCCTAGAAGTGATGAAGGAATATTTCTTGGATATTCTTTAAAAAGCAAAGCATATAGATGTTATAACAAAAGAACTAAGACTATTGTTGAAAGTGCAAATGTAAAAGTTGATGAGAAGTTTAAAATTCAGGAAAGAATGCTTGATTATGAATCTAATGGAGAAGCACAACCTCAGCCTAACATTGAAAATGCAGAATTATTTTTTGAAACTAACACTGATTTGCTGAATGAAAGTCATACTGAAGAAGATAGAGAAGAAAACAAAGAAGAATCTACAATCGGAACAAGATCATTAACTATGACACCTAACAGGTATACTTCAAGACATCACCCTATTGAGCAAGTTATTGGAAGTTTAGATAGAGGAGTTTTGACTTGGAATAAGGTACATTTATGTTTGATTTCTCAAATTGAACCTAAGACTACTAATGAAGCTTGTGAAGATGAACATTGGATCAATGCTATGAAAGAAGAACTAGAGTAGATTGAAAAAAAAAAGACATGGGAATTGGTCCCTAGACCTGAAGACAAGAATGTGATTGGAACAAAGTGGGTATTCAGAAACAAGATGAATGAACAAGGAGAAGTGATAAGAAACAAAGCAAGATTAGTATGTAAAGGATATTCACAACAAGAAGGAATTGACTATGAAGAAACTTTTGCACCTGTGGCCAGACTTGAAGTAGTGAGAATGTTTCTAGCATATGCAACTTACAAGAAATTTAGAGTGTATCAGATGGATGTGAAGTCAGTATTTTTGAATGGTGAATTGGAAGAAGAAGTCTACATTGAGCAGCCTGAAGGTTTTCCTTTGACACAAGAAGGAGATATGGTATGTAAGTTAAATAAAGCTTTATATGGATTAAAACAAGCACCTAGAACCTGGTATGCAAGATTGGATAAGTATTTATTAAAATTGGGATTTATAAAAGGAACAACAGATAGTAACTTATACAAAAAAGAAATTGAGAATGGTTTTTTGGTTATAGTTATATTTGTTGATGATATTATCTTTGGAGGAGAAGATGAAGCTAGTGACAAATTTGCAGATGAAATGAAGACTGAATTTGAGATGAGCATGATTGGAGAAACAAAATATTTTTTGGGATTACAGATAACATGAAGTAAGGAAGGTATATTTGTAAGTCAGACTAAGTATTTAAATGAATTATTGAAAATATTTGGAATGGAAGATTCTAAACCTGTTGGAACACCTATGGTAACTGGACATAAGTTATCTAGCAAAGATTAGACACTAGCAGTTGAGCATAAAAAGTATAGATCTATGATAGGAGGATTGTAGTACTTGACACATACAAGACCTAATATAGCACATTCAGTGGGGATTGTAGAAAGATTTCAAGTAGAACCTAGAGAATCACATTATGTAGCAGTAAAGAGGATACTGAGATATCTGAAAGGAACAATGGATTATGGATTATGGTATGAGAATTTTGATGATTTTACTTTATGTGCCTATACTGATGCAAATTGGGGAGGCAACATTGATGACAAGAAAAGAACCAGTGGTGGAGCCTTTTTTCTTGGAGGTAAATTGGTCTCTTGGCTAAGTAAGAAGTAGAATTGTACTTCACAAGGCACAATAGAAGTAGAATATGTTGCAGCAGCAAATAATTATAATCAGATTATTTGGATGAAGCAGATGTTGAAAGATATTGGAATAAAGTTTGATGAGCCTGTTGTTATAAATTGTGACAACACCAGTACAGTGAGTATGTCAAAAAATCTTGTTTTACATTCTAAGATTAAACATATTGAGATCAAGTATCATGTTGTAAGAGAGAAAGTTGTAGAAAAAGAAGTAAGATTGGAGTACATAAGTACAAAGGAGCAGATAGCAAATATATTTACAAAGCCTTTACCTAAGGATACATTTGTGTATCTGAGAGGTATGCTTGGGGTTATGCCCCAACCTATTTTTTTGAATTGATGGAGATGATTGCATCCGTCTAGTGGTATATGAGCCCTATCTTTCTTCTGGATTAGATGTTGGAACTTCCTCTATGGGGGAGTTTATGAGTTGAGTCATGAGGACTCTTGTTATTGTATTTTTCTGAAAAGTGTCTTTTGACATTAAGTTTTTATTGACTTAGTGATAGAATTTCTATCATTGATGTCATTGGGGGAGAGATATACATGAAAAACATTGTGGATTGTATGAGAGAGCTAAATAGGAAAATGAAGCAAGATTTGATTTTATATTTTGCAGTGATGTTGCAGTATTGGATTTTTGGAACATTGGATGTTTTTCATCTATGTTTCCATCAATGCCAATGGGGGAGATTGTTAGGAATGAATGAAAAGTGTTTTGGCAGTCATTCTGTAGTAGTTGTTGTTGCATTCATGACTTGGATTGTCATTGATGTCAACACAGTGATATTCTGGATATTAGCAGGAAAGTACGTACAGTTTTGTTTTGGGCACATGTTGTATTGTAGATTGGATTTTGAAAAATTGATGGTATGTTCTTTGGTGTGTTATTAACCTATGGTTAACAGTGCAAAAATAAATTCATTCATTTGTAAGAGTTATGAGCATTTTGGTGAAAGTAGTGTTTAGACAGTGTTTCTGTGTAGCGATGTTCAGAAATCGGAGGATATCTCTTAGCTGGGATGAAATCTAATTTTGCACAGGTAAAGGGATGTTGGAGACTCATTAATGATGATGCGGTTCATAGTGCAAACTTTGAGGACATGTTTGGAGAAAGTTACAGTAATTGGAAGCTGACAGTTTTATGTGAATTCTGTGTGTAGCATGTAGAATTTATTATTTTGTATTTGAGGACCAACTCATTTGTAATTATTTGAGTTTGGTATATAAGAAGGAATTTTTTCCTTATTTTAATGTGTACTATGAAGATTGAGATGTGAATATATGCATGAAGTGAAGAAAAGAGCTAATTTAGTGATGAAGGAAGACTTGTGAGTACAAAGATCTGGAATTGTGATCTTGTGTAGTAGAGAGTGTAGTTTTGGCACAGTGTGAAGGAGGTAATATATTTCATATTATTCTATTGAATAATTCTAAGATCTTTTGGACAGTGGGTTCAGAGATCTTGCATTGAAGCTGTTTGGGCAGTGGGCCCTTTTGTCTTCCATAAACTCTTAACCGGGTTAGAATCTTTTAACAGGGATTCAAAATCTCCTAACAGGGATTCATATGTACTAAATGTATTTCATAAGACTCCTAATAGGGTCCATCCTCTAACAGGGAACTTTCATATTAGTGCATCATTTTGTGGGCATCATTCCCACTAGGGTTTACTCTTTTTAAGAGGTTCCCTAGTTAACATATCTTGTGTTATTGTGCAATTGTGTATGATTATCTTTCTATGGTTGATCAGTACATTGATTATATTGTTTAAAGTTGTTGAATGGATAAATTATTTGATAACTGATTCACCCCCCCCCCTCTCAGTTATCTTGGGGATCTTTACTTTCTAATAAAAACATCGAGGGTTTTCATGCAGGCCAAAAAGGTAGAAAACATCATGGGTCTTCAAAAACATTGTGGGTTTTTGACACTTTGGCAAATTCTGAAACTATTTCTTGCAGACCTTAAAACTTGGATATCTCCCTGGATTTTGTGAATTAGGAGATGCGATTTGAATTGGAGCAAGGTGATACATTAAAGAGCACGGGACAAAGAATGAAAACCATGAAAGATTATGGATTTTCTTTGCACATTAAAACTGGTTTGCAGTAGGGCGGGCCAACTTTTACAAAACTTGCAGGGAAGAGGTCATTTTCAAAAGATTTTTGGCTGGGTAACATAAGTGATCATAGCTCATGTCTTAAGGAGTCGTGGGTAACATAAGTGGTCATAGCTCATGTCTTAAGGAGTTGTGGGTAACATAAGTGGTCTTATTAGGTCTTAAGAGTCCTAAGACACATACTAATTAGGTCTTAAGGGGTCAAAAATTTATAATAAGAGGTCTTAAGGGGTCGTAGGTAACGTAAGAGGTCCTAATGTATAGATAATCTAGGACTATAGAGTATCTTAAGGGGTCGTGGGTTATATAAGTTGTCCTAGACTATCTTAAGGGGTCATGGGTAACATAAGTGGTCCTAGAGTCATAATTGGTTCTAACTGACTATAATTAGGTCCTAACTCATTCTAATTGATTCTAATTGAGTCATGTAATTGATTCTAATTGAGTCTAAATAGGTCTAATTGATTGTAATTGATTCTAATTGAGTCTAATTAAGTCTAATTGATTCTAGAATTGATTCTAATTGAGTCTAATTGAGTCTAATTGATTCTAATTGATCTTCTAATTGATCTTCTAATTGATTCTAATTGATCATAACATACATAGATAAGAGTCATGTAGAGCACATCTTAAGGGATCATGGGCAACATAAGTGGTCCTATAGTCATAATTAGTTCTAATTGAGTCTAATTAGACCTCCTAACTAGTTCTAATTGATTCT
The DNA here is from genome assembly GCA_027943335.1 of Chamaecyparis obtusa. Taxonomy (NCBI): domain Eukaryota; kingdom Viridiplantae; phylum Streptophyta; class Pinopsida; order Cupressales; family Cupressaceae; genus Chamaecyparis; species Chamaecyparis obtusa. Next base: position 160,413 of record BSBK01004880.1, on the reverse strand, counting down.
AATTGAGTCATAATTGATTCTAATTGAGTCTAATTAGGTCCTAACTAGTTGTAATTGATTCTAATTGAGTCATAATTGGTCCTGGTATAGTTAGGTCTAGTTAAGTCTAATAGGTCCTAAATTTTGGTCCTAATAGGTCCTAATTGGTCTAGTTACATGTCTAATTGGTCATAATAGGTCCTAATATATCTAATTGGTCAGACTAATGTTGGTTAAAGACCTAATACCTATCTAATTGGTCCTAATAGGTCCTAGTTAGGTCTACTTGGTCCTAATAGGTCTACTTAGGTCTATAAGTAGAGAAACAACTTAAAGATGTATACATTATTTCCTAATATGACCTAATGTGACCTATTAGGACAGGTAATATGACCTAGAGTGTCTTAAGGGGTCGTGGGTAATGTAAGTCCTGTTGGGTCATTTTCTAGTCATCCCCTTATGTAAATGCATTTTTAGTAAATATTAAAGTTAGTCCTATGACCCATTGATGTACATGTTAGGTTTCATTAATACATACTAGGATGTCCTATGACCCATTGATGTCTTATCTATACCTTAGGACCACTTATTTGTTTCCATTTTACATGCAGTTATAATGTTGTAATCAAGTAATTAATTATTAACACTAAGCTCTTTCCAATAGTGACGTACATCTAGATGACCGCTCAGGGTGCACCTCGGACTCCTGACATTCATACTATTTTCCATGTGGCTGACACAGAGATAGCTAGACTTAGACAGGCTATCAGTAGATCTAGTGGAGATGGTATATACAAAGACACATGTGCTACTATATTGACTAGTTTGGAGTCTATGACTAGTAGACTGAGGGCCCACACTTCATTTACACCTCAGGTAGTTAAGGCCATTTTTCAAGAGTTGAGGGAGGAGATCTCGGGTGATGTTTCCTTGGCACAGGTTTAGAGCCTCATGTCCAAGGAGATCATCAAATGAGAGATGTTCCCACATTATGAGAGGATGAGAGTGGTGAGGGCTTCTTAGGTGACATGATGTGTGATCCATTAGATTGCTTGTATGATTTACCCTTGACATCTTGCAGCCCATGGTCGTTATCCAAATAATGACCAAATTCCATTATACTTTGCACAATAGTTGTACGCTGAGTTCCATTTGGGACTCAAGGTCAACTATTTTCATATCCCACCCTTTTATGGTTAGGGGCTGGGTAGGGTTGCAAACCGTGATCAATATCGTAGGGCTGATCGAGTTGTGCAGCCTCATAGATGGCTAGTTGGAGAGAGGAGTCTGGTAGTGACATCGACAATGGCTGCTACTACAGATAGAGTCATCATTGCTTCTTAGAGGGGAGTTATGGATAGCATAGGATAGATTTCTTCTGCAGCCACATCGATTAGTTCAGATTCAGTGGGCAGATACATTTTGACTAGACCGAGTAGAGCCAGATCATCTTGTGAGGCTTTGTCTAGTAGTACTATAGGTGTGAGTGATGAGACATATAGAGCTACTGGTCTTCCTGTGCCTGGAGAGATATGAGCATTGTCAAGTTATCAGAGTACATTAGATATGGCCCTTTACTTTTTGGAGGATCTCGTGCAGGCCTATTCTCATATTGCTGACACGTAGAGGATCCCTATACATTTAGTCAGGGATTACATTTCACTTACACAGGGTCTTGTAGTTCCACCTACATAGGATGCACCATCTACTAGTCAGGCATAACATAGTGTAGAGCATTGTGCACAGGGTAGTGCAGAGTACCGTGCACCCATAGATCACTCTATAGCTATAGAGCCTGATATAGAGATTGGAGATGTACGCATCACCAGTGAGGGCCTAGATGCTTTTGATGAGCAGTTGTGTGGGTTGGGTCAAGTGGATGTTGCCACTGATGGTGGGTCATTTATGGATATGTTATTTCATCCACATGGTTCAGATTCTACACCACTCCCCTCGCAGATAGTGACACCCCTACACTCCTCATTACTATAGAGGTTTGGGACCTTAGGTGGTGTGGGTGATGTAGTATCAGTTGATGATATGATGGTGTAGTGCACGAATAATCCTCCTACTCCTAAGACTCAGGTACATATAAAAATTTATTTTCTTTTTATTAGGAGTTTTAGTGAACAATTAATTGTACATGTATTAATGTTTGTTTAATGCATAATATTTTGTAGGCACAATTAGCAGAGCATGTTACCTCTAGTGTGGGTTCAGAGCATCTTCCACATGATGTGACACCTACTAGTGGTTAGGTAAGTTTTAGATATATATGTATGTACATGTTTATATTTAAAGTACTTTACATAATATATCTACTATGCACATGTGTATATAACCAACTGTTGTACACTAAATTTGTAGGAGTCGGTTGCTGCTTTATAAGCAGATGATACACCTACTAGTGGTCAGGTATGTTTTAAAAATATGTAAGTTTAAATATGCATTTATAATATTTTAATTATTTTAGATTATTATCATATATACATGCATTTATATTCGCAGGGATCATTTTTTGTCTCACATCCAGAGCATGCTCATGGCAGTCACTCAGAGGGTCGCTCTATTCGTATGTGCCTAGATGACTCCCTAGTTTAGGACATGTTGAACATATATTTTATTTGAGACTCAGTTTATGATTCAAGACACATGATTCAAGATGTACATATTTGATTAGATGATATGCTTAGATTATATGATATGAGACACATTTACTTGATTATCTAGACGTATATTTGATTAGATATCTATGATTAGATTAGATGGTTTTATTCGATTAGATGATATGATTTGATTTGATTATATATGATATATATGATTCGAGACATATGATTCAAGACATATATTTGATTAGATGATCTGTGATTAGATGATTAGATGAATCTATGATATTTGATTAGATGATATTTGATTAGATTATTAGATGATTAGATGATTAGATGATTAGATGAATCTATGATATATGATTAGATTAGATGAATCTATGATTAGATTGTTTAATTCGATTAGATGATATGATTTTTTATTATTAGATGATATATGATTAGATTAGATGGTTTTATTCCATTAGATGATATAATTTTATTTGATTAGATGATCTATATGATATATGATTTGACTAGATGGTTTTATTTAATTAGATGATCTATGATTTTATTTGATTAGATGATATGATTAGATTAGATTGTTTAATTCGATTAGACGATATGATTTTTTTTATTAGATGATATATGATTATATTAGATGGTTTTATTCCATTAGATGATATGATTTTATTTGATTAGATGATCTATATGATATGTGATTTGACTAGATGGTTTTATTTGATTAGATGATATATGATTTTATTTGATTAGATGATATATATGATTAGATTAGATGGTTTTATTTGATTAGATGATATTAGTTTGATTTGTTTGAAAGATGATATATGATATTTGATTAGATGATCTATCATTTTATTTGATTAGATGATTTATTTAGATGATATGATAACTAATTTCATCATTTTTTAGTGTCTTAAGGGGAGGTCTTAAGGGGATCTATAATTAATATCATAAAAGATAACTAGTTAATACATGTAACTAATGTCGATAATAACTATTCTAACTAATTCTAGAACTAACACATGTCATACTTGTAATATAACTAATTTCATTATTTTTTAGTGTCTTAACATGTCATACTTGTAATATAACTAATTTCATCATTTTTTAGTGTCTTAAGGGGAGGTCTTAAGGGGAGGTCTTAAGGGGATCTATAATTAATATCATAAAAGATAACTAGTTAATACATGTAACTATTGGATGATAACTATTCTAACTAATTCTAAAACTAACACATGTCATACTTGTAATATAACTAGTTTCATCATTTTTTAGTGTCTTAAGGGGAGGTCTTAAGGGGATCTATAATTAATATCATAAAAGATAACTAGTTAATACATTTAACTAATGTCCATAATAACTATTCTAACTAATTCTAGAAGTAACACATGTCATACTTGTAATATAACTAATTTCATCATTTTTTAGTGTCTTAAGGGGAGGTCTTAAGGGGATCTCTAATTAATATCATAAAAGATAACTAGTTAATACATGTAACTAATGTCCATAATAACTATTCTAACTAATTCTAGAACTAACACATGTCATACTTGTAATATAACTAATTTCATCATTTTTTAGTGTCTTAAGGGGAGGTCCTAAGGGGATCTATAATTAATATCATAAAAGATAACTAGTTAATACATGTAACTAATGGATAATAATTATATTCTAACTAATTCTAGAACTAACACATGTCATAAGTAATATAACTAATTTCAAGCATACATAAAATCTTTAACTAACATGAAATCTATAAAAATCATTGAATAATCAAAGTATACATATAAAATTCTATATATTAAAACCATTGAACCATCAAATAGGTTCATCATATATCAACAAATTATAGCCTATCATATGTTTAAATATATAAACAAAGTATAATGAAATTTAATCCACAGATATCAAATAGGTCCCAACACAAGAAATAAGTATACATGTATTAAACTTTTTACACCAACTCAAGTGGTTTAGACCTTTCATGGAGAACCTGTAATATTCTCTCATGATCCTCACTATCTAGTCTTCACTTACAATGTCCATGTTGAGATTTAACTGTATGAAGACAAATGGATGTGGCAACTACTAGGTGACTGTATTAGAACACTTTATTGTCTAATTCATAATCAACAAAGTGAATACCATGTTGAATTACTTTGATGCGAGCTCTGGCACCATCATGTTCACCTTTTCCATGTCCACTCTCAAAGAAACTCTAGACATGTGGTATGTTTTCATTACGATGATATCTACATAGTGCATAAAATGGTCTCGATGATTTAAATTGCGTAGCACATCCATCTAACCAAACATAATGTTTATCAATTTTTATACCTCTTTCTTTCACATTTGCAAAAAACATCTTCAAGTAGTGTTCCACATAATGAATTTCATGCTATCTATCATCACTTATATAAAAATGATATTCCTTCTTGATGACCCGTGCTTCAAATGTGCTCTAAATACCATCCAAATCTAATTGTGTGTGTTGATAACACACATGTACCATAATAGTAATTTGCTCTGAAAAATAGTATTCTGACTGAATTGCCTTTTGATGAACAAAAGAATAATTTTTTGCAAAATCAACAACTGATACAATAGTTCCAAGTGGAAAATTGTCTCTCAGTGTTTGAAATTGTTGTGCTTGCCACTTTGCAAAAAAAGCATGATGAATATAGGGTTGAATCAATTTTTTAAAATTTTCCATAAAAACTCCAACATTTATCTCCTCTTCAACATATTCTAACCTTTTGGATTCTTTCCCAAATTTTGTTTCATTCTTTACATATTTGTAACTCTTGCAATTTACCATCTTTGTTACATCAATATTTTCATTTTTCAAAGGAAAAAGAGACAAATCGACACATGTTTGGCATATTCCTTTTATGAAATTTATTTGTCCAGCTACATCATCTCTTTTGTCACATAAAATGGATGAGATGAACTCACTTCGTCTAGTAGGAGGAGCCTTTTCAAAACCATAAGTGTCTTCTACAAACTTTCAAAAAACTTGATAGTGGAGATCAAATTCAATATGATAAGAACAACAACAAGTTTCAAACACTTTGTTTGTCCTGATATAATATGGCTTCAATCTTCCAAACAATGTTTTCCCAATCTTTATATTAGGATTTGAACTACAAAATGACACATACATTTCATTTTGTGTTGTGTCCAACCAATGTTTCGTATGATATTCATATTGATTAGTTGAAATTCTATGTCTGATAACATCTCTAGTGTTTGATGAAGGATGTGTATTATCATTCCAAAATGATGTGATCAAATTTTTTGTTTCTTCATCAATCCTATCAGAATGAGGAGCTCTACACATGATTGCCCAATTGCCTTCCAAGGTGCTATCATCCAAAAGTATTCTCTTATTAACATATCGTGATATTGTTTTGCTATTAAAACCAATGTGAGATGAAACTGAAGATATATTTCTTTTTCATCTCATACTGTTACCTACAATGGATGTCAACATAACTTTTCTTATAATGGACTTATCTATAGTTCAAGATGGCTTCCCTAGCTAGTTCAAACCTTTCTTAAGATTTTCAATCATATCAGTTTGCATGTCAACAACATTTATCTTCTTCGATGATGTGTCTATACCCAATAATTTTAATGCCCCTTCCAAATTTTTGTCTATAAGTATAAGTGAAAGCAATTGAGCTTGTTCAAGTGTTTCAAAATTATCAAATTTACCCAATATTTCTCTTGCTATCATTTTCATTGATCTCTTCTTAGGAAGACTTAATTGTTGAGCATTAGCAAGTGATCTCAAAGTGTCCACATTCATTGTAAGTAAATGATCTAAGTTTCTATAACTAATATTTTTCTTTACACTTTGAGCTAAATTTAAAAGTTCATCCATACCAGTAGGAGCACGTGATGTTGACCCTTCTCCAACATCAATTGTTTGAGCCTCTCTAGGGAGTAATTCTGACCCTTCTTCAATGTGCAATTCTTTGACTTGACTTGACCCTCCTACTTCAGCTTGTCTTTCAGCTTCTTTAGTTTTATGATAATATGTCAATGCAGCTGTTAGCACTCAAAAAAAATTTCATGGCTCTGGCATTTTTCTTCTAGTCCCTGTAATTATTTTTGTGCCTCTGGCTTGAAACCCTTACAATAAATTCATAAATCTAGCCATTGCATAGTTAAACCCTAGCGCGCCCTATTTTTAAATCTAATTTTATGTTACCTTTTTGGCCCACTTAAATTTCCCAAAAATGCATGTGCACTTTTCTTCCCTGTTAGTCACCTATTCGCTTAATCCTTGGCTATCATATCTTTTCTTTTGGTGATTCAGCGAACATTCAGTCACGTAATCTCTTACTATTGGGCAGTTATGTCTTGGCATCAGGTGACTTGGTGAAGTGGTCTTCTTTTCCTTTGGTCATCGAATTGCGAGATGGTGGTCCCTTTCTTTAAATGGTGATACATCTGGACTAGCTATCAGAAATGTGTTGAGGTGACAGCTTGTCATTGGTTGAAGAATGGTGATCTATATGCTAGCAGTGGGACCTGCAGGGAAGCCTTTTAAATTGAGGGATGGCACATGATCTTAAGGAATATTCTTCCCCTTTGAGATCATGCACCATCCCTTGATTTTGAATCTATCCTGGGCATTTTAGAAGGTCCTAACATCTTCAGTAGATCAATGGTCATCGCATGTTCTTATCAGATGTGTCAAATGTATGAGATCTTAAGACAACCATCAGTTTCTCCTGATGACATAGCTTTGTAGAACAATGGGCCTAGGTGGGGTCTAAGGTCTTAGAAGTTCGGAAAAAATTTTTTACTAGCCCGACAAATTTTCAATGGCCTCGCTCATTCACACAATAAAGTGGTGATATTTTAAAATGGCCCGCAGTTCAGCGAACAAGCATTCATGCAATTGATAAAGTATTTTGTAGAAGTAAAGAATTTTTTGTGAACTGGCGAAAAATTTTGGTCACTAGTTCGCTAATTGTAGACCAAGGTTAAGTTCATTTCCTTTGTTTTCTTGTTTGTGGGGTTAAGCGGTGAGTTAGGTTTTTATCTCATGAATAGGAAACACTTTGTCACATGTCGCTAGGAGTTAACCCAAGGTGTCTGGGTGAGTTAAGACATAAAGGACCGTGAAAAGGATATTTCAAATGGTCATGATATAAAGTTGGCCCAGATTTAAATTATGACCGCTGATATGTTGCAAGCGCCATGAGTGTGACCATTGTAATTCAAATTTGATGTTTTTGAGGGTTTCCAGCAATAGAAAGGACTGAAATTCAATGTAGAAGTGACTAGAGCTGGTAAGAGATGATTTGTTTGCCATTGCAGTGTGGTCCAGGTTACCATGACCATTTGCAGGGGGGTCTGTACCATCAAGAAATGAACAAGGAATGGCTTGAGGCATGTTGCAAGTGAAGTGGTCAGATTAATGAGCATGGTGAATTGATGATTTTCCTGTACTTCTCAGATTTCTTTCTCATTCATGAGGATCATCCTTGATTTGACAAACCTATACTTGCTTTTCCCTCCAAGAATTTTGATTTTTTTTGTTGTAATTAGGGTTGGTGTAGTTGTTGAAACCTTAACCCTAGCTTTTTGAAGCTTGTTGCATCCTGAATTCTTTTGGCATTCCAAGGAAACTAGTGGTATAAATGGTTGAAGTTTTGTTTTTGTAAGGGTTCCTTCTTCTACAAATTTTTTAGGCAAACTAGTTCCATGAAGGGTCCTTTTCCTGTAGATTTTCTCTACTTCTCTGCATATAGGGTGTTCTTCTTTCCTTTGTTGGCTTAGAGAATATGATATGTATTGTAATTGATCTATTTTATGTATGAGGATTCGTTATACTCTTAATGTTATCAAACTATTTCCATTTGAATCTTGAATTCATTAATCATACATCAAGGGTGTTTGATTTTTCTATTTGCATTGCCTATGTGTTTGCAAGTGGAGTTGTCTTTGCAGAGATGACTAGTTTAGGATTAGTTTTCATGTATGTATGAGCTAAGGTGTCAAAGATATGTCATGCTTATCTTCCATTGGATGCTAGTTAATGTATTATCTATTTATAGGTCTCTTCTAAGAGGAGGGTTAAAATCCTTTGATGGATAATAACATACTTGAATACACAGGTGGGTTGTTGAAGTGAGGTTTGGTCATGGTGTGTGATTGATGTTAGGCATCAAGACATTGAGTACATTATCTTCTTGTTTCATAACTATCTATTGCAATAGGGTATTTGACTTTGTGGCCCATTGGACAAGGCACTAGTCTATGAGGGACTTAGGGCATCTCAAGGGTCCTTTCACCCATCTTTAAATCATTTACCCTTAGTTCCACCCTTTCCCTTTTATGTTGTTAGGATAGGTCTCTGGTTTTCATACCCATTCTATGCAAGTAGGGATATTGCATGTGAATTGGCTTCATTGGGGTACAAGTTACCTGAAGGGGTTTGAAGATTATTCCACAATAATCTATCTGTAGGCCAATTGTTTATCTTGAGATATTTTGAGTGTGTAGAAAAGGCAATACCCACCTAAGTGATGTGGAGCTCAAAGAAGAAGGAGGATGTCATTTATCCTCATCAATTGGACTATTTTCTTGTCAAACTTGAGTGCCTACCCTAAGAAGCAAGCCCATCTATTGATTCAAGTTTGGTCCTGCAAGGAAAAGCTCCAACAAATTGGTGACTCTACTGGGGAAATGATAAATGACAGCAAGTTTAAGATGTTTGATTCCTTGCTTTGCTGAACTATCCCAGAGTCTAGTTATATGATCAGGGAGTCAGATATAAAAATAAATCATTTTCTAATATCTTCTTAATAAGTGTTGAGTGGCGGCTCTGAAGTCTCTATTTGATCAGTGCAGTTCCTGATAAATAGTGAGGCCTTGTGAATTTCTTGGTTGATTGAAAGAAGACACAAAAGGTGAAGTATTTTTCATCTTCAAGGAGGTGGTGACTCTACATTGCAAAGAATTTGATGGAGTTTCAAGATGAGCTCTCGATTTGCCCTGCCTTCCAGTCAATAATGTTTTTCTGCTGTAGAACTTCTAGGTATCATGCTTTCAAGATCTAAAATGTCTCCTTATTAAGTGATCAAGCACCAAGAAAAGGAATAAGGTGTGAAGTATGTAGGAGGGGTTCAGTGACAAAAGAAGATTAGGTTCAAGTATAGATTTCCTATCATTAGTCTTGAAGATTTTCAAGTGGATGTGCAAAAGCTGTAGTTAGTGATGGATGTTCACAAACTTTCTTTTTTCAAAGGATATGTGCCATTTTATTATGATGGTATATGTGGCTTCCCTAATAAGATCCTTGATGGAATCGAGAGATATTTACCAAAGTATAATAGGGACCAGTATCAGTCAGCAATGAAACAAGTTCAATGCTTTGTTGATGTGATGTGTGATTTTGATGTTTGCCATAAAGACCTATGGATGAAATTGTTTGTTTAAACTCTAGAAGGTGATGCTAGAGACTGGTTCTCTTTTCTACTAGCATGTTCTATCTCATCTTGGGATGAGATGCATTCAACCTTCATGGAGCAATTTGGAGAAAGGGTAAGCATATCTTATTCCTATGATAAGTTTTTAAAGAGTCATATTGAGAGTGATGAACTTGTCCCTCAATTCAATATCAGCTTTGCAAGAGTATTGAATGAAATCCCTAAGAGTTATAGACCCAATGATCAAGTATGTATGAATGTCTACTTTGATGCATTTGGTAAGAAAATGAATGACTTGCTAAGGGATAAAGAACCTAGGTCATTATATTAGGCATTTATAATTGCGATGGACATTGAGAACAATTTGAAATATGGATTGACCATAGGTCATTTTGCCATGAATGTGTTCTGGTATAATGAATATGAAAGAAAAGAAGACTGTAGTGTTGATACCACAATTCCAAATCAGTGTACCAACACTCATGTTGTAGTTTGTAATCAAGATGAAATGTCAAATCAGGATGTGTGTATAAATGTTGTTGAGTCTTTTGCTACTGATGAGACATGTGTTCAGGATGCTACAACAGTAAGACATATTCTAGATCTTGGTAGAATTAAGCAGTGTGATGGTGTTTTGAGTTGTAAATTTGCCACTACAATCAATTCTTGTAATTTTGATTATAAGCATGATTTTTCTAATGTTCCTAGGCATGAGGTTGTTGCTTCTATATCTTAGTATTATACAAATGAAGAGGCTGAAATTTATGTCCCTAATGATGAGTTTGAAGTTGTTGCACAAGATGAGGAATGTGATTCACAGATATATCAGTCATAGTTTGAGGAACATAGTGTTGAAAGTGGTTACTCAGGTGAGAGTGATGAAGGCAGTGATGTTTAGGTGTCTTCATATGAGTCAGATGCAACATGGGAGGAAGAAAGTAATGATGGAAGTGAACACTCTTTTATCAATGAAGAGTTTGAAGATAAATAAATGGTAATTCAATGTGATATCAGTGAGGATGAACATGAAGATTTGAGTAAAAGGTTATCTAATGGTCCTACATTAGACAATGAGGTTGTAGCATATAATAGAGGGTTTGGGAGTGAACCATGATTTTGTTATGATGGTTTTCCCAAATAGGATAATAAAAAAGATGCAATTATGGACACTATATGCTTGGTAGGTGATGTTGACTATGAATCTTCATATAGTTCTGATTTTTCTTTGTGTGCTGAGAATCTCCATGGAGATGAAATGGGTAGTGAGTTTAAAGTGTTTTCTAATACTTTATATGATGAGGACTATGATGATGATTGGCCCATTTTTTGTCATAATGTGCAACAAGGAATATTACATGGAATTATCAACCCATTGTTTGAGGAACACACGGAGGTCTCAAATGTTACAGAATTTGATAATAATCACATGTGTGAGTATAAACCTAATTATTCTTTTGAACTCCAACTAGCCACACTTGAGGATATGCAAAGTCAAGGTATGAATGAATATTTTTATCAAATAAATTATGTGACTTTTGCATTTCAGATTGATGGCATACATGAATCAGTAGAGAAAGAACAGTTTCAATTTGATGATAGTATTCATTGGCATGCTGAGTTTTACTTTCATAATGAGCAGGATAATGAGAGTGTTCCAAGTTTTTACATGCACTATGAAGGTGAAGATAATTTTTTTGTTTTGCCTAAAGGGCTGATTGAAAGTATTGATATGCCTGGTGAAACAAATGGGAATAAAGTATCCAGTTTACCTCAAGAAGAAAGAAATGAAAACCAGATTTTTGATAGGGGCAAAGATTGGTTCAAGTTTTGAGGTTTCAGGCTCTTTGTAAAAAATGTGTACACTTTGTATATAGTTTCCCTTCCTATTTTCCCTGGTGTGTTTCCTATTTTTTTTAGGTCTTTGTGCCCTTCTTCCAGTAGGTGGTCTACTTTTCCCAGAGATCTAAATTCTTGCATGGACACAAGTTGCCCATCATCCCCAACTAGAGCCACTATTAGCACTCAAAAAAAATTTCATGGCTCTGGCATTTTTCTTCTGGTCCCTGCAATTATTTTTGTACCTTTGGCTTGAAACCCTTACAAGAAATTCATAAATCTAGCCGTTGCATAGTTAAACCCTAGCGCGCCCTATTTTTAAATGTAATTTTATGTTACCTTTTTGGCCCACTTAAATTTCCCAAAAATGCATGTGTGTTTTTCTTCCTTGTCAGTTGCATGTTCATTTAATCCTTGGCGGTCATATCTTTTCTTTCGGTGATTCAGTGAACATTCAGTCGCGTAATCTCTTATTATTAGGTGGTTATGTCTTGGCATTAGGTGACTTGGCAAAGTGGTCTTCTTTTTCTTTGGTCACCAAATCACAAGATGGTGGTCCCTTTCTTTAAATGGTGATACATCTAGACTAGCTCTCAAAAATGTGTTGAGGTGGTAGCTTGTCATTGGTCGAAGAATCCTGATCTATATGCTAGCAGTGGGACCTACATGGAAGCCTTTTAAATCAAGGGATGGTGCATGATCTTAAGGAATATTGTTCCCCTTTGAGATCATGTGCCATCCCTCGATTTTGAATCTATCCTAGGCTTATCAGAGGGTCCTGACATCTTCATTAGATCAATGGTTGGCGCATGTTCTTATCAGATGTGTCAGATGTATGAGATCTTAAGATAGCCATTGATTTCTCTTGATGATGTAACTTTGCAGAATAGCGGGCCTAGGTGTGGTCTAAGGTCTTAGCAGTCCAGAAAAAAGTGTTTAGCAGCCTGACAAATTTTCAATGGCCTCACTCATTCGTGCAATAAAGTGGTGATATTCTAAAATGGCTAGCGGTTCAGCAAACAAGCATTCACACAATTGCTAAAGTATTTGGTGGAAGTAAAGAATGTTCTACGAACTGGAGAAAACCTTTGGTTTCCAGTTTGCTAATTGTAGACCGAGGTTAAGTTCATTTCCTTTGTTCACTTGTTCACAGGGTTAAGCGGTGAGTTAGGTATTTATCTCGCGAATAGGAAATGCTTTGTCACATGTTACTAGGAGTTAGCTCAAGGTGTCTGGGTGAGTTAAGACATAAAGGACAGTGAAAAGGATCGATCGAACGGTCGCGATATAAAGTTGGCCCAGATTTAAATTATGACCATTGATATGTTGTAGGCGGCATGAATGTGATCATTATAATTTGAATTTGAATTTTCTAAGGCTTTCCAGTGACAAAAAGGACTGAAATTCAATGCAGAAGTGACTAGAGTTGGTAAGACATGATTTATTTGTCATTGTAGTGTGGTTCAGGTTGCCATGACCATTTGCAGGGGGGTCTGTACCAGCAAGAAATGAACAAGGAATGGCTTGAGGCATGTTGCAGGTGAAGTGGTCAGATTAATGAGCATGGTGAATTGATGATTTTCTTGTACTTCTTAGATTTCTTTCTCATTCATGAGGATCATCCTTGATTTGACAGACTTGTACTTGGTTTTCCCTCTGAGAATTTTGATTTTTTTTGTTGTAATTAGGGTTGGTGTAGTTGTTGAAACCCTAACCCTAGCTGTCAAAAGCTTGTTGCATCCTGAATTCTTTTGGGATTCCAAGGCAGCTAGTGGTATAAATGGTTGAAGTTTTTTTTTGTGAGGGTTCCTTCTTCTGCAAATTTTTGAGGAGAACTGGTTCCATGAAGGGTCCTTTTCCTATAGATTTTCTCTACTTCTCTACATATAGGGTATTCTTCTTTCCTTTGTTGGCTCAGAGAATATGATATGTATTGTAGTTGATCTGTATTATGTATGAGGATTTAGTATACTCTTACTGTTATCAAACTATCTCCATTTGAATCTTGAATTCATTAATCATACATCAAGGGTGTTTGATTTTTTTGTTTGCATTGCCTATGTGTTTGCAAGTGGAGTTGTCTTTGCAGAGATGACTGGTTTAGGATTAGTTTTCATGTATGTATGAGCTAAGGTGTCAAAGATATGTCATGCTTGTCTTCCAGTGGATGCTGGTTAATGTATTATCTATTTATAGGTCTCTTCTAAGAGGAGGGTTAAAATCCTTTGATGGATAATAACATACTTGAATACACAGGTGGGTTGTTGAAGTGAGGTTTGGTCATGGTGTGTGATTGATGTTAGGCATCAAGACATTGAGTAAATTATCTTCTTGTTTCATAACTATCTATTGCAATAGGGTATTTGACTTTGTGGCCCATTGGACAAGGCACTAGTCTATGAGGGACTTATGGTATCTCAAGGGTCCTTTCACCCATCTTTAAATCATTTACCTTTAGTTCCACCCTTTCCCTTTTATGTTGTTAGGATAGGTCTCTGGTTTTCATACCCATTCTATGCAAGTAGGGATATTGCATGTGAATTGGCTTCATTGGGGTACAAGTTACCTGAAGGGGTTTGAAGATTATTCCACAATAATCTATCTGCAGGCCAATTGTTTATCTTGAGATGTCTTGAGTGTGTAGATAAGGCAATACCTGCCTAAGTTATGTGGAGCTCAAAGAAGAAGGAGGATGTCCTTTATCCTCATCAATTGGACTATTTTCTTGTCAAACTTGAGTGCCTACCCTAAGAATCAAGCCCATCTATTGATTCAAGTATGGTCCTGCAAGGAAAAGCTCCAACAAAAGCTTCACGATTTCTTTGTTCAGTACCAGGTGACCTTTTTCAAGAAGATTTACTTTATCTTCCTTTCTTGTTCCACATTTCTTCAAGGTTGAAAAAATGTCTTCCACAAGATCCTCAACAAAAATTCCTTCTTCAAAAAATGCGTTCAATAATAGAAAATGCGAATTTATTAATTGCAATTTGATGTAAAATTGAAATGAAAAATCTTACTTTTATACCATTTTTAAAAATATTTTACTAGCTGACTTGGGTACTTCATTCGAAGTACCTGTTACCCAAGATTTCCCTATTATTCAATTTTGGTCACAGTCCCTACTGTAGCTTTTTTTAGCTTGCGAAGTTGATCCACAAAGTTCTATGATTTGCACCCTTAACCCCATGTTCTACAATGTAATGTCAAGCCCCAGCTCTGATCGGACACCCTGACTCGCAAAGCCCAAAAAGATATTCAAGTTTGAATGCTTGTAGGAAATGCTAGTGTCAAAAGGTTCAAAAAGTTGTTCAGTGTCGAAAACCCTTTGTGTTTTCGACCCTTTGCTCCGGAAGCCCAGGATGTTTTTGACCTTCGCTATTTCACACTTCTTTCTCTAGCATTTGCATTTTTTCTAAGTGCGCAACTCTAACCAGGTGGGTCCCTTTGATGTTTTTGACAAACTGCTATGGCTTGTCACATGATTGCATAGCCCTTTTTTAGGCTATGCGAACATGTGACTAGCCATTAAGTGTGCAACCCTAAGGTACCAGGTAGGCCCCAGTCAATAGTCAATGAAGATTTATTTTGGTCGCATGATCACATGCAATCTCTTAACCGCATGAGATCATGCAACAAGTAGTCAGTAGGGCCTAAAGTTTCTGCAATGGTGCAAGTTATATGAAGATCTAGGGTGGTCGTATGATCTCATGGAATCTTCTGAGCCCATGAGATCATGTGACAACCATTCAATGGGCATCTTAGTGGGTGGAAGGTCTGGATTTTCTAAAGCAAGGTGACAGTCAGCGTAGATCTAACGGCGGTCATGTCTTCGCATAGAATCTTCTGAGGCCATGCAATCTTACACCCATCGTTAGATGGGAATCCAAAATTTTTAGTGGGTCCGTGTCAGGAAGGTGTCGAGGTGTTTGCTGATGTAGAAGCCAGAAGGAATAAGGGAGTGACACCTGGTGGTTCTGGGCCTGGAGTTGAAAAATTTGTGCATGGTTGCACGGTTAAAGGATTTTGCGTAGTCACTGAATAGACCTACGGTTAAGGAAGACATCATGCAACTCTATGACTAAAGGGAAGGTCAACCCAGGGTGAAGCCAGGGGTAAAATTGTAGTCAGTAAATAAGCCCGAGTGTATTGCATAGTGGTGACAAATTCTAAGAGGCTTGTCACATGATCGCATGAAGCCTTTTTGGCCCATGTGATCATGAGACCAGTGCTATTTCAAGGTAGTGTGACTATTTTTAGCAGGCTTTCTTCCAAGGTGAATGTTGTAGGTGGTGAGTAGCTGAGAATTGATGTTGCAGGACATGTGTAGGTTGGAAAATTGATGAAGAACTCTGGGTGGCTGTTAGGGGTCGATTCTTTGTCCCAGCAGGGTACCAGTTAGCATTCATGGCAAGTTTCTATGCAAGAAGAGGATAAGTCCAGGTTGCTTGTCTCCAAGTTGTTGGTGGTATAGGCATGGGAACACAAAGAGAAATATTCGATTAGTTGAGATATTTGCAAAATTGTATTTATGATCAGAATTTGTACCCTAGGGTTGGATATTGTATTGTTTAATCTATAACCCTAGTTAGTTTTTTGATTCTTGCCTGCCTGTAGTTGAGGGGTGTATATAGTGTTTTTTGGAGCTTGTAGAGCTCAAGGTTCACATTTTGTAGAGAAGAAATTTTCTTTCTTAGAAAGCTATCTGAGACACTTTTCTATCCTCTAGTTTTTCTACTCTTTGTAATCTCCCATTGATAATTCAGATCTTGCCAAGTATTTTATGACATTCTTGTTGTCCTTATGCTTTTCTTGTGTGGATTATCTCTTATTGGATTTAAGTATATGCATGATTTCAGTGATATTTAGGGTTCTTGATCCCT
This sequence comes from Chamaecyparis obtusa, assembly GCA_027943335.1. Lineage (NCBI taxonomy): Eukaryota > Viridiplantae > Streptophyta > Pinopsida > Cupressales > Cupressaceae > Chamaecyparis > Chamaecyparis obtusa. The sequence continues at coordinate 143,661 of BSBK01004880.1, read as the reverse complement.
CTCACTTTCTACAATTTTGTGTGTTTTCTATGTTTGATATGATTTAGATGTTTTGAGGGTATGCTACAACCCCTAGCAGTCTTATCTCAATCCTACACCGAGTTGTAGAAGTTAATGTCTATTTGAAGGTCATAAGTGGTGTCTTCTATTCAGCCCCTCTTATGAAACACTTATGCAAGCCTATTCAGTAAGTTGTGACCTATTGGACCTAAGCTTCTCATTGATCTCATTCCTCTATACTAAGATCCAAACCCTAGTTTTGGTGCATCACCTAGTATGTAGTTTGCTTTCAGCATTTCCCTTTCATGCACTCCTTCTAACCCTTTCCCTCAAAAGATTTACTTTCCTATCAAGAGCAAACTAAGGTGATAATCCAAGAGGAACCAGCCTAGAACCTAGAGGTTTCATCTCAGTTAGCATAGGTCCCACAACCTAGAGATGATTCCCAAGTTATACTGAGTTATCAAGACCAAGAGAGCTTGAGTAGAGGTGCAAAATTAGTGTATAACAATTCTGGCATGCCCAGTGGAACCAAAGTTCAGATTCATTTTCAAGTTATGCTATCTCTGATATACTGATGGCATAATACAAACCTTAGAGAGGTTAGTATTCAAGTATATCTGGTGACTCCATTGGTGTTGAAGATTAGTGACCCAATTTTTGATAGAGCTTATGAAGAAAATAGACCCTTTTGATGGAAAGACAATTTGCATTTGCACCCTTTAATTGGGGTAGTCCATTAAATTTCACCCAACACCATGATGTGCCCCTGGTAGCACTAAAAAGTATACCTGATTTCACAGGTGAAGGATAGACTATAGCCATTGAACACATTAGAGATGTGGCCACTATCTGTAGTATACACAATATCACAGAGGAAGATGTTGGCACCAAGTTGCTAGCTGCCTCCTTTAAGGGTAAGACCCTAGAATGGTTTAGAAATCTGGCAGTTGGCTCCATTACTTCATGGGATAGATTTGGAGACCTCCTTAGCAAATACTTTGACGATAATTCAAACTTTTTGTCTCTAGTAGAGCAGCTCCAAGTTATAAAGAGGGATCCTCGAGAGCTAATGACAGATTTTAATGGCAGATTTCTCAAGACATGGAGTAGGATTCTAATTAATATAAGGCCTTCAACAGACTATGCTTTCCTTTATCTTTTGAGAAGCCTAACTAGTGATATATCTATCATGATTCAATCTTTAGGAGGTACTTCATTACCTCAGGCATTTGATTTAGCTATGAAGGTAGAAAATTGATTAATTCAGGCTGGTATGATAACCCCAAGGCCACCCATGCCTATCTCTCCCAATCTTCAGCCCACTATACCTCTACAGATTCCTTTATTTACTCCCATGCCTACATTAATAGAGCTTTAGGCTAGCACTAGGTATGGGGAATCCATAAATGACCTTCCTCAAGAGCTACTCAAAGGGAAAAGTGATCAACAACCAAAAAACCAAGAAATGATGAGTCTGTTGCAGGCTCTAACCAAAGAGTTGATCATTATGGATGAGTAGGATCAGGAGGTTGCATTGCTTTATCAAAATCAAAGTCAAGGTTCAAGTTAGCAGTACCAAGCTCCAAGACAATCCTACCAACAAAGTAGATCACCATGTCAAGGAGGACATTAGAGCAAGAAGTAGAATTTGGTGAAGAAACCTTTCCATCCCTATAATCCAACCAAGAAGATAGTCCCAACACAAAGCATCAAAGCAGCTGGCAGTCACCTGAACCCATTTTTTGGGAGGGAGGCTATGGATCTTCTGCTTGTTCTCTTGAACTATGTGCTTCCTGATGGAGAAAGGTTAGAAGTGTTACAATAAGAGATAGTAGCCTCTCAAGCACATCCCCGAGATGGATTTGAGAAATCAGATCAGGATAAGAAAGGAAGTAAAGAAGGTCAGAGCCCAAATGATCTGTTTGAGGAGATGCCCTTCTATGTTGAGCAAGATGAGGTAGTGCAAAATTCATTAGTTGAGCCCTCTGACTATGGAAGTGATGATATTAGTGCTGCTATGACTAAAAAAGAAGAAGATTTTCAAGAGGCATTGGCAGCTTAGAAGGTTACTTATGAGGAGTTGGAAGTTCATAAGAATAACTGTGAAAGGGTGGTTCAAGACCAAAAAAATTTAATGGAGGCCATGCTTGATAGGGGCATTGAATTTCAGCTTGAGAAATAATAGGAGTTGAGAGCTCATGATGAGTTTCATGAGAGAGAGCTGCAAGATCTCAAACAAAATATTGGATTCCTAGCTTCTACAACTGAAACATATAAAAGAAGCTATCAGATGCAGGTTGAGAAATGTGCTCAACTTGAAGAAGAAAAGGAGAGCATGGAGTAGAAGATTGCTGATCTAAAGGTGGCTCTCTCTACACAAGTCAAGACAAATGAGTTCCCAACAAATCATGATAGTAGTGCTGACAATAGTATACTTCTCCTACAAGAGAATCTAGAAGAAGAAGATGAAGATCAATTTTGGGACAAAATGGAGTACTTTTTCTTGCATCTTGATGACAAGCCCATGCTTCCAAAGAACATCTAAAAATCATAGGAGATACTTATCTCTAGTCATCATAAGAGGAGATCAATCAAGCTAAAATAATCTCTTAGGAGCTTGAGTCTATCAAGGATAGTTTCAAGTCCAACATCTCTCATTGTTGCCCTATCAAAAATTTGGCTAGGATGGAGGTTATCAAAGGAGTACAAATCATGCCACCATCCCAGTGTGGTTTTCCACTAGAAGCTGAGGCTGAAAATGAACCAGATCTTCTTATTGCCCCCATTGACCAAGTAAGAGAGGTCTTATTGTTGCTTGCTATTTTTCCTCAGAATAATGGTGCCTACAATCAGCTTGACCAAGTGAGAAAAATCTATATCAGCCAGATCTTTGTCAAGTAGGTGATTCTGTATGTCTCTTGTATTCATCTTTTAATAGCTTTCCAGAAGCATGTAAATTGTTGTAATCTGAGAAGGATGGGTAGCTATTTCAACATGCTAGTCAATGGTTTTGTTTAACCATTTTTGTAAACTAGTTAGTTTAGGTTAGATTAGTTCCCCTATTTACCCTTCTTTCTAGGTTAAATTCCCAGCTTTCCAAGAAGTGCATGTGCACAAGTTTGTCCTCCTAGTTTAGTTTTGTTCCTCTGTCAAAGTTTTTGTATTCCAGTGATAACCCCATGCCCAATGGATATGTCAAGGCCACTGATCCATGTCTAGCAGGTTGACATCCCATAGAGGTCACCAAAATGTTACCCAAAATATCCCTCTTATTCAATTTTGGCCACAGTCCTTGCTCCAACTTGTTTTAGCTTGCCAAGTTGATCCACAAAGTTCTATGATTTGAACCCTTAACCCCATGCTCTACAATGTAATTTCAAGCCCCAGCTCTGATAGCACACCCAAATTTGCAAAGCCCAAAAAGATATTCAAGTTTGAATGCTTGCAGGAAATGCTAGTGTCAAAAGGTTCAAAAAGTTGTTCAGTGTCAAAAACCCTTTGCTCTAGAAGCCTAGGATGTTTTTGACCTTTGCTATTTTGCACTTCTTTCTCTATCATCTACACTTTTTCTAAGTGCGCAACTCCAACCAGGTGGGTCCCTTTGATGTTTTTGACAAACTGCTATGGCTTGTCGCATGATCACATAGCCCTTTTTTAGGCTATGTGAACATGCGACTAGCTATTAAGTGCACAACCTTGAGGTACCAGGTAGGCCCCAGTTAGTAGTAAATGAAGATTTATTTTGGTCACATGATCACATGCGGTCTCTTAACCGCATGAGATCATGCGACAAGTAGTCAGTAGGGCCCAAAGTTTCTACAATGGGGCAATTGTGACGAAGATCTATAGTGGTCGTATGATCTCATGGAATCTTCTAAGCCCGTGAGATCATGCAACAACCATTCGATGGGCATCTCAATGGGTGGTGGGTTCAAATTTTCTAAAGCAAGGTGGCAGTCAGCATAGATCTAACGATGATCGTGTGTTCACATGGAATCTTCTGAGGCCATTTGATCTTATGCCTACCGTTAGATGGGAATCCAAAATTTTGAGTGGGTCCGTGTCAGGAAGGTGTCGAGGTGTTTGCTAATGTAGCAGCTGAAATGAATAAGGGAGTGACACATGGTAGTTCTGGGCTTGGGGTTAAAAAAGTTGTGTGCGGTTGCATGGTTAAAGGATTTCGTGTAGTCACTGAATAGACCTGGGGTTAGGGAAGACACCATGCGACTCTGTGACTAAAGGGAAGGTCAACCAAGGGTGAAGCTAGGGGTAAAATTGTAGTCAATAAATGAGCCCAGGTGTCTTGCATAGCAGTGATAGATTCTAAGAGGCTTGTCACATGACCACATGAAGCCTTTTTGGCCAATGCGATCATGTGACCAGTGCTATTTCAAGGCAGTGTGACTATTTTTCATGGGCTTTCTTCCAAGGTGAATGTTGCAGGTGGCGGGTAGCTAAGAATTGATGTTGCAGGACATGTGTAGGTTGGGAAATTGATGAAGAAGTTTGGGCAGCCGTCAGGGATCGATTCTTTGTCCTAGCAGGGTACTAGTTAGCATTCATGGTGAGTTTTTGTGCAGGAAGAGGATAAGTCCAGGTTGCTTGTCTGCACATTGTTGGCAGTACAAGCATGGGCAGGCAATGAGAAATATCTAATCAGTTGAGATATTTGTAGAATTGTATTTATGATCAGAATTTGTACCCTAGGTTTGGATATTGTATTATTTAATCTGTAACCCTGGTTATTTTTTTGATTCCTGCCTGTGTGTAGTTGAGGGGTGTATATAGTGTTTTTTGGAGCTTGTAGAGCTCAGAGTTCACATTTTGTAGAGAAGAAAGTTTCTTTCTTAGAAAGGTATTTGAGACACTTATATGTCCTCTGGTTTTTCTACTCTTTGTAATCTCCCATTGATAATTCAGATCTTGCAAAGTATTTTGTGACATTCTTGTTGTCCTTATGCTTTTCTTGTGTGGATTATCTCTTATTGGATTTAAGTATATGCATGATTTCAGTGATATTTAGGGTTCCTAATCCCTCTTACTTTCTGCAATTTTGGTGTGTTTTTCTATGTTTGATCTGATTTAGATGTTTTAAGGGTATGCTACAACCCCTAGCAGTCTTGTCTCAATCCTACACTGAGTTGTAGAAGTGCATGTCTATTTGAAGGTCAGAAGTGGTGTCTCCTATTTAGGCCCTCTTATGAAACACTTATGCAAGCATATTCAGTAAGTTGTGACCTACTAGACCTAAGCTTTTCATTGATCTCATTCCTCTATACTAAGATCCAAACCCTAGTTTCGGTGCATCACCTAGTAGGTAGTTTTCTTTCAGCATTTCATTTTCATGCACTCCTTCTAACCCTTTCCCTTAAAAGATTTACTTTCCTATCAAGAGAAAACTAAGGTGATAATCTAAGAGGAACTAGCCTAGAATCTAGAGGTTTCATCTCGGTTAGCATAGGTCCCACAACCTAGAGATGATTCCCAAGTTATACTGAGTTATCAAGACCAAGAGAGCTTGAGCACAAGCGCAAACTTAGTGTATAATAATACCCCTGGGAAAAATCCTGGCCATGGCTTTTGGCTGAAATTTTCACTCAAGAGGCTTCATGTGAGGGGTCTTCGCATGAACCCCCCCAGGTGGCTTTGTGTGAAGACCCTCTTCTAACGAAACCACAAAAAAAAAAATTTCCCTCAAAAAACAACTCAACTGTAGAAAAATGGTCTTGTGGGGCCTGAAACAAGGACTAAACAAGATGATTTTTTCAAAAAATGATGTCAAAAGATGCTATTCAAAATAAGGTTTCTAATGAATATAATTTTAATACATATTGAGTTCATTATCACTTTTAAATATTACTTTAACTAAACATAGGTTGTTTGGTCATTCAACAACCTGTCTCTTCATGACTTCGGGAAAAATAGTAAATGATAAAAAGAAAATTATGAAAAATATGTAGGAAAAGCGTATTTGTGTTACCTTTCTATTAAAAAAAATAAAAATAAAAATTTGATATACCTAGATCAAGTTAGAGCGATCCAAGTGACCTTATGTCTAGATTACAATTACTGTCACTTTAAAACTTAATAAACTATGAAATATTGATCCAAAATGAATAAAACCAATTGTATCCTTTAGATATTGAAGTTAAAAATATAATTTCAAAAGAATTACATCATTATCATATTTTAAAAAAAAATTATGCTGATCCAAGTGACAGTACCTCCTTAAAAACATAGTTTTTTCACGCAAATCACTTTTAGAAGGAGAAGGAAAAATGAATTTAAATAATTTTTTATCTTTTTTATAAATATTTAAAAACTAGAAACAAAAATCTAAAAGGCTCTAGTTTACATCATCTTCAAATTCCTAATATTTTTGTGGCAACATGTGTTTGAAAGTGAAATTTTTTCTCAAAATGGTGATCTATGTGTCAAAGTCGGCCAAAAAGTGGGAGTCACTATTGTGGGACCACCTAGCCTGGTAGAGATGATACCATAGATGACCCTTAAGAAAAGATGAATTTCTTTTACAATTGTTCAACTCTGAGCTCAAAAGCTCCAAAAATACAATATATACATACTCATCTGCACGCAGGCAGGAGTCAAAAAACCTAACTAGGGCTACAAGATTTTACAATACAACATCAAACCCTAGGTACACTAATGACTAATCATCAAAATCTCTGAGAATACTCACAATCAGATCAAATCTTCCTTGTGTGCATCCATTCAGTACTAAGATCACCTATAGACACATCAACCTCGACTCAACTACCCACCTGCAACTCTACTAAGCCATGAAGGTTTCAAATCTAATCATATTCCTTGGGAGCAGTATTGCTTGAATGATGGTGCCAAATCTTTCTAGCACCACCTGGCATGAAAATGTGGCAAAGGACCCTACAAATGTTGGCCAACAATCATCTCCATCACCCTCTCAACCATAACCATCCTAAGAATTTAATTCCTGAGCTAACTGACATCATACATGGCTGAAAGAACGCAAAACCCTCACAAAGACATTTAAATTTTGAAATATCATGGCTAGTGGAAAATTTTAAAAGATAACCATCAAAGAGAAACACTTGCCGGTAGGTGAATGACTATGATGCACTAAGAAAACAACTTAAAATCCCCTGACAAGTCAAATGCCACTGTGGAAGTCAGCAGCCAATGAAACATGAGCAAATCAACATGTCTGACAGACCTGGACCCACGACCTACAGAAAGAGGATCGGATGGTTATCACAAGAGCGCAAGAGCCTAGAAGATCCCTTGTGATCAAGTGACAACCATAGATCTTCTAGATGTTTAAGCTCTTTAGAAATCCCTGACCCCACAAACCCACTGACAACTGCCATGTAGCACACTTACCAACCAATCAAACGCTACCAAATGGATCCACATCGCATCTTTCTGACATTGAACCAACTGACAAAGCTGAACATTTGGCAAATCAAATGGCAGGCGTAAGATCACGTGTCAAAAAAGGGCTATGCAAAGATATGCCAACCGTTGATCCTCATCCTTCTGACACCCCTATAGAGATTCTGACATGGCCCCACTGACATGTTCCAGTTCATCGCTATGTGGACCAATCGAATGCAAGCACGTTAGAAAGAAAGGACCCACCAAATGAAGCTCTGACAACAAATCAAGATCGATGGTCGGGGCATAATCTCATGTGTTAGAAAAACTCTATAAGATCAAGCGCCAACCGTTGGATTAAAAGCTACATAGTCCTCTGGGCCCACTCTGAAAAACTTCCAAATCATCACCAACTAACCAATGAAAAGCCTCCATATAGGACAATGTGGCAGTGGACCCACTTAGCAAATGAAGTGCCACACAAAAGGGAAGATCAATGGCTATCACAAAATTGCAAGTGTCAAAAGAATCCTTCACGAACTCATGACAATCGTCAGATCTTCCTGACTGGGACCCTCACATAAAATGACCGCCGGACATTTAAGCGATCACGCAACTGAAGGAAAAGCAAGTCATTCACTAAGTCACTGGCCATTGAGACCTAACCACCAAACATTAAGTGACTAAGAGAGTCACTACAATCACTAGTTCACTGAAAGAAAAGGTAACCACTGGAAGGCTTAGAGAACTAGCGACCAGCCAATGAGAAATTAGCACACATGGGTACTTGAGGATTTTAAGTGGCCGATAAAGTAACTTGAAAATAGAATGAAGGTTAGGGTCACTTAGTGTTTTATGCCTACAATGGCTACCTTTTAAATTTTTTACTTGTAGACCAGGGACTTGAAAAAATTGTAGAGTCCAGAAGATGAGGCACAAATTCATGAAATTTTTAGAGATGGTTGGCAAGGTGAAAACAAATATTTTGGAATAGGTTTTAGCCAAATTTGCATGTACATGGAAATTGGGGTAACATTTTGTTAATTTCTGCTAGATGTCAGCCTGCTAGACATGGAAAATTAGTGGCCTTGACATATCCATTGGGCATGGGGTCATCTCAAGAACACAAAACTCTCTCAGAGAGGTAGAACTAGAACTGTGCTCGGAGCACTTCTTGGAAAATAGGGAACTAACCTTGAAAGAAAGGAAAGAAAACAATGAAACTTATATATAGAGATTCACAAAGAGGGGTTAACCTCAAAACAAGGATTCAAGTGGAAACCATTGACTGATATTGGCAAGGCATCACCTTCCAGGGTTGATAGTTGGAAAGCATTGGATCCCTTACACTCTATTATAATAAATGGTCCACTCCAGAAGGAGTCAAATTTTGTGTTCCTACCAGGTCTTGACCTGAACTCATCCCACTTGAGGACTACATCTCCAACCTTGAAGTTTCTAACCCTGGCTCTTTTATCAAAGATTTTCTTTGTTTAGATCTAATGGAATTCCATATCCTACATTGATTTGTCTCTAAGTTCTTCCAATTCCATCAACTGATCATATCTGATTTGTAAGGGATCTCCTTCTTCAAATAGGGCATACTGAGTGGCTAGGTCCAAGGTTGGAAATTCAGCTAAGATGGACAACTTGGCCTCCTTGCCATACACTAACACATAAGAAGAGTTCATAATGATCTTCTTTGGGGTAATTCTGTCTAACCATAAGGCAGACTTCAGTTTGCTATGCCAATCCCTCTAATTGTCCTGCAGAGTCTTCTTGATTATCCTAATCAAGTTCTTATTTGTTGATTCAGCCAAACCATTGCCTTGGGGGTAGTAATTGGAACTAGTATTCAGATAGATGCCATTCTTGACTGCCCACTTTGAGACTTTGAGGCTTGTGAATGCTAATGCATTATCTGATATTATGGAATCTGGAATGCCAAACCTATGGACTATATCATCATAAAAACTTAGGACATCACTCTCATTGGCTTCTTTTAATGCAATTGCTTTTGTCCATCTGGTGAAGTAATATGTTGTAGGGATTATCCATTTATGTACTACACTAGATGGAGGATTGATCGTGCCAATGAAGTCTATACCCCACTTCATGAAAGGTTGCTCTATTCTGACTGGCTATAGGGGCAAGGCTTCAAGCCTTTCTTTTCCCACAAACATGGCACACTTGATGCATTTTCTCACATAATCATGACTATCCTTAAAGATAGATGGCCAATAGTATCCAACCCTCATGATTTTAAAAGCAGTAGTCCTAGGAGAAAAGTGACCTCCAGAAGGTCCATCATGAAACTCAAATAGGATGTCTGCTACCTTTTCTGAATCTATGTATCTTAAAAGGACACCGTTGTGATCCTTTCTGAAAAGAACTTCATCTATCAACACAAAAGGAATAGCTTGCAATCTATAATACCTCCTTTTTGTTGAATCCAAACTTGTAGGACATTGTCCTGCCTTCAAGTAATTGATCATATTAGGAAACCAACTTGTTGCCTTGGCTTGTTCTTCTATAGAATGCACCACCAGGGATGCATCTACCTACTCTGATGTCTTTGAACTTTCATCCCCTGCCAAATGTTCACAAAGACCTCTTCCTCTAAACAGCTTGGTGGTTTGAATATCTATGTCATGTTCCATCACCTTGGTGATCCAACCAGCTCTTTTCTCATTAAGGTCCTTGGAAAGTGTTAAGTCAATTTTCTATCATTGCAAAATCCTTTGTAATTGGCCTATTCCCTGCAATGTTTTTGTTTTGCTGTCTTGTTGTGCCTATAATCTCAGTCTTGACTTGTGATGAAAATCCTTAGTGTTTCATGGTATGCGTGTCCTACCCTTTGTAGTTTATGTTGTCACCTAGCTTTGGTTCAAACTGCATCTCCTAACGTGCAAAACCCAGTAAGATTTTTGAGTTTCAAGGTCCGCGGGAAACAGTTTTAAAAACTCTGCCACAGTGTCAAAAACATGCAGTGTTTTTGAAAACCCATGTTCTTTTCGGCTCCCTTTTTTTCCTTTTGGTCTGTCAGAAATTCTTGTGTGTTTTCAATCTGTGTGAAAACCTTGTGCGTTTTCGACACCGAACTCCTGCCCTAATTGATGGTTTTTTCTCTATCTGCACAAGTCCGACCGTGTGGTAGGTCCAGCTTCTTCCCTATTGGCTGACGCATGGCCGCATGTCAGACTTTTCTAACATGTGATCATGTGACCACTTGCCACATGGCCATGTGGGTCCTGATCCTATGCAACTGCTTGGTGGCATACTTTTCTAACTACGAAAGTGCGATGGTGGTGGGACCTAGTTTCTAGATTGGGCAGAGGGTCCTGACGAGTAAGAGCATCAATAGTTGTCGTTAAAGCGCAAGGGTTTTGTCAAGACCATGTTCTTTTGTGACAACCATCTGATCCTTCAAGAGGGTGAAGCTTCTTTGGTGTAGTCCCGAAGGCAGACATGTGGCACCCTGTCGTATGATCGCATAGCCTAGTTTTTTAGCTATGTGATCATGTGACCGCTCGCCAAATGTCCCTGGGGCCCATCGGTGCTAGTTGTAGTGTGGTGATGTGGTAGCTTCCTATTAGCTGTCACATGATCACATAGCCTTTCTCTTGGCTATGTGATCATGCGACCAGGTGCCACATGTCCATGGTGGTTGCGGTGACTATTTTCTTGTGGTGGTGTTAACCGGTGGTAGTTAATGTTAGCGGGTTGTCGCATGCTCGCATAGACCACTTTCAGGCTATGCGATGATATGATAGGGAGCCATGTGTCCTTGGGGCCCATCTGGCTATTTGGTGGGCTTGGTGGCAGGTGAGTGCGTGGTGGTCTCCAGTTGGTCCGTGCTGGTAGGGTGGTAGATTTGGAACGTGGGCCTAGGCTTGGTTATCTCAGTAGTTGCACCGACGTGACATGTGGCACTTGGCGAGCCTAGGTGGGGTCTTGGTTTTGGTGGGCCAGACAAAAAGAAGTTAGTGGTACCAACATTTTTAATGTGGTCATGCATTCTCAAGGAGTTTTGGTGATTTGCTAGTTTGTCTGGTGATTCAGTGAACAATGGTCATGTGATCACTAGATCTTTTGGTGATGGCATAAGGTATTGCGTGATCTGGTGAAATTTCTTCAGTCGCCAGTTCACCAAATAGGGTCAGGCCAGTGTTCCAATAGTGGTGGTGGTTTTGCTGGTAGTTAAAGAATGGGTTGTCACATATTCGCATAGCCCGTCCTTGGGCTATGCGATAATGCGACTAACTATCTGATTGTCACGGTTGCGGGGGAAATATGGCTGGAGACTTTGCTAAGGATTTGGGACCGATTGTCAACTATTGTTAAGAGTCTGTGGTCGCATGATCGTAGGGGCTATCTTTCAGCCATGTGATCATGCGACCAAGCATGATTTGTTGCTTAGATTCCCGTGGCAGTGAAATTCATGACAGCGTGGTTGTGTGACTAGGGGGAAATGGCTAGAGAACATAGATCCTGCCAAATGCATGTAGTCATTGTGGTTTGAGTTTAATTTTTTGAGAATTTTTGGCGATAGGGAGTACCATATTTTTATGAAATTAAATGCCAGATTAGACCCTGTTTGGCGAGAAGCATTTGCAGTGTGGTCCAGGGTGCTTGGTGGTTGTGATTTTGTACTTGGTAGAGCATAGTTTTGTGCTCGAGGAGCTATTCACAGGTGGCCAATTTGACTGACATTCATGGAAGCTCTTAGTTCTCTATCCTAGCTTGCAAATTTTCATGATTACAAATCTGTTTGAGATTTTCTTTCTTTGGACTGCTTGGTTTCCTTCCCTTGTAATAAATTCTGATGTAAATTTTGGCATGTCAGGTGGTTGAGACCCTTGCCCTAGCTGTCTGTAGCTTGTTGCATTCTCTCTGAGAATTCCAAGGCGGCTAGTGGTATAAGTTGCAAATTTTTGAATTTTGAAGGGGTTCCAAAACATTGTTGTTTTTTTTGGTCCCTGGTTTTTGACTGTATATACTGATAGAGGTTTGGTTTTGTGATTTTCTCTTACCTTGGTGTCATGCTAATTGTATGCTGATTCTAGATTTATTAGTGAAAACATTCTTGAATCCCAATCTTGTATCTTGTGTATGTCTTCTTGCTTGTCTCTGAGCTTATATATGTTAATATCACCAAGTGTGTTAATGTATGGTAAATAAAGAGTGCTTTGAATTCATCTCTGAGTTTCTAAAAAAGTTAGGATTAAAGCCTTTTAGGTGAATTCAGTGAGTTTATAGCCAAGTATAGAATCTGATGTCTTTGTGCTTGAGGGAAAGGGGTAATAGGCAAAGCACTTACTCTAGTTTCCATTTTGTTTAATTTAAGGTGTTCAGTTGAAGTATGCAATTGGGTGACTCTTAGCCATGGGATAAGGCACTGGTCCTTTCTCTTGAAGTCATGGTTAACAACCACAAAAACATAAACATTCATTTGATAAACCTTTTGTAGACTTGTGTTGAGCATGGTATACATCATTTTGAGACCCCTTTAGAGAAGTGAGTCAAGGGTACACCTGCTTGAGCATTGAAGCTCAAAGAGTAGAAAGATCTTTTGATCCTTGTCAGTTGGCCCTCTTCCTTGTGGACTTTGGAGTGGTGATAGGGTTAGGGTTTCATTTGCATTATCCATCAAAGTGTAAATCTGCAAGTTGAAGATCAAAGGGCATAATCCACAACCAACAAAATGGTGACTCTACTGGGGACAACTAAAAGATATGCATTTGTTAAGAGTCAGTGATTCTACTAGGGAGAATCTAAAGAGAAAGGTTATTTTTTGTTCTTGTTTTCCTGAGTGTTTTGAAGATTTCCCATATAGGTGGGTGGCAGCTCAAAGGTCTGAACCAGTGCAACATATTGAGGAAGCATGGATAGGAGGATAAATACTAGGTCATATGTTAGAAAAAATCCGGAGGTCGCTCTAGAGAAATTGCCTAGATAGGGAAACAAGGGCTGGATTAGAAGGAATGGTGAGTCTACCAGTGCTCCCATGAGAGAATAGAGAAATGCAAGAGCTAGAAGACCACATGTATCCTCAAGTGAGGATGGTTCATAGAACAGATTTTCTAGATCAGAAGGTGGTCACTCTAAAGAGAGATTTCATGATACCCCTGAGGCTACATTTTAGGATAAACATCCATTGCTTGTAGGTCAAAATGAAGAAAATAGAGATGTGGGTTTAGAGGTTGACTTGGATCTTGATGAAGATCAATTCAGAGGAGAACCCATGAGACATACGTAGGTTCATTTCCCATATCAAAATCTTCCTGATGTGGATGTGTCATCTAGTTTTGATGACATTATGGTTGATCCTGATGACTTGAATGCATTGAGGTTGTAGTTGGTAGAGAAGGATGCCATACATAAAATATTATAGCAGGAGAGAGAGGCTGAAAAGGTAAATGCTTTGATAGAGGCAATCTCTCTTGAGGAAAATAAATGAAATGAAGGAGAGAAAAAAAATGCTTGCTTCTACTCCTAAAACACTGTAGCATGATGTTTTTGGTGATCTTGATGCCTTAAGGAGTGAGAAAGAACGCTTACTACAGGATCATGAATTTTATAATGAGGGCCCTGTGGTTAGACAAGTACAAAGTTATGTCCCTTTGCCTAAAGATAAGGATGGGCATAGGATTACTAGACCTGCTGTTATCATAAATGAGAAAGGAAAGCAGAAGATGGTGGGTGACCAAGCAAGAAAACTAGTGACAATACTAGGGATCCCACCACCTAATTCAAATAAGGACATTGAAATGGAGAGAAGGAGAAAAGAAGATGAGGACCTTGGAAGAGAACTAGAGAAAGCTGAGGTTGACGCTGCCATTGCAGAAAAGAAAAGGAAGATCCAATTTCTGCGGGCTTCTTCAGCCAATGCTCTTGGCCCATCTGCTAATGAACTAGGTATGCCATCTATGACTACTGCTATTCCACTTAGTAATGCTACTAGTTCTTTTCCTTCTTCATCTACTAGGATAGGTGCAGATCCTAGGCAGCAGTCAAATGCATAGATAAATGTAGATGCTAGTGTTGATCCTAGGGTTAACACTAGTTTGAGCTTTCAAAGAAGACCTATGCAATTAGAAGGCTATAGTAAAATAGGTTTTGATGGAATTCTTGGCTATCTAAATGCTTTTTCAAGTGATATTAGAGATAAGGTACCTAAGTTTGCTAGTAATAATGCTATAAGTTGTGAGGAGCATCTTAGGTTATTTGCTGATATGCTTAATGATTATGAGGTAGAGCATGAGGATGTTGTCATGAAATTGTTTGTTCAATCTCTAATGGAGGATCCTAGAGATTGGTTTAAGAGGCTTCCTGATAAGTACATTGATACTTGGGACTCTTTTGAGAAATGTTTCAAGGAATAGTATGGTGATAGGCCTAATGCTAGCTTCATGTTGAATGAATTTAATACCATAAGGAAAAATCAGAATGAGTCTGCAGCTGAGTTCAACATGAGATTTCAGAAGGGTATGCATAAGTTGTTCCAAGTCATGCGGTTGGATGAAAATGTTTGTCTAACTACATACTTGAATGCATTTGATGGGAAGATGGGATATTTATTAAGGGATAAAGAACCAAGAACTCTTAGGGATTCTTTTAGGATTGCTGTCAATATTGAGAATTGTTTCCCAAAATTCCCTATCTTTCATTTTTTTGCCACAGTTCTATTTTCCAAGTGAAATTTTCAAGTGTCGAAAGCCCAGTGTGTTTTTGACCTCTTCTTTAAAGGCTCAGGATGTTTCCACCTTTTGGTCCAGAAGCCCAGTGTGTTTTTGACCTCTTTGCTTTGAAAATTCAGTGTGTTTTTGACCCTGGCTCGAAAACCCTCTGTGTTTTTGACACCCTTCTATGTTTTTGGCACTAAGCGTGCAACTTCGATAGGCAGGTCCCAGTTCCTCAAGGCCGTGCTAGTACAGTAAAGATCCGATGACTGTCGCATGATTGCATGGGATCTTTCGATCCCATGAGATCATATGATAGCCATTGATGTGGTATCAGCAAGATCACAGTCAAGACAAATGGTTTGTAGCCTTCAGTTAGTGTCTTGCGATTGGTCACATGATTGCATAGGCCTTCCTAGCTGCATGCGATCATGCGACAAGAAGTAAATAGTCAAAGTATTAGTGCAATGGTAGTTGGCTAACATCATGTGGTTGGTTGCATGATCGCATGGGCTCTTCTGAGCCCATGCAACCATGTGACGAACTGTCAGTAGTTTTGGTGGTGATGTGTCTATTTCTTGGTAGTTCGACAGTTAGAAACCAGCAGTTGGTCACATGATCGCATGCGGTCTCCTGACCGCATGAGATCATGCGACAAATGGTCAGCAAAGGATCACCTTAGCAAAAGGTCCCACAACTTTGAGATGATTCCCTTGTTATACTGAGTTATCAAGACTATGAGAGCTTGAGCTAAGGGTGCAAATTCAGTGTATAACAAGAACAACATGAAAATATTAGGAAATTTGGGTGGAAAGAGAGATGACCCAAAGTTGTTTGGGAATAGGAAATATAAAAAATAAAATGATAAGAGTGTTAGATCTAGGAGGCAAGAAGAGGATAAGTTGGATAAGGTGCTTAATGTATTGAGCAATATGAAGGCACCTACAAATAGGAACATCAGTACTCCTACCAATGAGAGGCCTCGGTTCAACAACAATTTCAATAAGCAAAGTAGACTATAGAATTACCCCTACAACACCCAATGGAAGGATGGAATTCCTATTGCCCCTACTTCAAGAGGAAATAATGATAGAGGTGTCCCTGACCCTCTACATAAAGCTTCAATAAATGTCATGGAGAATGTACCTTGGTGTATTGCATGCCAGTCCCCTCATTTTGCAGAGCATTGTGTGGTTGCACAATCTATGGCTGTAAATCAAGATTTTCATGATGAGGAGATAGGACAAGAAGAGGACCAAGATGATGTTGGTTTCAACATGGCTTCTTCATGTCTAGGATATGAAGATGATTCTAATTTTGATGAAGAGGTAGATGTGAATGTGAAGAGACATAATCAGGCCCTTTTTCATCAAGAGGTTTTTTCTGATGGTGAGTGCATTGATCAAAAAACATGTAACATGAACTCTTCTCCTAAGCTAGTAAATTTGAGAAGACCTTCTAGAGAAGAGATGGAGAGGATTACTACAAAAATGATTTCCCAGGTGCAAAATAGAGGCATGGTTTAAAGGAACATAAATGAGAAAGTTGCAGGAATGTTTATAAAGAGTACCAACTCCAGAGAACCTAATGAGAACAAATCAAAGGTTGATCATATGGTGAAATTAAAGAATGTAAAAGGTAAACATTGTGAGCCTAAGGGAGTTGGAATTGAAAAGATCTCTTGTGAGATTGAGAAGCCAGTTAACACAATGGCTAAGGTTGAAAAAATGAAGGTGGTCAATACACCTAATATGTCAGACAAGCAAAAGGATGTTAAGGCAGTGCAGATTGAGATTCCTACTTCTACCCCTGTTGACATGTTATCTATATTGTCACAAATTACAGTTAAGGTTCCATTGTTAGAATTGTTGAGGATCCCTAAACATAAAGATAAAGCTATTGCATGGGTTGGTAATACTCACAAAAATGATACTTCATGCGATGGATCTCAGGATAAATCTTTGAAGGATGTTGTTCCTCAAGGAATTATGTCTCAAATTCCCCCAATATATTTGGATAGTTCTGTCAATGCCAGCTTTGAAAATATTGACCCATTCTTCTTAAGTGTTCTTGTGAATGGGATGAAGTTAAGATATTGTATGATTGATAGTGGTGCCTCTAATACTATCATGCCTTTCAAAATCATGGAGAGGTTGGGCCTTAAAGTTGATACAGTGCAGGGTAGGTGTTGTTCAATGGATCAGAGGGAGGTACCAGTCATTGGGACTATTAATGCAATGCCATATAGGTTGGTAGCATATCAAGAGAAAGAGCTAAAAATGAGTGTTTTAGTGTTGGGTATCCCTCCTCATTATGGGATGTTTCTATCTAGAAGATGGAGTGCTACCATGGGTGGAAGTTTACAGTGTGATCTATCCTATGCAACTTTCAAGATTGATGAGCAGTTTGTCAAGATTGAACGAGAGCCAAGAGTATGCCACATGATTGAGAAAAACATAGATAATGAAACTACACATTTTGTGGATACTAATGTAAATTCTTTTAGGGTAGAGATCCCTGTATTTTAAAATGAGCTTGTTTTGTCACCTATTTCTACTGAGGTAGGTGCTGGTTCTATGGAGGGTGATTTGTGGGTCATGTACTTTGATGGTGCAAACTACAAAGATGGTGTAGGAGTAGGTATTTTACTTATTTCTCCTGATGGGAACACCTACAAGTTCTCTTTCACATTAAATTTCTTTTGTACCAACAATATAGCAGAATATGAGGCCTTGTTGTTAGGACTGAGGTTGGCACAAAAGCATGGTATAAAATGCATAAGTGTTGTTGGTGATTCTGAGTTGGTGGTGTCCCAAGTCAGGTTAGTGTATGCTTCCAAGAATAGAAGGTTGAAACAATATAGGAATGTAGTGTGGGATTTGATTGAGCATTTTGATGCCTTTAATATTGAGTGGAAGGATAGGAGTAACAACAAGATGGCTGACTTGTTGACCAATATTGCAATCAATCCTAATGATGTCACATTCTCTGGTATTTCTAAAGTTGAAATTCAGGCTTGGCCTAGTATACTAGACAATATTGAGAATTGGTAAGTTTTTGATGATGATGATGATATTTTGAAGTTTATGGATTGTAAGAATCAGTATCACAGTCAAGAACTTGATTGTTCAGCCTTGGTTAAGTCAATAGAGGGAAGGGAGGTTGTCATAAACAATGAGGTCATTCAACTTAGAACTAACAAGGTACCCAAGGGGCTTATTGTTTTGGAGACTATCTTTGACAACCAAGATAGATTTCAAAAGAATATCAAAGGAGAAGATCATGCTGATCTTGAGGAGATAAATCTTCGATCACATGAGGCACCTAAGAAAGTGTACATAGGTAGAGATATATCTCAAAAGGTAAGCAGACCTTTGATTGAATTATTGAGGAAATTCAGGCATGTTTTTGCATGGTCATATGATGACTTAAAGGTTTATAAAGAGGATTTATTTCAGCATGTTATTCCATTAAGAGAAGATGCTAAACCTTTCTGGCAAAAGCAAAGGCCTATTAATCCTACTTTGGCACCCAAGATGAAAGAAGAATTAATGAAGTTGAGAGATGCTAGCATTATCAAGCCTATAAGGCATTCTTCTTGGTTGTCAAATCTTATTCCTGTAAGAAAAAAGAATGGTGACATCAGGCTTTGTGTGGACTTCAAAAATTTGAACATCAGCTCATTGAAAGATAATTATTGTTTGCCCAATATGGAGGCTATGCTACAAAGAGTAACTGGATCAGAATTGATGTCAATGATGGATGGTTTCTCTAGCTACAATCAAGTCATTGTTAAGGAATCAGAAAAATTCAAGACAACCTTTACAACACCTTGGGGAACATATGTTTATGTGAGAATGCCTTTTGGTCTCACAAATGCTGGTGCTACTTTTCAGAGGGCAATGGATGTTGCCTTTTCAAATTTCATTAATGATTTCCTTGTTGTGTATGAGGATGATTTGACTACCTATTCCAAGAAGGAAGAGGACCATTGTGCTCATTTAGAGAAAGTATTTATGAGGGCCTTGGAATTGGGCATTTCATTAATCCCAAGGAAATGTGATTTTGGTGTCACAGAGGGTAAGTTGCTTGGCCACTTAGTTGAGAAGCAAGGAGTGAGAATTGACCCAGAGAGGGTAGAAACAATTGATAAAATTCAAAGGCCAAAGAATGTTAAAGGGATTTAGTCTTTCTTTGGTCAGGTCAATTTTTTGAGGAGGTTTGTGACAAACTTTGCAGAGGTTACTAGACCTATTTCCAAGATGTTGAAGAAGGGATTTGTAATCAATTAGGAGGGTGAGCCTGATGAGGCTTTCAAGAATATCAAGCAGGCTATCAAAGATGCACTAGTGCTAAAAGCACCTGATTATAGTGTCCCAATGCACATCTTTTCTTTTGCATCCTTTCACACTATTGCTGCAGTTTTGTTACAAAAGAATAAGGATGGTTTTGAGCAGCCTATTGCATTTTTCAGTAAATCTTTGCAGGCTGTAGAATTAAAGTATGACATAAATGAGAAGCAAGCTTATGCACTTGTGAAGGCAATTAAGGCTTTTAGCTGTTACTTGATGGGAGCAGTTGTGATTGCTTTTGTGCCAAGTGCAGCTGTGAAGGATATTTTCTCACAGCAGGAGGTGTCTGGAAGAAGATGCAAATGGATCAATATGATCTACAAATTCAATGTTGAGATCCAGATCACTAAATTGGTTAGAGGATAGGGATTGGCAAAGTTGATGGCCCAATCCAATCTAGATGCAAACCAGGTAAATCATTCTGAAATTGACTATACATGTGATATGGATGATTGTATCTGGTATCAGGATATTATTTACTATTTGAGAAACATGAGGTGTCCAGATAGTATGAATGATAATCAAAAGAGGACATTGAAGTTATAGGCCATTAAGTATGTAATTGTGAAATGTAGGTTGTATAGAAAGAATCTGGATTGCATACTATTGAAATGTGTAGATGAGAATCAGGCTAATCTATTGTTGAAGGAGATGCATGAGGGAGTTTGTGGTGGACATTATATGGGTAAAAAAACTGCTCATAAGATCTTGAGAGTAGGATTTTGGTGGCCCACAGTCTTCAGGGATGCAGAACAGTTGGTAAGGAGATGTGATGCTTGTCAAAGGTTCTCTGGTAAGCTTAAGTTTTTAGGTAATGTACCATTAAAACCAGTAGAAGTTCAGGCTCCTTTCCAATAGTGGGGAATTGATTTCATAGGGGAGATACCAAACAAGTCAAGTGGAGGACATTCATGGATCTTAGTTGCCACTAACTACTTTACAAAGTGGGTAGAAGTTGTACCTACAAGGAATGCAACTAGCAGAGTGGTAGTTGACTTCCTGATGAATAATGTTTTTACAAGGTTTGGGTTCCCTGAGAGGATAGTGAGTGACAATGCTATGTGCTTTAGGTCTACCAAATATAAGGACTTTTGCAAAGGTTTGGGAATTCAAATTTCTAATTCCTCACCTTATCATCCGCAAGGAAATGGTCAAGTAGAATCTACTAATAAGGGCTTGATTAAAATCTTGAAGAGAATTCTGGAGAAGAATAAAAGGGCATAGAATTCAAAGCTACCATTATCTCTATGGGTTGATAGGGTAACTGTGAAGAAGGTAATTGGTTGTGCACCATTTGACCTGGTGTATGGATTTCATGCTAGAATGCCTCAGAATAATTTGTTGGAGATGTACAAGTTTGTGCAGTTGTATGATGATGACATTGATGATGAGATGCAGTTGAGAATTGAGGACCTCATTAGATTGGATGAAACTAGAAGAGAATCAATTTCAAGGAATGGCAAATTGCATTTGTAGGTTAAGAATCTATATGATAAAAAGACTGTTGACAGAAAGTTTGAGCCTGGTGATTTGGTGTTAGTTTGGAATGCCAGATTGGAGGATAAGGGGAAACATGGTAAATTTGATCCCATCTGGTTAGGGCCAGTTCATGGACAATTCTTGAAGTAGTACTTCATTTGAAGTACTCTATTTTCCATGAATAGTAGTTAGGGTTGTACATCTTATAAATTTCTATATATAAGTTGCTTTCCCTTGCCCTATTTTTCCCTGGTCTGTCGGTTTTTGGTCCTGTTGCTTGGTCTTGCCCTACTTGTTCCTTGCTCTCTGCATTTTTGTCCTATGGGATGGTCTACTTTTACCAGTGATTCTAAGTCCTTTCTATGCCTGTAGGAGGCATACATCCCCAGACAGAGCCACTATTAGGTCAATTTTCTATCGTTGCAAAGTCCTTTGTAATTGGCCTATTCCCTGCAATGTTTTTGTTTTTTTGTCTTGCCATGCCTACAATCTCAGTCTTGACTTGCGATGAAAATCCTTAGTGTTTCATGGTATGCATGTCCTGCCCCTGGTAGTTTATGTTGTCACCTGGCCTTGGTTCAAACTGCATCTCCTAACATGCAAAACCCCATAAGATTTTCAAGTTTCAAGGTCCATGGGAAATAGTTTTAAAAACTCTGCCACAGTGTCAAAAGCATGCAGTGTTTTCAAAAACCCATGTTGTTTTCGGCTCCCTTTTTTGCCTTTTGGTCTATCAAAAATTCTTGTATGTTTTTGATCTATGTGAAAACCTTGTGTGTTTTCGACACTGCACTCCTGCCCTGATTGATGGTTTTTTCTCTAACTACGCAAGTTCAACCGTGTGGTAGGTCTACCTTTTTCCCTATTGGCTAACACATGGCTGCATGTCAGACTTTTCTAACATGTGATCATGCAACCGCTTGCCATGTGGCCGTGTGGGTCCTGGTCCTATGCAACTGCCTGGCGGTTTACTTTTCTAACTACGCAAGTGCGATGGTGGTGGGGCCTAGTTTCCAGATTGGGCAGAGGGTCCTGACGTGTTAGAGCATCAATAATTGTCATTAAAGTGAAAGGGTTTTGTCAGGACCATGCACTTTTGTGACAACCATCAGATCCTCCAAGAGGGTGAGGCTTCTTTGGTGTAGTCCCTAAGGTGGACACATGGCGCCCTTTCATATGATTGCATAGCCTAGTTTTTGGCTATGCGATCATGTGACCACTTGGCATGTGTCCCAGGAGCCCATCGGTGCTGGTTGTAGTGCGGTGATGTGGTAGCTTCCTATTGGCTATCGTATGATTGCATAGCCTTTCTCTCAGTTATGCAATCATGTGACTAGGTGACACATGTCCATGGTGGTTACGGTGAATATTTTCTTGTGGTGGTGTTAACCGGTTGTGGTTAATGTTAGCGGGCTATCACATGCTCGAATAGCCCACTTCCAGGCTATGCGATCATATGACAGGGCACCATGTGTCCCTGGGGCCCATCTTGCTGTTTGGTGGGCTCAGTGGTGGGTGAGTGCGTGGTGATCTCTAGTTGGTTTGTGCTGGCAGGGTGGTGGATTTGGAACATGGGCCCAAGCTTGGGTATCTTAGTGGTTGCAGCGGTGTGACATATGGCATTTGGTTGCCCTAAGTGGGGTCTTGGTTTTGATGGGTCAGACAAAAAGAAGTTAGCAGTGCCAAAATTTTTAATGTGCTCACGCATTCTCAAGGAGTTTTGGTGATTTGCTAGTTTGTTTGGTGATTCAGAGAACAATGGTTGCGTGATCGTTAGATCTTTTGGCGATGGCATAAGGTATTGCGAGATCTAGAGAAATTTCTTTAGTCACCAGTTTGCCAAATAGGGTCAGGTCAATGTTCCGATAGTGGCGGTGGGTTTGCTGGTGGTTAAAGAATGGGTTGTCACATATTTGCATAGCCCATCCCCGGGCTATGTGATCATGTGACTAACCATCTGATTGTCACAGTTGCGGGGGTAATATGGCAAGAGACTTTGTTGAGGATTTCATATTGATTATCGACTACGGTTAAGAGTCTGCGATCACATGATCACAAGGGATATCTTTTAGCCATGCGATCATGTGACCAAGCATGATTTGTTGCCCAAATTCCCATGGTGGTGAAATTCATGACAGGGTGGTTGCACAACTAGGGGGAAATGGCTAGACAACATAGATCCTGCCAAATGCATGTAGCCATTGCAGTTTGAGTTTAATTTTTTAAGAATTTTTGGCGACAGGGGGTACCATATTTTTATGAAATTGAATGCCAGATTAGACCTTGTTTGGTGAGAAGCATTTGCAGTGTGGTCTAGGGTGCTTGGTGGTTTTGATTTTGTAGTTGGTAGAGCATGGTTTTGTGCTCGAGGAGCTATTCGTAGGTGGCCGATTTGATTGACTTTCATGGTAGCTCCTAGTTCTCTATCTTGGCTCATAGATTTTCATGATTGTAGATCTATTTGAGATTTTCTTTCTCTGGAATGCTTGGTTTCCTGCCCTTGTAATAAATTCTGATGTAAATTTTGGCATGTTGGGTGGTTGAGACCCTTGCCCTAGCTATCCATAGCTTGTTGCATTCTCTCTAAGATTTCCAAGGTGGCTAGTGGTATAAGTTGCAAATTTTTGAATTTTGAAGGGGTTACAAAACATTGTTGTTTTTTTTGGTCCCTGGTTTTTGACTGTATATACTGATAGAGGTCTGGTTTTGTGATTTTATCTTGCCTTAATGTCATGCTAATTGTATGCTGATTTTGGATTTGTTAGTGAAAACATTCTTGAATCCCAATCTTGTATCTTGTGTATGTCTTCTTGCTTGTCTCTGAGCTTATATATGTTAATATCACAAAGTGTGTTAATGTATGGTAAACAAAGAGTGCTTTGAATTCATCTCTGAGCTTCTAACAAAGTTAGGATTAAAGCCTTTTAGGTGAATTCAGTGAGTTTATAGCCATGTATAGAATCTGATGTCCTTGTGCTTGAGGGAAAGGGGTAATAGGCAAAGCACTTACTCTAGTTTCTATTGTGTTTGATTTAAGGTGTTTAGTGTAAGTATGCAATTGGGTGACTCTTAGCCCTAGGATAAGGCACTAGTCCTTTCTCTTGAAGTCATGGTTAACAACCACATAAACATAAACATTCATTTGATAAACCTTTTGTAGACTTGTGTTGAGCATGGTATACATCATTTTGAGACTCCTTTAGAGAAGTGAGTCAAGGGTACACCTACCTGAGAATTGAAGCTTAAAGAGTAGAAGGATCCTTTGATCCTTGTCAGTTGGCCCTCTTCCTTGTGGACTTTGGAGTGGTGATAGAGTCAGGGTTTCATTTGCATTATCCATCAAAGTGTAAATCTGCAAGTTGAAGATTAAAGGGAATAATCCACAACCAACAGAAAGCAAAAATTCTTTGACACTTGGATGAGTAACCTTCAAGTGCACCTTTCTATGGGTCAATAGATATATGAACTTTTTAAGGCTCTTCACCACAACAAGTACATTTTATTCTACAAAAGAGTATCTTTGTTCATACTCTTCTAAACCTTTTCTAAAGAAAGCAATAGGCTACTCCAATCCATCTGAATTTTCTTGGGTCAGCATTGTAAATATGGCGTCATGACCCCCATAAGCATAAAGGATAAAATCCTTACTAAAATTTGGATTTAGGAGAGTAGGGGCTTCTGTTAAGGCCTCTTTGATAGCTTGGAAATTGACTCTCCCTTCTTTGGTCCAACTAAAAGATGAACTCTTCTTCAACATGGCTGTCAAAGGCTTAAGTAAATCTGCAATGTTAGACAAGAACCTCCTAAAAAAGTTAATCTTTCCTATGAAAGATTGGACACTTTTCTTATGGTGTGGTAAGGGTAGCTCTAAGATAGCTACAATTCTCTTAGGATTTACTATGATCCCTTCTTTGGATACTACATATCCCAACAATTTTCCTTTATGAATTGCAAACACATATTTCTTGGGATTAAGAGATATCTCAAATTCTCTACACCTTTCAAAAATCTTCCTCAAATGTTTGATGTGATCTACTGCATGCTTTGAATAGACAGTTATGTCATCTAAGTAGACCAGTACAAATTTGTACATGAGGCTTTTAAAGGCCATATCCATTGCCTTTTGAAATGTAGCACCTACATTTGACAAACCAAAGGGCATCTTTTGATAAGCCATGGTTCCCCACTTGGTTGTAAATGTAGTCTTGTATTGATCATCTTCATTCACTAAGATCTGATTGTATCTTGAATAGCCATCCAATAATGAAAATCTCTCAGATCTAGAGACACATTGTAAGATTTGTTCCATAGAGGGTAATGGATGGCGGTCCTTTAAAGAGGCCCTATTAAGATCCCTAAAGTCAACACATAACCACAACTCCCCATTCTTCTTCCTGATAGGAACAAGGTTGGAAACCCAACTAGTATGCTTAATGGGGTAGATGATACCACTTTCTATTAGTTTGAGTACTTCTTTATGCATAAGTGGCTCAAGTTTGGGATTAACGGGCCTTTGCTTCTACCTCACTAGCTTGGCATTTGGTTCTAATTCAATAGTGTGCTGAGCAAGAGAAAGATCAAAACCTTTGAGGTCCTCATATTTCGATGCAAAAACATCACTAAATTCTTTGAATAATTGGGTATAAGCTTTCTTTTCCAATTCAATGTTTACCTTCCCAAATTGTAAGCTCCTACCTAGTTCCAACTCTAGTTCAACACAATGTCCTTATTGGACTACCAGGCCAGCCTTACTTTTCTTGACTTCATCATCCTTGTTGAAGTCAGTCTCTAAGGTGACAAGACCTCTAGGCATCTTATTAGACTTAAGTTGTATCACTTGATCACCATAGTTTTGTGATAGCCTATCTTGATTGTACTTTGAAAAAGCATCTTCTTCAAACAAGAATTGCAGAATTTGTTCATCATTGTCAAACACTTGCCACTTGACATCATTATCAGGGATAGAGGGTCTGAAAATCACCTTAATATGTTGTTGGTCTGCCTCTTTTGAAATTTTATTTGGAATGTCATACTGAGATCCAATAGTAGCTAACCTATCTGCATTTTGGTTTAGCTTCCTAGGGATAGCAACAATGTTGAAAGCACAAAAATCTTCAATTGCATCCCAAAATCTATGTTTGTATGCTTTCATGGTGTCAGTCCTTGTTGCACTTATCCCTCTTACTTGGCTAACAACTAACTCACTGTCACCATAAACTTTTAGGGCCTTAAGCCCTCTTTTTCTATCCCACTCTAGTCCATTGACTAGACTTTCATATTCTACAGTGTTGCTAGTGCAGGAGAAACTGAATCTTAAGGCAGTCTAATACCTTTCCCCTTTTGGGGACACTAACATGGCACCACCACTAGAACCATGTCTACTTCTAGCTCCATCAAAAAATAGTTCCTAAACTTGATTTCTCTGATCCATTCAATTAGTACCTTCTTTGAAAAGGCTTGGCTCTATGACATCATTTTCTTGTATCATAATAACTTCCCAAACCAAAATCCCAAATAAGATTTTTTTGGGCCTCTAAAGCTCTTTCATCTAGAAGAATATCATGGATACTCTCTATCTTTGTGCTTGCTTCACTAATAGTTTGGAAGTCACTGTCATCAAATACAGGGCAATTTACATTGATGGTATTAGACACATATTCATTCTATATGGTGTGCTGCTAATGGCTCTAACTTAATGGTGACCTTGGTCCCATACCTTGTATGAAATAGCATGTGAGACCAGTCAGAAGATAGATACCCTCCTATCTTGGTTGTAAACTCCCTTGAAAGGCATATAGAAAATAATGCAGGGAGATCTATGATATATATATCGAGGAGGATGGAGAAATTATGACTAGCATGTAGGATTAAATTGGTATCCCTAGCCACACTTATAGTATTGAATGAGGACCCATCAAGTTGTGTAACCTTCTTTTGGAAGGGCTCATATTTTAGTCCTAATTGGTCAGCTACCTTCTTAGGCATTACAGTGCTAGTAGCTCCACTATCTACCATACAATTATGCACTAAAGATTTTCCAATGATTAAAAATACATAAAAGGGAGGTGGCTTTGAATTCCTACCTTGTGTGGCATTGCTTTTGGAGTTGCTACTTTGAGCCTCCTTTTCTTGATCAGTGTTAACCAACACTAGCTTTGCAGCTTCTTTTGTAGGTTGAGGAGTTGTCACTTTTGTCATGGCTTTCTTCAAAATATAAGGTTGTCCTAGAAGAGCCAAAGAGTCCCACGTAGACATGGTGACATTCACCTTCTTCATGTTTTCTACAATGTTAAAAGGTACCATGGTGTGTACTCTTTGTTGTGTCTTTCGCATGATAGGCTCTACTCCTTTGAAAGTCTAAACCTCTTTGCTTGTGATGACAGGAACCTCCTTAGGTGTGATGGGATTAGCTTGTTGTATTGGCTCTGTAGATGTAGTGGCTTTGGCATTATAATCTACCCTCTCCATGTCTTGAGCTCTCCTTTTTGCTCTTGTATAGGCAACAAAAGAAACCTCATCATTGACTCCATTGAAGTCTAGTTGCTCCCAATTAAAGAGAGCAGTCTCTTTCTCTTGTGATTCTTGCTAAGTAACTGACCCACTAGATGAAGCCTCTGATTGAGCTTGTGAGGCACTTTGAACCATTAGAGCTTGGTTCATCCACCCATTTGAAAATGTAGCCTGATTATTAGGCTGATTACAAGGAAAGCACCATTCATTATCCATAGCCATATTATTTTGACTAGGAACCATATCCCTAACCAAATTTACAAAATTGAGAGGTGCAGTATTATATGGTTGGAATGGTCTTTGATTAAAACTTTGTCCTTGTCCTTGATTGCCTCCTTGGTATGGTGGCCTATTTTGTTGATAAGGCAGTCCTTGATTTTGATATTGCTGATTAGGACCTTGGCCTTGTGGCTGAAATGGTGGTCTGATTCCTTGACCTTGTTTCTTCAAATTTGTGACCTCTTTAGCCAAGGTCTGTAATAAGTTTTTCATTTCTCACTGACTGCTCTGTTGGCTATTCTTTATTTCATGTAACTCTTGAGAGAAACTTGTTCTTAGCTCCTGACCACTGGTACTAGCTTGAGGTGCTAATATGGTGGGAATAGGGGTAAATGGAGGTACTTGGGCAGGTGTAATGGGTTGAAGGCTAGGGAAGATGGGCATTGGTGGCCTTCTAGCAATCATGCCTGCTTGAATCAAACAATTTTCAGCCTTGATAGCTATGTCAAAGGCTTGGGGTAAAGAAGTACCACCCATGGACTAGATCATGATATAAATTTGACCATTCAAACTTTGTAGGTAATATAGGAAAGCATGGTCAGCTGATGGTCTTACTGATACTAGAATTCTATTCCATGTTTTGAGGAATCTACTATTGTAATCTGTCATTTTCTCTTGAAGGTCTCTCTTAATAGTTGTTAATTGCTCAACTAGAGACAAGTTATCTAATTTATCCTCAAAATGTTTACTTAATGCATCCCCTAACTCATCCCATGAAGTAATAGAACTAACAGTTAGAGTCCTAAACCATTCAAGAGCCTTACCTTTTAGAGAAGCTGCTATTAATTTTGTGGCCACATCCTCTTGAGTTATGTTGTGTATGTTGCAGATGGTGGTCACATCTCTTATGTGTTCAAAAGTAGTTGTCTTCCCTTCACCTGTGAAATTAGGTATACTCTTTGGTGCTACCAAGGGCACATCATGATGTTGAGCAAAGGCCAATGGGCTCCCTTGGTTAAATGGTGCAAAGGAAAACTATCTAGCCATTGCAAGAGTTGGAATCTAAAGGTTAACATTTATATGAGTTGTATTTGCTGCTTGATTTGAATCTTCTTCTAGATCTCTGGTTAGAGATCTTCCTCTTCTTCTAGAATGAAAGGGAAAAGGTCTCATTTTTGTAGTATCAGGAGGTGTTGATTGAACTCTCCTTATAGGGGATGTTCTTTGAGTTGACCTGCCTTTATGACTTCCTTTTGAGGGAAACTCTAAAAATTTGGTAGGCTTTGAGCTTCTAGTCTGAATCTTTCTCATAAACCTTAAACAAGGTTGGCCTAGATCTGTGAAATCAGTGGAGTCACCAGATATACCTGATGAAATAAATTCTTCAAGTTTGTATTATGCAATTTGTATATAAGAGATAACAAAATCTTCAATAATGAACTTCTCGTGTAGTCCCACCAGGTGTGCCAGAATTGTTATACACTAAGTTTGCACCCTTGTTTCAAGCTCTAGTAGTCTTGATAACCTAGTATAACATGGGAATCATCTCTAGATTGTGGGACCTATGCTAACTAAGATGAGACCTCCAAGGTCTAGGCTGGTTCCTCTTGGATAATCACCTTAGTTTTCTTCTTAACATGAAAGTAAATCTTTTGAGGGAAAGGGATAGAGGGAATGCTCAAAAGGAAATGACTGAAAAGCAAACTACCTACTAGGTGATGCACCGAAATTAGGGTTTGGCTCTCAGTATAGAGGAATGGAATCAATGGTTAGGCTTAGGTCTAGTAGGTCACAACTTACTGAATAGTCTTGCATAAGTGTTTCATAGGAGGGCCTAAACATAAGACACAACTTATGACCTGCAAGTAGACATTCACTTCTGCAACTCGATGTAGGATTGAGACAAGATTGTTAGGGGGTTGAAGTATACCCACAAAACATCTAAATTAGATCAAACATAATAACACACAAAATTATAGAAAGCAAGAGGGATCATGAACCCTAAGATATTACTGAAAACATCATATACTTTAATCCAATAAGGGATAATTCAAACAAGGAAGCATAGAGACATGAAGGATTGTCACAAAAATACCTCCACACTGTTTTAATTATCAATGGGAGAAATACAACTATATAAGTTAGAGGGTAGAGATGATACCACATATGACCCTTAAGGAAAGATGAATTTCTTTTACAATTGTTCAACTTTGAGCTTAAAAGCTCCAAAAATACAATATATACATACTCATCTGCACGCAGGCAAGAGTCAAAAAACCTAACTAGGGCTACAATATTTTATAATACAACATCAAACCCTAGGTACACTGATGACTAAGCATGAAAATCTCTGAGAATACTAGCAATCAGATCAAATCTTCCTTGTGTGCATCCATCCAGTACTGAGATCACCTGCAGACACATCAACCTCGACTCAAACACATAGAAGTCAGATATTATGTTCAAGCACTAATGAAGAGAGAAAATGAAAGTTTTTTTTTCACTCCATTCAACTAATAGACAACATAGATGAGCTAATTGAAAACATATATTGTGGTGGTCCTGGTGGCTATTGAAAAGAAAGTGAAACTGTACTTTGAGAGGGGGAGGGAGTGAATCAGAGTACTGCAAAACTTTAGCTCAATAATAATTTTAACAACATATCATAACCAGAAAATACTTGAATGAACAATGACTATTTTAATCATGATAGATCATGTATGTTTCAGACAAAGTAAAAGAACCAGAAAACCATAACACAAGAAATGTGCTGAGTGGAAACCCTCAGAAGCAAACTAGGTTCTAACATAGGGAAAAAACACTTCGTAAATCCTTTATTAAACCAATCCAATATCCAAATGGCTAGCTACAGCTGCAGGAGCTAAAAATGCTTCTTACAAAAAAATTTCAGAGGTTTGGAATGATACACAAACCATTTATTCCAATTTTTCACAAGTTCAACATTGCTCATGATATTTCATTTCCATTGTTTATCAAACTTGAACTCTTATTTTTCATTCACAACCATATTTTTTCAACAATATAACACACACACACACACACACACACACACACACATAGATATATATATATATATATATATATATATATATATATATATATATATATATATATATATATATATATATATATATATATATATATATATATATATATATATATATATATATATATATATATATATATATATATATATATATATATATATATATATATATATATATATATATATATATATATATATATATATATATATATTCAAAAACTGTTGGATTTATACATATATGTGAGCATATCAAAATAGAATACAACTATTGAAAATACAGTTCAACTATCAAAGAAAATTGCAACCATTTTAGTTACAGAACCAAACTAACTATAATCTGAATGCATCCTTTCTCACAATCCATTGAGTGAAGCTTCCAGCAACAAAGAAACGAACAGCCACTTTTGGGCATCAAAAGACAACCAAAAACCTTTCATACTATGCCCTTTGTGAAAACACAAGATAATTTGAAATCCATAAAAGACTTTAATCTTTAAGTCTGTGAACTTTAACTCAAGTCCTTTACCCAAGTCAAGCACCGTAATCATGAGTGCCAAAAACAATGCCACGTAAAATATCACTTCAAAATAGGTGTCTATAGATATTCCAAATAATATGGATGTGTCTCACAAAGTCATCAAGGACAAACTAGCGATGGGGTCAACAAACTCCCCCTTTGTCCTTGATGACAAAAAATGCCATCATGAAATCAGTAACAAACGTTTCAAGAGAAATAAGAACAAAGTTGAACTAACAAAGAAACTCATTATCCAAACTAAAAAAGCCAATGAGTAATCTATCAAGGATGTACAAGATGAAATGTCCAATAGATCTTTCAAATGAATATACCTGACTGTCCAAGTGAAAAACCTGTGAGAGTCATATGAAAAATTGACACCATGCATATTAACTACAAAAATAAGATGAAACTGTTAACCTGTCAAATGAGTAAAAACTTTCAAGAATGTATTTTGAACCTGTAAACACCAATGATGCCAAATAGGAATGACCAGTGCCAAATATCAGAGTTTGATGCCATGTAACCAAAGATATGCCAAAACATCATCAGCCAACTGTACTAAATACCAAGAAGCAACTGAAGACTAAATATCAGGGTTTGATTCCATGTAACCAAAGATATGCCAGCCAGTGTCGTGAGTAACCAATACCATGAGTAACCAAAAATATGCCAACTGATGCCATGTAACCAAAGACCAAAGATGTATACCAACTAATGCAATGTAACCAAAGATATGCCAGCTAGTGCCATGAAACTAATACCATGAGTAACCAAAAATATGCCAACTGATGCCATGTAACCAAAGATATGCAGAATAACCAATGATATTCTCCACCTTTTGTCATCAAGGACAAAAAGGACCAATATGGGAAGTGAAAGAGAAGCTCCCCCATACATAGAGAGGGTCAAAGCATAAGAGCAGATTGAGAGTATACTCCCAATCGATCTTGGAGGGAAGAAAAAATATATTTTGTTAAATATTTGGTGAAAATATCAGCAACTTGACCTGGACAAGGCACATGAATTAGAGTAATTTATTTTGTAGACACCTGATCACGCAAATATTGTAACTTAATAGCAACATGTTTGGTGCAAGAATGCATGACCAGATTTTTGGAAATTTGTATTGTACTAGTATTATCACAAAACATAGTCAAGGGTTTTGATGCTTGAACATGCAGATCAGTCAATTGATATGACATCTAGAGCATTTGAGTACAATAGGCAATAGCAGCAATGTATTCAAACTCAGCGGTGGATAAGGTAATGCAATCTTGTTTCTTACTATGCCAAGCAACTAATCGATTGCCAAGAAAGATAGCGGCATCACTGGTACTATGCTGATTATCAACATAGCCTCCCCAATCTACATCAGTGTAGCTGAGCAAAGTAAAATCATCATATTTGGGATACCATAAGCCAAAATCAAGAGTTCCTTGGATATATTTGAAAATTCTATGAATAGCATTTAAGTGAGACTGCAGGGGAGCATATTGATAGTGGGATACCTTATAGATAGCATGCATTAAATCAGGTCTGGATGCAGTAAGATACAACAAGCTACCAATCATAGATTTATATGTACTTTGATCAACTAGAGGAGAATCGTCAACTTTTATCAGTTTATGTTAAAGTATTGTTCATTCGTGTTTAATAAACGATGAGAAATCATGATATGCATATATATATATATATATACATATATATATATATATATATATATACATATATATATATATACATATATATATGTATACATATACATATATATATATATATATATGTATATGTATATATATATATGTATATGTATATATATATGTATATGTATCTATATATATGTATATGTATATATATATGTATATATATGTATATATATATATATATATATATATATATATATATATATATATATATATATATATATATATATATATATATATATATATATATATATATATATATATATATGTATATGTATATATATTATACAAATTATGAATAAACTATTGGTTAGGATATGTTAACTAATAGTTATGTAATGAAGTGACATGACCACAACTATATACGGTCATGTCTATTCATTACATGACTATTCAATATATACATATATCCTATTGTTATTGTAGAATCAATCAATAATGAAGGCAATTGTATTCTACAATATCACACTAGTATATATTATCTCTATAGGACGATCTTGATTTCACAACATGGTATCAAAGCCACGTTCCTTATATAAAGTCTAACCGCTTGAAGGAAGATCTGATTAGATTAAAAGACAAAAACCTAGTTGCACAGTGGTCATCATTATAGAGACAAAGTTACATGGAAATAATTTATTAAGTGTCGTGAGTTGCAGGATGCCGTGATGGTGATCTATGTATAAACTTATGACTGTGCACTCTATGTACAAGTTTGTGATTGGGCGATTCTGCTGAGCATGGTGCCGTAAACATTAATGTTGGAATGATTTATTATTTGATATAGTTTTATGGCCACTACTATTGGATATCGCACTATATATTTATCAAGGTTGCGTTCATATTTCTATGGGAAATTATAATGTCCTCTGAAGCTATTGTCAAATGAGTTTTCCCTGTGGTGATTTATATTTAGAAAATTTCAATTTCAACATTACATATGGAACTTTAATTGGCAGGTTATATTGCATAGTTGAGGGAAAATATTTAAGTGGGTCCCGATAAATGTGTTAGTGTCTCCCTATATGGCCCATAAAATTATATTTGTAATAATCAGAATATTCCAGCCCATACATTTGTGAAACTTTAAAAAAATAAAAAAATTTCATTGGTGTTCACAAAAAAAAATATTTCGTATCTTGAGCTGCTTCAATGGTTACAGGCTTTGGTAGCTGCTAGGAAAGCATTGAGGGAGAATAGAAAAATGAGTATTGTCGGAGCTATTTCTTCAGTTATTGCTGCAGACTACCAAATCTTTCTTTGACAAATTTTTGACATTCGATTTGAGTGATGAAAGTAAGGAAGATGAAGGAGGGGCCGTGGAGTTTGAGTGTGGGATTGCCAGGGCATTTACACTCACACTGTGAAACTGATGGTGATACAGATCTATTTAAATATGTTCTAAGCATTAATAGTTGACAAGTGTGTTTTTAAAGGTATTGCAGAAACATTTAATTGACCGGGCCAAAGGACGTATATAGCATTTGCTGATAGAAGTTTCAATGTTTTGTTTACAACCGTCCTTGCTAACTGACATTAGAAGAAACATCTAAATATGGAATATTATTTGATGGGGCCAGACCATATAGTTGGTGTGAAATATTTTTAATTTTGTGATTGCCATGAAAAATCAAGCCGAAGGTGAAAATAGAGGTGAAACTATTTATAGAGGTGACTCCCGAGCATCAAATCAAATTAATAATGCATAGAAACCTTACATGGAAGTGATCTTAGATACTTGAGACATACATTACAGGTAGTGCTATTACATTTGCAGCAATCCTATAGTGAGTCTCAATTGGAGATTATAAATCTTCACTCCCGGTGTATACCTTGCAGCAGGGGATTCACTAAAATCATTGAACAAGAGAAAATTGAGGAGTATTAGTTCTGCAGAGAAGGGCCTCCATTCGACAATAGAAGATCTGGTATATGTAGCTACGAAAGACTTCAGAGGAGGACTAGAACAGTGTGTGGAAAGTAGCTACAGGTAGTTGTGGAGCAAAGCAACATACAAACAATCAACATAACCATACAATACAAATCTAAAAGTCGGTCTCCTATCATATTGCATCCTTTATATATACATTGAGCAATAATTTTAGTCAACATGGTATGTATCAGTGATGTTAGACCAGGTTTGAAGACCTTCAAGAGAAACTTGGAAGTCATCTTCAGAATTGCTTCAATCCGAGGATATTAAGAGGAAAAGAGGATCTATGCACCACATGTATTCCTTTGCAGACATTTGTGGCAGAACCTTCAATGGAAATCAAATGAACTCTTCTTATTATCATGATAATTGGAGAATTATACTATTCAACGATTATATAGGGTTCATTGATGGAAATAAAATGGAATAACAAAAGTGACACCTTGTTACAGATGCATGATCATCTTATTAGAAAATCAAGGATATCAAGTGACTATGGGCTCACTTTAAAGAAAGAAATATTTGAAACTTAAGATAAGTATTCATCTTTGAGTTAAATTTTTTTATAATTTTATAGTCATTTTCTTATATGTATTCATGTTTGTACTATAAGAGCTATTTGCCTTGATCTTTTCATTTGTCTCCAAGAATGTTCTTGTAGAAAAAGAAGAATGATGCAATCAAGGCATTATGTAGGGTTGTTCTGTACTATAATAAGTGCAAGATGATTCTTTGATTACAAGTACCTATGGACTACTGAGTAAAGGGTCCATTGCATATGTGGCACTGATAGGCTCCTACAACTACACTACTCTAGATTTTGATTACACTACGACAGTGAAATTTCATAATAAGTACTCATGGATTTGTGTACAACCTTTGGACTATAGCGAGATGGATTCCTCAAAATATTTTTTGTATGGGCTCACCTTACGAAAGGGAATATAAAAGGATGAAAGCATGTGAAATTAAGATTAATAGGGAGTCCTGACATCTTCAGAAAGTTTAAGAATTGATGAACTTGAGCTTCAGAGGGAGCAGATGATTCAGTCAACTTGTGACAAAATTGATCATATTAATTGAGAGGGAGATCATTGCTGAAGGTGAAACAATTCTGAGGCTATAGAAGTGGAAACTCATGGATAGAATCACAGATGAGATGCACATGGATAGGATGCATATAAACAGGGTATGCCTCCATGAAAAAAGAGGAAGTGAAAGGATCTGCATCAGTGGACATTCAAAAATCTTGATTTAGAGGGAGTAGACCATGTTTTGTTGGTTACCTAGTGATCAAGAAACTGTAGCAGAGAATTATGATGAATTACCATGTGAGAAGGCTATGCTTTCATGTTAGTGGGAGAAGCTAGAAGATCAAATTAAGATGGCAACCCAGGATCGTGGTCATATTAATTTAGAGGAAGTATTCCTAATGTTGATTTTCAGCCTTAGTGATCTATCACTTTGTATCTTAAATGATTCTTGTCTTTGATAGACATGTTTAAGGTGGAAGCCTTCCTCACTTGATAATAGTGAACCAAAGTGTCAAGATAGACTACTTAATTATGTGTCTCGACTGTGCAGAGATCTTGACTCTTGCTATTACTGGATGTGTAATAATGAAACCATATCATGATAGACTACTTAATTGTGTGTCTTGACTGTGTGGAGATCATGATATTCAAGTCTATTTTCATCATGAGACTACATTAAATTGTGTGTCCTGAAGTATCAAAAGTCATGGTAGACTTTATGGGCCCATTCATTTTGTGTTATGAAAGGTGACGATCTTTCACGTGTGTTGGGTTACTATTTCAAGGTGGCGATCTTGAAAATAGTTAACCAGGCTTCAAGATTGACTCCCAAAAGGGACTGTCCTGGATGTGTCAGATATCTTGTTGCTTATGTTATTACTTGGTGTGTAATAACTTGTCAAGATCGACTCCCGAAAGGGTCTATCCCCGATGTGTCAGATATCTTGACACCTCTCATGATCGACTCCCGAAAGGGTCTATCCCAGATGTGCCAGATATCATGATATGAAAAGATTCTACAAATTCTATTAAATTCTCTCTCAAGAGGGAGTGTTAAAGTATTGTTTTTTCATGTTTAATAAACAATGAGAAATCATGATATGCATATAAATATAGATATATTTATATATATACTATATAATACAATTGAAAAGTAAGTATATATTAATATGCATATGTGTGTGTGTGTGTGTGTGTGTGTATTATACAAAGTATGAATAAACTATTGGTTAAGATATGTTAACTAATAGTTATGTAATGAAGTGACATGACCATAAGTATATACGGTCATGTCTATTC
Source organism: Chamaecyparis obtusa (assembly GCA_027943335.1). Classification (NCBI taxonomy): domain Eukaryota; kingdom Viridiplantae; phylum Streptophyta; class Pinopsida; order Cupressales; family Cupressaceae; genus Chamaecyparis; species Chamaecyparis obtusa. Next base: position 106,489 of record BSBK01004880.1, on the reverse strand, counting down.
ATTACATGACTATTCAATATATACATATACCCTATTGTTATTGTAGAATCAATCAATAACGAAGGCAATTGTTTTCTACAATATCACACTAGTATATATTATCTCTATAGGATGATCTTGATTTCACAACAGTTTACAACTTGTTTCCATAGGCGTACTAATAGGATTACAATGATCCATTTTGAACTTCTTTAACATTTCTTTGGAATATTTAACCTGGGAATTAAAAAGACCATGTTCTAATTGTGAAACTTGAATACCCAAGAATAATGTCAAAGGACCAAGCATTGACATTTCAAACTCAAATTCCATAATAGTAGAAAAACTTTTTGATAGTTCATTATTTGTAGATCTGAAAATTATATCATCCACATAGATTTCAACAGCTAATAAATCATCATTGACAAGTTTAGTATACAACATGCTATCTACACTGCCTTTGGTAAAACTATTTGCTAACAAATGTGCATCTAGCCTAGAATACCATGCACGAGGTGCTTGTTTAAGACCATAGAGGGCCATTTTTAATCTGTATACATGATTGGGATACATAGAAGCTTGAAAACCTTCTAGTTGCTCCATATGCACTTCTTCCTCTAAGTATCCATTTAGAAATGTAGTTTTAACATCCATATGATACACTGTAAAGTTTTTAAAAGAAGCATATGCAAGAAACATTCTAATGGACTCTAACCGAGCCACGGGAGCAAAGGTTTCACCAAAATCTATTCCCTCCCATTGAGCATAGCCTTTTCACACGAATCTAGCTTTATTTCTAATAACCTTACCAGATTCATCCAACTTGTTTCTAAAAATCCATTTCCCACCTATTACATTTTTGTAATCAGGATGGGGAACAAGTCCCAATGTTTTATTTTTCTCAATTTGATTAATCTCTTCTTTCATAACATTTAACCAAGAATTATCTTGTAAAGCTTCAAACACATTTTGTGGTTCAAATTTGTAACAAGACAAAAATGCTCAGCCATTTGAGCTTGTTCTACCAATTTTGCCTTTCCATAGGTCAATATACCAGCATTTTTATCACCAATAACAAGTGTATTAGGGTGTCTTTTGGTGATTATCCTGGAAGGTGTCTTTTGGGGTATATCTATTCTGGAATTTGAAATTTCTTCTTGGCTACTGGAATCAGTTAAATCAAAAGAGGTAATGTTTGGTTCAATTAAGGATTATGTATTTCCCAGTTCCAACTCATCCTCTTCTGTATCTAGATTTTGATTTTTCATCATATTATGATTCGCATTGAAAATCACATTTACTGATTTAACAATTTTATCTAAGCATTTGTTAAAACACTTATAACATTGACAACCAAAAATTTAGAAGTGCTTAACAGAGGCTGTTTTGCCATACCATAGCTCATAAGGAGTACATGCTATTCTAATTCTGATTTGAACTTTGTTTAAAACATATATTGTTGTATGTAGAACTTCTTTCTAGAACTTATCTGATACATTTGACTCATTCAACATAGTTCTTGCCATTTCTTTTACTGTTCTATTCTTTCTCTCAACCACCCCATTCTGTTGAGGAGTTCGGGCAGCTAAATATTGTCATTTGATTCCATGACTTTCACAATATTCAACAAAGTCCTAAGATGTGAACTCACCTCCCTTATCTGACCTTAGACATTTTAGCTTAAGATCAAACTCTTTTTCAACCATTTTCCTAAAAACTTTAAATTTAACAAATGCTTCACATTTGTGTTTCAAAAAGGTTACCCAAACCATCCTAGTGTAATCATCCACAAACAACATGAAATATTTTTCACCATTCATTGCCTAAGTTTTTGTTGCTCCACATAGATCTATGTGTACAAATTCTAAAGGTCTGGTAGATAAGAATTCTTTAGTTTTAAAAGAAGATTTGGTTTGTTTTCCCTTTATACATTCACTACAAACAGAAGTAACCGGTCTATTGATTAAAGGTGAACCTCTGACATTTCCATGCTTACTGATCCTGATTAGATTATCAAAATTTACATGACCCATTCTTTTATGCGACAACCAATTTTATTATACACAACTCATTAGACAAATACATGTATCTTGTTCCTGATCACTAGAGTCGGACAAATTATACAAGTTTCTAGGAGTCCTGCAACCTCTTGTAACAGTCTTACCTGATGATCTTTTAATAGTGCACCCATAAGAATCAAAGGTTACATAATATCCACTATCACAAATTTGACTGATACTCAACAAGTTATATTTAAGACCTTCAACATAGTAGACATCATGCATGGGTGTGTCCTTATTTATCATTAATATTCTAGTTCCTGTTATATAAAGTCCATTATTATCACCAAACTTCACAAAACCACCTGGATGTTTCCTTAATTCTAAAAATTTGTCTTTGTTCCCAGTCATATGATGAGAACATCCGCTATCAAGAACCCAAATAGCAGATTTTGTTGAAATAAGGGTTGTTTGGACAAGCATTGATTGCTCTAGTTTTGGTTTCCAAAATTGAACTAATTTTTTAAAAGTTCTACAATAGTTTTCTATGTGGCCAAATTTATAGCATTTAAAACATCTTAAATTTATTAAGAAACCAAATGATTTCTTAAGACCAAAAGTGGGAGTTCTAAGCACCATGCAGTTATTCACCTTATGTCCAAATATTTTGCAATAGTGAAAATAACCAGGAAATAATATATTTTTATCAGCAACAGATGAATAATGTTGATTTGAACATTCCCCCTTTTCAATTGTTTTTCCATCCTGTTTAAGATGTTCAAGAACATAGACTTGGATTTGTAATTTAGTTATTTCTTGCTCCTTCTCTTCAATAATTTTCCTTTGAGTTTCAACAGTCATATTAGTAGTGTTTAAATCAATCTGAAAAACTCGATTCGTGTTTTCATAAGAAAGTACAAGTTTCTTAAACCTTTTAATTTCTTGAAGAGCACACAGGAGTTCTTTCTCAAGATTTACATCCTCAACCTCAAGATCAGAGCCTACTTCAAATTTTGACTTTTCAAATTCAATCTCAGTCATAAAAAAAGTTTCACCATCTTCACAATTAGAGTTATCGGAATCAATTTCAGATTCTTCTTTATATACAAGACTTTTCTTTTTGAAATTATTAAACCTCTTATTTGGATTCCAAGGTTTCTTGAATTGTTTTTCAGAACTGTCATCTTCTTTATTAAGATCTAAATAAGGACATTTTGCAGCAAAATGACTAGCTTTGCCACAACCAAAACATTTTAACGGTAACTTTCCTTGAATTTCTTTCTAAGTTTTCTAACCAGGAAAGCTTCAAAAACATCCGACAAATCTAAATCACTATCATCCTTTTTCTCATCTTTAAAAGTTGTTTCTTTAGAAGTGGAAGGAACACTACCTATTCTCATTTCATAAGCTATGAGAATGCTTTGTAATTTATGCATAGTCATAGAAGAAAAATGTTTTTTTTCTTCAAGAGCAGAGATTTTGGTTTCAAACTTAGGTAATAAGGTTCTGATAACTTTAACAACAATATCATATTCCTCTATTATTTCCTAATTCCTTTTCTAGCATTTACAAGCTCATCTACATGAAGAAAATAATTTTCCACTAATTCATCATCATTCATTTTTAAAACATCGAATTATGTCTTTAAATTAATCAATTTAGATTCTTTAACCTTTTCATCTCCTTGATAAATAGACTCAAGATTTCTCCATACCTCATTTGCTGATTTGAAGCACATAACTTTAACAAACACATCTTTTGATAACCCGCACAGAATAGAAAAACGTGCTCTTTTATCAAGCTCAAATTTAGTTTTCTCATCTACATTTGTAGGAATAGTAGAGGGTATAGTATATTTATTAGCCACAACATCCCACATTCGGACATCCAAAGAATTTATAAAGGCTTCTATTTTAACTTGCCAAAAAGTATAATTGGTACCATCAAATAAAGGAGCTCTCGTGAGTGAGGCACCTTTCAACTGAGCCATTTCACTTTCCAAGACCCAGAATCAATCCTAAAAAGATCCCTTGGCTCTAATACCAATTGTAGAAAGTGAAACTATACTCTAAGAGGGGGAGGGGGTGAATTAGAGTACTATAAAATAGGAAACGCTTAGAACCAAACTAGGTTCTATCATAGGAAAAAAACACTCCGTAAATCCTTTATTAAACCAATCCAATATCCAAATGTGCAGCTACAGTGTAGGAGCTACAACTCCTTCTTACAAAATTGTTTCAGAGGTTTGGAATGATACACAAACCATTTATTTCATTTCTACTGTTTATCAAACTTGAACTCTTATTTTTCATTCACAACCATTGTTTTTCAACAATATAAACACACACACACACACACACACACATATATATATATCTTCCAAAACCTTTGGATTTATACATATATGTGAGTATATCAAAACATAATACAACTGTTGAAAATACAGTTCAACTGTCAAAGAAAATTGCAACCATTTTAGTTACAAAACCAAACTAACTGTAATCTGAATGCATGGTCCGTTGAGTGAAGCTTCCAGCAACAAAGAAACCAACAGCCGCTTTAGGGCATCAAAAGACAACCAAAAACCTTTCATACTATGCCCTTTGTGAAAACACAAGATAATTTGAGATCCATAAAAGACTTTAATCTATAAGTCCGTGAACTTTAACTCAAGTGCTTTACCCAAGTCAAGCACCGTAATCATGAGTGCCAAAAACAACGCCACGTAAAATATCACTTCAAAATAGGTGTCTATAGATATTCCAAATAATATGCACATGTCTCACAAAGTCATCAAGGACAAACTAGCGATGGGGTCAACATATTGATTATCCATATTAATGGAAGATAATTATTACTTTCAGCTTATATGATATTAGAAATTATATATTTGAAGTTGAGAAAGATTAAATAATCTGTCAAACGGACTATTTTTGAAAAAAACAGTAGCAAGAGGATGCTGACCACTGGCACAATAACAGCACTCTAGATGTGAGTTTATAGCAGATTAACCAAAAATAGAGATGCAGACATTTAATAATATTCAGCATCTTACCTCTATCAAAAACCATAACAAAAAACCAGAACAAAGCAACGAATATCCACACTCATAACAATAATGAAAGAAACTGAGTTCAGAACACTATAATCTGTCAAACAGACTATTGATTCAGTATGTAAAATAAATTAAAAGAACCTTCAGCTCATTAACTATTATAAATCAAATCTTTATAAGTTCGAAATGATATTGAATCACATATTTGTATGAAATCCTTGTCCAGCACACATAACATAGCCTTAACTTAAGATACGGTAATAGATCATCTCTAAACACAGAGATCGTTGAATACTTCCAATTCCTAATTAACCAATTTGAGAATACCATTGTTTTAAATGGATCTTTAGGGCAGATCGATACGCCCTTATGGTGTTTTTCTCCTTAAGCCATCTGCATTGCTTCTTCTGCTTTTGAGGTCAACAGAAATTATTGTTAAAGGAGAGACAAAAAAAAAAGAATAGGGAATGAAATGTAACACAAATTTTACCTGCTTTGTGTCCACCTGATTTCTTGGTCCTTGCTATTCTTAGATGATCCCTAACCGATTTTGGCTCTTTTGGTATCTTCCTTATTCGATAATGCGCGGGTTGGTTAACATTCCCCACTTCTCCATTTTTATCTGCACAAATATCATTTCAATCCAATAAATATTTTCGTTTCCTAGTTGGGTCTATATACGGTGACCTAAAAAGAAGGATTTAGAAAACCGATTGTCCTAGGTAGGTAATAGAGAATCATAGCCTTCTCGAGTCTGGGAGATCTTACATGTTTGATAGTACAGTAGCCAAGAAACACGTGTTAACAGTATAGTAGCCAAGAAACAAATGTGTTGACAGTATAGTAGCCAAACAAAAAGACCTAACCGAAATTATAGAGCAAAAGGGGACGATATACCTGCGTTGGGATTATTAGCCTGACTGTCCTTGCTGTGAAAAGAAACGGTCATCAATTAATACAGAATTAAGTATTGCATTTTAAAAAAATGTCCTCATAAACCCTAATTCTGTAAAGAAGCACCCTTTATTCTTTGTACAAGATAAGAGTAGCGGAACAGAAAAATGACTCAGAGATGACACAAAAGATGTCCTGATAAAACCCTAATTTTGTAAACGAGCGCCCTTTCCTGATATAACCCTATTTTTGTAAATGAGCGCCGTTTACTTTTGCACTAGATAAGAAAAGAAAGAAAGAAAAATGACGCAGAGAAGAACAGAATCCGCAAAGCATTAAATATACTTCTACCTGCTACTCACTACACCAATCACTCGTGGATTATCCAGATCTGAAGGCACTTGAAACTGGTTGCAATGCCCTTCGCTTTGTCGGATCTCTTTCACTGCATCGATAGAACTGTCGTGCCCATTAATCTCTTCCACAGACCAGTTATTATGGTCCACAGACCTAGAGGGATTTGACATTTTTCTCATAAATAGATTGCTATGGCTAGAATTTATTACGAGCTCCAAAGATTGCTTTGGCTTTTTCTTGTACCTGCAGATAAATTCATACAAATCTAGATCACCGTCCTCATAAGATTGATTAAGGAGAGTATAGGATCTAATAAGCGTAATTAGAGATCAACCGAATGGTCAAATTTCAGATTGTTAGAAAATGTTGATGATGCTGCCACATTCATTTCTACAAAATTTACCAGTCTCTCTACATGAATGCCAATCAACATATATAGATTTACCCGTCCGAGTTAAGATTTACCATCAACGACTAATATTGAACGCCCCTTAAAAAATATTATGACTAGAACACTTTTAAAGGAAAGCTGATGCTGAGAAGAGAGTAGCCTGGCATAAAGAGCGCACATTAAGGATTGATTTCTTAAATGGTTCATTGGCTATTCTGTTTCGTCAGAGATTTTTATCTTATTTCCTTTATGTGCACAGTTTTGTTTTTCAATGGGGTCCTCTTTCACTCTCCCCGATCACTATCATTGTAGCGGTTGATTTTCAATTTGCATCTCCCGCCCGGATTTCTCACCCTCAACAAATATATTCAATTTTAAGGGGGAAATCCTCATTTTAGTGTGAAAGAATTCTAATATTTAACAGTGCGTGGGAGATGGATGAATAATTCTCAGCGTATTGTCTAGAGGTGGCCTGCAAACTAGTGATAGAGGTGTTGGGATCTCAACTATGTGTCCACAGAGATTGGATCTCTCTTTCAACATCTCTAAAATTACAAATCTCTGAAATTTCAACTTCAAAGCAGAACTCATATTTACATACCCTAATTCGAATTATATGAATATGTGAGATGCGTGAGGATCAATCGGCCAGGAGGACAATCAATGGTTGGAAATCCTCATTTTAGTGTGAAACTATTCCAATATTTAACATTTCTAAAATTACAAATCTCTGAAATTTCAACTTCAGGGGAGAACTCAGATTTACATACCCGAATTAGAACTATATGATGTGAGATGCGTGAAGTTCAATCGGTCAGGAGGACAATCTATGGGTCTAAGATCCAACAAATAATGGATTCAATAGAATTCTAAATTATGAAATCTAAATAAAATAGACAAAGTAATATCAAATACAAATCAATCCAACTACTAAGTCTAAGATCTAACAAATAATCGATTCAATAGAATTCTAACTTACGAAATGTAAATAAAATAGACAAAGTAATACCTGACATTTAGAATTTGGTTGACTCTATTATTCTCTTATCCTCAGAGATCTTGTGAAAGTGGTTGTTTTCTCTCAATTATTTTAGCACCGTAAATGATAGCATAAAAGGAATGGAATTTGGTAGCTTGATGTTGATATAAAAGTATGATACAATAGAGATGATAAAGAAATTTCTAGAGAGATTTTGGCATTATACAAATACACTAATGACTAATGAATCCCAAATGAAAGGGAAGAACCTCTTTTATATAAATGATTAAAAGAATCAAGGGTTTAGATTAAGAGGTTAAAATGAACGCTCATGATTAGAGGAAAGGTAGGAATCAATAAGATTAAGAGGTTAAAATCAAATAAAACGACAAGATTGAGTGGTACGTAGATGTGTTGACTTTTGGCAACATATTTGAAGTTCAATCAATATATTCATGTCGGGAGGAGAAAAAAAAAGTAAATGAAGAAATATGTGACACTTGTCACATGCCTATGAATTTATATTGTAATCCGTTTGAATAAATTGAAGGGCTAAGATTAGAAAAAAGATGATAATAAATTTATTAATGAGACATAATTATTTAATTAATTAATAGTGAAAAAATGTAAGGTTAGGATTATTAAATCAATTTTAAAAAATAGAAAGAGGAGAATAATGAATTAATTAAATAAATTTAATTTTAAATTAAGTCAATAGAGGAAAGAATGATAAAATAATTAAATAAATAATATTATTTATTTCATTAAGAATAATTTTAGGTGTCTAATATACATATTATGGCATAAGAGTATATCATAGTCTTGAGATAATTATGTATGAGGTTCACAGGTGTAGGGAATATGTATAGTGCTATCACATCCCAACTTAAGTTAGATGGGATGGGGCATTTGTGACATCTTACTAATTGGATAGACTAAAATATTTGGAGATCTTATTTAGAGTGACAACTTAGACGATGATGCTGCTAAGATTCCTTATTGTTTTTATATTCATTTCTTAATTCTTTAAAGCTAATATATTTTTGAGAGACATCTACCACATAGGGTTTCATGATAATTTGGTTGGATACAAGGTGCACTTTAGGGTTCAGGAGATTACTCTAGGAAAACATGAGAGGTATAGTTTTGTAAGCCATCTTTGCAATATGAGGTGACATAATTAGATTTTACAACATTGGTATTGACTCCTTTAAATATATCTACAAAGATTTTATGGATGCCACTTCTAGAGCAAGAAAACTAAACTATTGCGAAGGATGGTAAAAATTATTTTCTAGGGATAAGAAAGTGTGTGAACTCTCATGATGGTATGATAGATAAAAGTGTGTGAAATACTATGATGCTATGGTAGACAAAAATGTTTTGATTATGAGAATTGGAAGTGCTCGTATCTAAGATTGGTCACCTCCATGAATCTGGTGAATGCTAACTAATCCAAAAAGTAAAATAACTTAGCTCTAGTGATTTTCCACTTGTATGATCCAATGCGAATCTTTTAACTATTATGGTATCATATCAGGAGTACCACTTGGGAAATTTACCTCTACTAACTAGGAGAAGATTTACTAATGCATAGCCTAGAAACTGATCATCCACATAATCTAATGACTTCATGTTAGTGCATGAATATTTTAGTAGATCACACTAAGAACTGAAACACTTCATTGCTTCACATTAACATATTAAATATAAGTTATAAGGATTTTATACACTTTCATCACTATATAATACCTTTTTTGACCTTATCTAAAGCCTATAAAAGTAGGAAATTCATACAAGCTAAGAAGAGCCCATATCCTTGTATTTATCAATCCAAACCTTCTCTCTATGGACTTTAAGTGATAAGCCCATCCCTCACCCAAAGAGTATGTACATACCCACTTATAAATGGATCAAAATCACACACATTTCTCTTCATAGTGATACTCATAGGATGCCTACACACAAGTTCTTGTAACCATGAGTTTAAGGATTTACTTTAACTAATATGACTTCCCTTTAAGGATATCAAGATCTCAATTAAATCCTTATATTAAAATTCATGATTCAACATAAGTATTCTATATACCTTCTATATCTTCCTTATTTAAATAGAAAAAGGGTTAGTAATCCATCTATAATAAATTATCAATTTTTAAACACACCTTGTAACCATCGTTAGATGACTAGAATATATTATATACTATGCCATTATCTGACTGACAAGAAATCAATACACCACTATTAATTTAATGTCTATAAATCTAATGGATTAGTCCAATATTCCAACGTGGAACCTTATCATGAACCCATTTCTCACACCACCTTTACATAAAATAGTGTAACATATATACACATGTCTAACATTTTCACAACTTTTAAAGTTGGCCCATCACATATACTCCAATGTGGGAGTGCACAAGTATGTACAGTTTCCCACTAGGGCTGAAATATAAAATTTATTAATACCAATGCATATGATCATTATTGTATCATATTCTTCAAATGCTAATAAGGTAGAGGGTTAATCAATAGAATAAATATCAATACATACACTATCCTATAATTATTGTTAATATTCATGGTATTAAAAAACTAATATAGTTCTTAAACTATCTTCTAAATCATAGTGTTTTACTTAGCATTAAGGAAGTATTTTTCAATAGGATTCTCTAGAACATTACAGATTATCCCATCTCAAGTACAACCTATCTTTAAACGGGTTCATCCTCAAATTTCTCCTCATGTACCACAATATTTTGTTTACCCTTACCTTTGCTAGCATTTTTAGAACATTGAAAATCTTAATAACCAACATTCCCACACTTCACAAGTACCCTTGAAACTACTATTTTTACTGGTCCTTATATAAGAATATTTTGATCAAGTTCTCCTCCAACAACAATATTTTTTTTCCCTTGTCAACAAATATTTTTTCCCTTCCCCTGGGGTTTCCTTGTTTTCTCTTCAACTTATCTTCTGCCTTCAGGGAATACTGATAAGCATCTTCAATTTCAATAATCATCAACATACTCAACTCATCTTGAATGTTATCTTCGACCATTTATATATCTATCCACCTTCTCCTTAGATGAATCTTGATGTCCATATCTAATTTTCATCTTGTATAACTCCTCGGTGTACTCCTTAAAATGAAAATTCTTTTGCTTTGGATTCTGTAGTTTCTTAAAAAATTATAATTGATAATTCTTCAATATGAACTTGGCCTTAAGTCTAAAAACCATAACTCTCCACCTAGTGATCTTAGTTTCACCATTATCTTCCCTATCTTTTTGAAATTTCTTCCACCATAAGGCAATGTGAACTTTCAACTTAGTCTATGCTAACTTAACCCTTTGTCAATCTTTAATATTTTAAAGCTCAAAGTAATCCTCTAGTTCATTAATCCAATTTATCAATTCCAGATGATGTTATGATCCAACAAAATGAGAAACATCTAGTCTATGACTCTTACTCATTTATTCCATAGCTCTCACTAATGTTTCTTCATCTATAGGGATCTCGGCTTCACCTATTTAAGGATCTTAAGAAGCTTATTTGCACTCGTCTTCAGTGTTATGATTCCTCCTAGTTCAATTCAAAGCATTTCAAATTTCACACGTCATCTCATTTCTAAATTCCTCCATTATTTTCTCTAGCCTTATAGGGTTCATTCTTCTAGGAGACATTCTTGCAAAATTAAGGAATCACTTTCTCAAACTCCTCAGCTTTGGCGATGTGATTGTTATACACTAAGTTTGCACCCTTATTTCAAGCTCTCATAGTCTTGATAACCTAGTATAACATGGGAATCATCTCCAGGTTGTGGGACCTATGCTAACTGAGATGAGAGCTCTAGGTTCTAGGTTGGTTCCTCTTGGATAATCACCTTAATTTTCTTCTAGAGATGCAAGTAAAACTTTTGAGGGAAAGGGATAGAAGGAATGTTGAAAGGGAAATGACTGGAAAGAAAACTACCTACTAGGTGATACACCGAAAATATGGTATGAATTGTAGTATAAAGGATGAATCGGTACACAATCTTAGGTCTAGGAGATCACAACTCAATGAATAGGCTTGCATCTATATTTTATAGAGGGGTCTGCAATAAAGAGATGTTATGCAGGGAAAGAGAGAAATTTCACAAAGTAGTAGCACTCCTAAGAATTTAGACACAAACTATAACCTACAAACAAACATTCACCTCTGCAATTGGGTATAAGAATGAGATAGATTGCCAGGGGTGGAAGTATACCCATAAAAGCATTCAAATCATATCATTCACAAGCATACACATAAATTGTAGAAAGAAAGAGGGATCAAGAACCCTAAAAATATCACAGAAAAATACATATACTGAATTCAATAAGAGAAAATTCAGATAAGAAGGTATAGGGGACATCAACGAATGTCACAATACACTTTGCAACATCCAAACAGTGAATGAAAGGTTACAATTGCAGAAGCCAGAGGGTAGAAAGAATGCCTCAAATAACTTCTTTGAAAGATGAACTCTCCTTTTTACAAACTATAAACTCTGAGCTCTAAAAGCTCCAAAAATTAATTATATACATCTCCTCTATTGCACACAGGCAGGAGCAAAAATCTCATTAGGGTTACATAAATCTGCATAAAATAATCCAACCCTAAACCAGTCATTTCTGATCATAAATGTTCATGAAAATATCTCAACCGATTAGATATGTCTTTGCGTGCCCATCTTTGTACTGAAATCAACCTGTAGACAAGCAACCTCAGTTCACCAACCTTCCTGCACAAAGTCTAGCCATGAATACACAAAATGGTACCTCTTAGGAACAAGAAATGATCCAAGATGACCTGCCTAGACTTTCTCATCATCCTTTCAACTGCAAATGTCCTAAAGACATAAATTTCCTGAGCTACCTTCTGCAGCCACAGCTTGCTAGATCAATCACTAGCAAAAAACCTTCACAGAGATATTTATATTTGAAAAATAATGGCTAGCTGGTCATTTTAAAACGTGACCATTGATGTCTTTTATCTCCCAGCAAATGGACTACCTAGCTCAATTTTACAACAGCTGTGGGCCCCTTGAAAAGTGAAAAGACAATGTCATCAGCAGTGCCCAATAGAAAATGAGCACGTCAGAGAAGACTGACACCTCAGAAGTCAAAGGAACCTGGACCTTGCATCGAGCGACAGTCGCATGATCACATGGGCTCAAAAGATTCCATGTGATCACGCAACCACCATAGATCTTTCTTCCCTAACATCTTGCTAAGATACTCAGCCCCACTATCTTATATCCAGTCATTGCTATGCAGACAAATTGAATTCAAGCACATCAGCAAATGAGGACGCACCTGACATAGCTTTGATGAAAAAATGAAATCAATGGTCGGCGCATAATCTCATATGTCAGAAAAACACCTTGAGAAGATACGCCGATCATTGATCCTTAAGGGACTCAGTCAGTTGGGCCCACTCTGACATATTATCCAAATCATCATCCTCGGCCAATGAAATGCTTCCATGTAGGACACCATGGCAGTGGACCCACACAAAGTTGAAGTGCTGCGATGCTGATACCGTATCAATGGTTGTCGCATGATTGCATGGGATCGGAAGATTCCATGAGATCATGTGATAACCATTGGATCTTATATCAACTAAGAACTGGGCCCACTGAGACAGGTGTCACCCTATTGCATGATCGCATGGGCTCAGAAGATTCCATGTGAACATGTGACAGCCGCAAGTTAAAAGGGGAGCCACCTTGGAAAGTATTGTCAGGAGACTTAGGCATTTGTAGGAAATATTAAAAGGGACCCCACCCGACAACCTAGAGACCTAACACATGAAGGTGGTCACTTTTAAAGGGCACATGTGTTTAGAGGGATTTAAGTGGCCCGAAAAGGTAACACAAAATTAGAAAATGACCTAGGGTTTTCAGGGTTTATTGGGCACAACAGTCACTTTTTGAATTAAATCTTGCAGACCAGAGAGTTGGAGATTTGTAGAGACTAGGAGAATAGGTGGAAAACCATGGAATTTTGAGGTGCAATAGGATTTGCAAAATTTGGACCTCCCAACTAGTGGCCAAATTTGTATGGGGCAGGAAAATTTGGGTAACATTTTGACAATTTTTGTTGGATGTCAGCCTGCTAGACATTGGATCAATGACTTTGACATATCCATTGGGCATGGGGTCATCTCTGAGCACAAAACTTTGACAGAGGGACAAACTGGAGCTGTGCTAGAGCACTTCTTGGAAAGCAGGAAAACTAGGCTAGAAAACTAGAAGAAAGTAGGAAAACTAACCTACTCTAAACTAACCAGTGCAGAAGCTGATCAAACAAAACCATTCACTGGTTGTGAAAAATAGCTACCCTTCCTTATTAGGATATTTTTCATTGGACACATGAGGATAGCTACAAAGATATGAGGCACACAAAAATTTGTCAAATAATTATTAACTACCTTTGCAAAAATAGGATCAAGTTTACCTTCCTCGGATTGATCATATGGAGGGACCTCGGTAAAGTCCTTCTATGCCAAGTATTTGATGGGGCAACCTCTTGAAAGTCTGAAGGTAGGACTTTCCTTGATGGCTTCTTCTTTATCTTCATGGTTTCCCTCCATTATAGATAGCCATGCCAACTCATCCTCTGTGGATAGGGGACTGTCATCCTCCTCTTTTAAACAAGCCAAGAGATCATCAAATTTGTCAATATCTTGAAGTTCTAGAACTAGCTCCAAATCTTGCTAATGTAGCAGTCTCTCAGAAAGAGAGCAATCCAAAACTAGGCCTCCTTCTATAGGCACATAACTTTGAACCTCCACTCCAAGGAATAGGGATTCATCATTCAATTTGTTACAAAAGACCTCTATGATATTGGAAAAATCATACTCTTCAAGGCTTTTGTCTATGTCTTTTCTTGGAAAAGCTCTTCCATAACTTTATCATTCTGCTCAACAAAACTAGGTAGCTCATCAAACAAGGACAAGGCATCCTCCTCTATATCAACTTCCTGTTGATAATGAACCTTTTGTTCTGATTGATCTTCAGCCATAGGTAATGGCATGGTCTCCTCTTCATCATCAAAAAAGAGGGTAAGCTCATTCAACAAATCAACCAAGAGTTCAAGCTAAGCATCAATCTTCATCTCCATACCTTGCTACTCCAATTCATCATAGTCATCACTCAGCACTGATACCTCAGATTTCTTTTCCTCCTCATCACATGAAAGCTCATTTGCCATAGGTCCTTTCTCAGACACTAGACTAGTATCTTTTAAAAGATCTGGCATCTGACAGCTAGGAGGCAAAGTCCATTGGGGCATCCACAACACTTCATCATCCTGAGAGACTAGAGGGGCCTCTTGGGATAAATTTTTTTCTTAAACAAGCTACTCTTACAGAGTGGTAGACTGAATCTCAAGTATAGGCTCTTGGAAGGAATTTTTTTCCTTAAAACTTTGGATATGAAATTGAGGAGACTCAGAGGGAGATATAGAAGGCATAGCCATCTTGAATCTTGGGAAACTAAAGGCCTTATCATCTTGGTGTTGGTCCCTTATAGCCGGCTTTGTCT
Organism: Chamaecyparis obtusa; assembly: GCA_027943335.1. NCBI lineage: Eukaryota > Viridiplantae > Streptophyta > Pinopsida > Cupressales > Cupressaceae > Chamaecyparis > Chamaecyparis obtusa. The sequence continues at coordinate 91,258 of BSBK01004880.1, read as the reverse complement.
CAATATAGTCCTTAGACTGTTGCAGACCACAATAAGGTTGCAACTATTCCAAAATAGGATCATATTCTTGAAGGGGACTCCTAAAGCTTGGAAATGAACACTTTTTAGGATCTTCATGTGTAGGCTCTTGAGGCAAATGGGTCCTCCAGCTTCGAACTTTAGGTCTAAGAGCCTCTTGTCGAGCAATCTGTGACCTCAACCTTGCTATCTCAATGTCAGCTCGGTGTCTGATCTCTTCTTGGAATTTTTTTATTTGTTGCTCATCAACAAGAGTCTCTGCCGCTTGGTTGGAGATGAACCCTAGCTCATAACTTTGAGCTTCCATTTCCTGTTGCTCCCTAATCTTAGACACTTGCTTAATTAAATCAAGCAACAAATTCTTTGTCTTTTCTTGCTCTTTCATTGAGTCTGGGTTCTGAATCTGCTGCCAATTAGGCTGAGAAGGGGCGGGTGGGTGGTAAGCATGATAGGGGAGTTGGCTTTGCATCCTTTTTTGTGCCATTTGTTCCCACGATCCTTCTTGGCAGAGGGCTCTTTCATAATCTTGCACAAGGGAAAAATCATTTGGGGCATGCTGGATATAATGACAACCTTGTATTGTATGGAAGCTTGGGATAAAAGGAGGCTTTAGGTGATTTGCATAAGGCTGATAACTAGTCCATTAAGCATTATTCTCATAATAGGATGGTGATTAACCTGACTATCCATAATAACTTGACATGTCTACTCATGTAATTAGCTGGGATTTGAATATGAAAGATTTGAAACATACCAACACTTGATCTTTAAAACTAGTAGACTTTCTGGAGTCGCCAGATATGCAACAAAATGACCTCTTCTAGGTCTGTAGCATGCTATTAGCATATCAGAGATAGCATATCTTCTACAATGAACTTCTTTTGTGGTCCCACCGGGTGTACTAGAATTGTTATACACTAAGTTTGCACCCTTGTTTCAAGCTCTCATAGTCTTGATAACCTAGTATAACATGGGAATCATCTCTAGGTTGTGGGACCTATGCTAACTGAGATGAGACCTCCAGGTTCTAGGCTGGTTCCTCTTGGATAATCATCTTAATTTGCTTGTAGACATGAAAGTAAACCTTTTGAGGGAAAGGGATACAAGGAATGCAGAAAGGGAAATGACTGGAAAGCAAACTACCTACTAGGTGATACACCAAAAATATGGAATGAATTGCAGTATAAAGGATGAAATCAGTACACAATCTTAGGTCTAGGAGATCACAACTCAATGAATAGGCTTGCATCAATATTTTATAGAGGGGTCTGCAATAAAGAGATGTTATGTAGGGAAAGAGAGAAATTTCACAAAGTTGTAGCACTCCTAAGAATTTAGAAACAAACTACAACCTACAAACAAATATTCACCTCTACAATTGGGTATAAGAATGAGAGATTGCCAGGGGTGGAAGTATACCCACAAAAGCATTGAAATCATATCATTCACAAGCATACACATAAATTGTAGAAAGAAAGAGGGATCAAGAACCCTAAAAATATCACAGAAATATACATATACTAAATTCAATAAGAGAAAATTCAAACAAGAAGGTATAGGGGACATCAAAGAATGTCACAATACACTTTGCAATATCCAAATAGTCAATGAAAGGTTACAATTGCAGAAGCCAGAGGGAAAAAATAATGCCTCAGATAACTTCTTTGAAAGATGAAATCTCTTTTTTACAAACTATAAACTCTAATCTCTAAAAGCTCCAAAAATTAATTATATACATCTCCTCTATTGCACACAGGCAAGAGCAAAAATCTCATTAGGGTTACATAAATCTGCATAAAATAATCCAACCCTAAACTAGTCATTTCTAATCATAAATGTTGAAGAAAATATCTCAACCTATCAGATATGTCTTTGCGTGCCCATCTCTATACTGAAATCAACCTGTAGACAAGCAACCTCGGTTCACCAACCTTCCTGCACAAAGTCTCACCATGAATGCAAAAAATGGTACCTCTTAGGGACAAGAAATGACCCAAGATGGCCTACCCTGACTTTCTCATCATCCTTTCAACTGCAAATGTCCTGAAGACATAAATTTTTTGAGCTACCTTCTGCAGCCGCAACTTGCTGGATCAATCACTGGCAAAAAAACTTCACAGAGATATTTAAATTTGAAAAATAATGGCTAGCCGATCATTTTAAAATGTGGCCATTGATGTCTTTTATCTCCTGATAGATGGATAGCCTAGATCAATTTTACAATAGCTGCGAGCCCCTTGAAAAGTCAAAAGACCATTTCATCAGCAACACCTAATAGAAAATGAGCACATTGGAGAAGATCGATACTTTAGAAGTTAAAGGAACCTGGACCCTACATCAGACGGCGGTCACGCGATCGCATGGGCTCAAAAGATTCCATGCGATCATGCGACCACCATAGATCTTTCTTCCCTGCCATCTTGCTAAGATACTCAGCACCACTATCTTATATCCAGTCATTGCTATGCGAACCAATCGAATTCAAGCACATCAACAAATGAGGACCCACCTGACATAGCTTTGATGACAGAATGCAATCAATGGTCAGTGCATAATCTCATGTGTCAAAAAAACACCTTGAGAAGATACACCAGCCATTAATCCTTAAGGGACTCATTCAGCTGGGCCCGCTCTGACATATTATCCAAATCATCACCCTCAACCAATGAAATGCTTCCATGTAGGACACCATGGTAGTGGACCCACACAAAATTGAAGTGCAACGATGCCGATATTGTATCAATGGTTTTCGCATGATTGCATGGGATCAGAAGATTCCATGAGATCATGCAATAACCATTGGATCTTATATCAACTAAGAACTAGGCCTGCCAAGACAGTTGTCACCCTGTCACATGATCGCATGGGCTCAAAAGATTCCATGCGAACATGCGATAGCGACAAGTTAAAAGGGGAGCCACCTTGGAAATTATTGTCGGGAGACTTAGGCATTTGTAGGAAATATTAAAAGGGACCCCACCTGACAACCTAGAGACTTAACACATGAAGGTGGTCACTTTTAATGGGCACGTTCATTTAGAGGGATTTAAGTGGCCCAAAAAGGTAACACAAAATTAGAACATGACTAGGGTTTTTAGGGTTTATTGGGCACAACGTTCACATTTTGAATTAAAGCCTGTAGACCAGAGACTTGGAGATTTGCAAAGACTAGGAGAATAGGTAGAAAACCATGGAATTTTGAGGTGCAACAGGATTTGCAGAATATGGACCTCCCAACGAGTGGCCAAATTTATATGTGGTAGGAAAATTTGGGTAACAGTGATCACAAGTGTTGATTTTCCTAACACACTCAAGAAATATACCAACACAAAAAATCTTCCTGAAACAATCTGTTTGTATGAAAAAACACCAACTTTCCTCACAACAAATCCACCAACACTTCATGTGGATCCCTTCATAAAACTTTCTGCAATTATAGGTCAAATCTATCTTTTTCCACCCCATAACTAGGATCTTCAAGGTTCACAACCTTTGGGATTTGATTTCATCAATCGTACTACTGAAACTCCTTATCATGCCTAATTAGAAAAATATCCTATTCCTAACCACCTTGTGCAAGCTATGATTTTATTTAGGTATGATCCTCAGTTCTCCCACCCCAAAAACAATAAATCTGTAACTTTCCAAGCTCGGGAACTCATATTTACAACTACAAGAATCACAACCTTGCTTTGATACCGTTTAACATAGTCCATGGAAGGAAAAATACCTGAAGGATAATTCTAACCTTGTAGCTAGAGATTACACAATAGAAATGACAAAACAAAGAAATAATCAATGCCAGCAAGTAAGGAACAATGTTCTATAATTATCACAGGTTAATAGGTTTACATCAAGTTGGCATGCAACATGTAGTCTTACAATATAGGCTTATAGGCCTAATTAATTAAAAAAAATTATCCTCATCTTCTATCTATCCTCTATGTTCTCCCCTCCTAAAGAAGAACTACTACTCTAATTGTCTACAAGATCACCAACCACAAGTCATCTTATCTGATCACAAATCTCCGAAGAGAAGGAAACATATTAACAACCATATGGGTCAGGACCCAAATACATAAGAGCACTCACAAATAGATATATCAAGTTGTATGAACATACAATGAGGTCAGCTACATATATAATAACATAAAAAGTATGCCAATCAGCATCAGAAATTGTGAAACTCTATCGCAAGCCAATTCATACCAATCTGTCCATTAGAATAGGAAAGCCAGAATAGGACCAAACCAATCATGAGATAACTTCATCTAGAAAGATTGGATTAAGATGTGAAGCTAGACATAGTATCTCCATGATTTATAGATCATATCATAAGGATCACATAAGATAACAAGCCAACTAGAATGATTGTTTCCTCAAACAAAGAAACTTTCTAACTAGAATAGAATAACAAACAAACAAACTTCATTATTCTTGCTGAATGCCTTTGGAGATTTATTTCGGCTTCCAAATCAAATGGGAATTTGAAAGGCATCAAACCCTCATCTGGCAACATTTCATTTACACACCAGCAATTCGTGGATGATACCATTCTTTGGGGTGAGGCTTTGGTGGGTGAGGCTAGAGTGGTGAAGGATATTTTCAAGAACTATACCAGGGCTATAGGTCAACTTATCAACTAGAAAAAAGGTGCCTTCTTCTTTATCAACACTCTGGAAGAAAGATAGAGGAAAATTGTTCACATATTAGGGTGTGGCATTGATACCTTTCCTTCTACCTATTTCGGGCTGCCCTTAGGTGTCAAGCTTCCATAAGACTTTTGGAATAAATTGATTGACAAATTTAACAAGAAGCTCATTGGTTGGAAAGGGGTCCTCCTCAGCAAGGCCGACAAGATCTAGCTGGTAAAGTCTACTTTACAAAATCTCCCCACCTATGCCCTCAATGTTTTCCCCATCCCAACCAGAGCTGCGGAAGCCATTGAAAGAATCCAGAGAAGATTCCTCTAGTTTGGAGTTGAGGACCACAAACACATTCTTCTTATTGCCTAGGAAAAAGTATGCTGACCTAAATTGCTGGTGGCCTTGGCTTAAGGAAGTTGAGACCTTTCAACAAAGCCCTCCAAGCCAAAGAAATTTGGAGAATTTTTAATATCACAGGTGAGTGGAGGGACACCTATGAAGAGAAATACCTCTTGCATAATTCTATCCACTAATTTTTTGAAGAGATGGAGTCCCCTAAAGGCTCAGTTATTTGGAATGGTCTCCTCGGTGCCAAGGAGTTCACCAAAACTAGAGCCAAGTGACAAATTGGAAATGGCTATTCTATCAATTTTTGGAAGGACAACTGGCTTCAAATGGGTAGCTTGAGACATATTGATACTTTTTACACCTGGAGGCAAGCCTACTCTCAAACCTTCAGAACTCAAGTCTGTAATTATAGAAGGGATGATAAATGGGTGGATCTTACTCAGATCTCTCAGGACCTGGCTCCTTTGATGACTGCTCTCAATACAGTTACCCTATCTCCCAAGAAGGACAAGCTCATCTGGGAGGACTCTTCAAATGGGAATTACATAGTGGCTTCAGCCTATTCCTCACTGACTTCCCAAATCGATGACTTAAATTTGCTGTGGGCCAAAGCTTTGATCTTTGGTCTCATGCCCAAAATCAATGTCTTCTTTTGGCTTCTACTACATAACTGCATCCTTACGGTGGACAATCTCATCTAACATGGATTCCAATTCACCAATAGATGTGTTCTCTATAAATGTCAAGAGGAGACTGTGGATCACCTGTTCATCCATTGCTCCTAAGCTCATCATATCTTGCATCTCCTCTTCATGGTCTTGAATCTCTCATGGTGCTTTCCCCAATCTTTCAACGATCTCTTCTCCCAATGGGCTTTCAAAAGGTTTGAATAAGAGTTAAGGTCCCTCTGTATGTAGATTCTTCCTCATTTTTATTGGGGGATCTAGAAGGAGTGCAACAACCTATTGGTGAACAGATTTGTCTTTCAACAAAAACCTTCGAAGTGACTCTTGAATGCCCAAACAAGAAGACACAATGAACAACCAATAATTGGGTCATTTGTAATTAAAATATGCAAATGCTCTCTGAATTTTTGTATGAAGGTACAAATCCCTCTCTTTGATATGTAATGAATTTTATATCACTAATATGCTTTTCACTAGAAAGCATCAAAGGCATCAACATCTACCCATAAACATGATGTAGATGTGCATAGATTTAAATACATAAGAAAAATAAATATGAGAGGCTGATACAAAGCCCACTTCTCTCACACTCTCAACTAGTAACTCATTAAATCAAGAAACATGTATTCTTTCCAAACATAGCCTAATTAAAAAAACAAAGTTTCAGAATCAAGCACATACATAGCTGAAAGAATAAAATATGATCCTAAAAAAGATTTCATTGAGACAAAGATCAATGAAATTTGAAGAAACAATAATAAATTCAAAGACTCATAGATTGTTTCTCCATTATTTCAATATATAAGATGAGCTTTACATTACATCTGCATAAAAATAAAAACAAGATTTCTATCTTTTATCAAAAAACTCAAAAAAACACTCCCTTCTATAGCACAGCTGACAAAAATAGAGCCTTTGATTACAATATTCAAACTACAACCCTCCCCCCTTCTAAGAGCACAAAGTCTTCTTTGAAAATCAGAAGAACCTCTTTCCTCAAATGTTTTCTACAATAAATAATCTTTCCCCAGCCTTTTTTAGTTGCTATAACTAATTCTTGAAAAGATTATTAATTAATCTTTTCTTTTTCTTTTCTCTTCCATATTCCTTTCGATGACTTCTTCCTTTTTTTTATTTCTCTTTATTAAGCCCAATTTATTTTTTATCTACATTATATCTCTAAGGTTGATAATGAAGATATATAACATATCAAAATTCAGATGTAAATATCTTTTGACATGTGGCATATGAATACATCAGACATGGATAAAAGTATTCTTGATGCTGGGCATTTTTTTCATGACAGTCAACTTGGGTCTTAGTGTGAGGGCCATAACTAGTTATTCCACTGTTGGATTTCCTTCATTTTTGGATATGTTGTTGCATTCCTAATTTTTCACTACTTGAAGGAGTGATTCATAAAATTATGGCGGAGGTAAAATTTATGCATCTCTAAGTGGAGGTATATAAAACTGTGAAAATAATTCACTTGTTGTGTTAATGCTGCTGAACCATTGAACTTGCTGCACTACTTTGACCTTGGCTGAAGTGAATAAACCCTATTATACCTTTCCAATACATAACTAACCATATTGTATCTTGACATTTCAATGGAACCAAACTTTTGAGAACCATGCTGAACCAAAATGAGCATAAAACTTTGCAATTTGCAATTTTAAATTTTTCCATGAAACCTATAGAACCTCATGAGATGCACCTTTTAAATGAAATTTTGGATTGAATCTTTGAACCTCTTTGAAATAATTCAAACAAATGTTCAAAGTGATTCAAAGTGGTTCATGAGTGATGAAGGACTACAAACACTTGGCCAAAGGGAGCCAACTATACCAAAATAAGTTTGAAGTGTCACAATGGTTAACTCAAGGGAAAAGTTTACTTTGAGAGACCTTTGATGCAAACTTTTAAAAATGAGGAAACTAGAAAATGATCAAATATATCGAAGGGTCAAGGAAAATTTTAACATGGTGACTCAAATAGATCCTAACATTGGCTCTATCTGGGAGACTGCATGTTGTCAAATATGCACAGAACTCCAGCAATTTATGGGTAAAAGAACAGTGCCTAGCATCCATTGGGAAATAGAGTCAAAACAATAAGCATAGGGAGCTTCTTGAAGTGAGGGCAGAGGGGAGTAGGGAAAACACCAAAACAAAACCCCTAAACTAAAAGCAAGCCAGAAAAAATCTACTAAAAGCCTACATACACCAAAAACTTTATTGACAAGTGATAAGGAAAACAACCCATACCTTCAAGAATGCATCCAACTGCTCATATGAAGCCATTGTTACCCAAAATTCCCTATCATTTATTTTTGGCCACGGTCCTATTTTTTTCCAAACAACTGCTCAAGTGTCAAAAACCCAGTGTGTTTTCGACCTTCTCTATGAAGGTTCAAGATGTTTCTGCCCTTTTGGTCTGAAAGCTCAGTGTGTTTTCGACCTCCGCTCTGAAAATTTGGTGTGTTTTCGACCTTCGCTTGAAAACCCTCTGTGTTTTCGACCCTAAGTGCATCACTCTGACTAGGCAGGTCCCAGCTCCTCAAAGCCATGCCAGTGCAGGAAGATCTAATGGCTGTCACATGATCACATGGGATCTTCTGATCCCATGAGATCATATGACAACTGTTGATGCAGCACCATGGGCTCATCCAAGTAGTCAAAAAATAGCATGGTGATGGTGGTGGTCAGTGGCTAACACCTTTCAGTTGGTCACATGATCACATGGGATTTTCTAAGCCCATGCGACAAACCATCAATGGTTTTGATGGTGGCAGTTTGCAGTCTAGTAGTTAGCATCACACAGTTGGTCACATGATCGCATAGGCCTTCCTAACTACATGTGATCATGCGACAAGCGGTCAGTGGGGCCTAAAGTTTTTGCATTTGTGTAAGTGTGACAAAGATCTACAGTGGTCATATGATCTCATGGGATCTTCTGATCCCATGCGATCATGTGATAACCGTCTAATGGGAATCTACTGAGTTAGGTGGGGCCGATGCCAGGGGTTATCGAGGTGTTGCTGATGAAGCGGTTGGAACAAATAAGAGATTGACAAGTGTCAAGTGGGCCCGAGGTCTTTTAAAGGGCAAGGCAAGTTAAAGCATAGATGAATCCCATGGTTGTCGCTATACCACTGAAAGAAGATGTGTGATGTTTAAGGGCAGCTGCATTGTTGGTTGTGGATTATTCCCTTTGATCTTCAACTTGTAGATTTACACTTTGATGGATAATTTAAATAAAACTCTGACTCTATCACCACTCCAAAGTCCACAAGGAAGAGGGCCAACTAACAAGGATCAAAGGATCCTTCTACTCTTTGAGCTTCAATGCTCAGGTGGGTGTACCCTCGACTCACTTCTTCAAAGGAGTCTCAAAATGATGTATACGATGCTCAACACAAGTCTATAAAAGGTTTATCAAACAAATGTTTATGTTTGTGATTGTTAACCATGCATACCTCAAGAGGAAGGACTAGTGCCTTATCCCAGGGCTCAGAGTCACCTAACTGTATACCTCAACTGAATACCTCAAATCAAACACAATGGAATCTGAGGTAAGTGCTTTGCCTATTACCCCTTTCTCTCAAGCAAAGGACATCAAATTCTACACCTGACTGCAAACTCACTGAATTCACCTAGAAGACTTTAATCCTAACTTTGTTAGGAACTCAAAGATAAATTCAAAATACTCTTTGTTTACCATACATTAACACGCTTTGTGATATTAACATATATGAGCTCAGAGACAAGCAAGAAGACATACACAAGATACAAGATTGGGATTCAATGATGTTTTCATTAACAAATCTAGAATCAGCATACAATTTGAATGACACCAAGATAAGAAAAGTCACAAAACTAGACTTCTATCAGTATAATATAGTAAAAAACTAAAAACAACAATGTTTTGGAACCCTTGCAAAATCCAAAATTTTGCAACTTATACCACTAGCTACCTTGGGATCCTCAAGATCAGATACAACAAGCTTCAGATAGCTAGGGTTAAGCTCTCAACCACCCAACCTGCTGGAAATGGTCTAGAAAGTTATTACAGGGGTGGGAAACATTAGAAATCAGAATTGGTCCACAATCATGAAAATCTTCTCTGCAAGTACAGGGGATCACAAAACTAGGCTCAAAAGGACACCCTACAACATGCCTTGAGCACACAACCACTACGGTACAAGCTTTGCAAATGATCTAACAACACCCTAGACCACACCGCAAACAACAAACCAGTCATTTCTCACTGAACAGGGTCATTTCTGCAATGAATTCCATAAATCTTAGTACTTTATAGTCGCTGGAAGTTCTCAAAAAAATTTGAATTTGAACCACAATGGCTAGATCCTTGGCACCTGTAGAGAACAATGACCCACATTCAAACTGAGACTAGCTTTAAAACATAGCCGTTCAATCAAACTTCCTTCATGGCTTTATGACTTTCCTCTAAAAGTGGCCCCACCAGACTTAGCGAATTGGTGACAAAGGACCTTCACCAATTCACTAAACATTTCATGCCTTCGCTAAACACTTAGCGACTTCCTAACTTTCATTCGCACAATCGCCAGACAAACTAGCGAATCACCTTTTCTTTCTGTGAATGTGCAACCACATTAAATTTTGTCAGCACCACCAAATTTTACAACTTCGCTAAACCTCAGACCCCACCTGGGCCCGCTCGATGCCACGTGTCACCCTGTCGCATGATCGCATAGCCTGGATATGGGCTATGCGAACATGTGACCACCCGCAGACCGCTACCAGAACCACCACAGCATGGAGTCAACAGAAAATGTCAGTCGCATGATTGCATAGCCTTGCAAAAGGCTATGCAAACATGCAACTAACCACTAGCAAACCACCGCCCCTACCGGCCACCAAAAGAAGATAACACCACCACCCACCGGCCAATAGAACACCACCACCAAATCTGGAAGATGCCCCATCACCTGCTACCAGGCCCACACCCCTTTCCACCAACAGGCCCCAAGGACACATGGCAAGCAGTCGCATGATCACATAGCCAAAAATTATGCTATGCGATCATGCGACAGCCAATCATAGGCTACCACATCACTACTCCCAGGACCATGGAACTGCTTTACCTTTAGAGGATCAGATGGTTATCGCAAAAGCACATAGCCTTGAAAAATCCTTCATGCTTTAATGACAACTGTTGATGCTTTGACACGTTAGGACCCTCTACCCACTCTAGAAACTAGGTCCCACCACACATCGCGCTTGCGCACAAAGGCAAAGTAGATCACAAGCCGCTAAACAGAACTGGGACCCGCATGGCTAGGTGGCAAGTGGTCACATGATCACATGTCAAAAAAGTCTAACATGTGGCCATGCGATAGCCAATCAAGAAGAGTCTGGACCCACCATCCACGTTGGACTTGCGCAGTTAGAGAAAACACCATCAATCAGGGCAGAAGTGCGGGGTCAAAAACACACAGGGTTTTCAGTGAAAGATAAAAAATACACAGAATTTTCAACATGACACAAAGGTAAATAAGGAAGTCAAAAACATCAAGGGTTTTATGCAGGCCAAAAAGGTTGAAAAAATCATGGATTTTCAAAAATACTATGGGTTTTCGACACTAAGGCAAATTTTGACAATTTCCTTCCCACGAACCTTAGGACTTGAAAAACTTTACTGGGCTTCGTGAATTAGGAGACGCGACCAGGACTAGAGCCTGGAGATGACATAAACTACTAGGGGCAGGACACTTGACAAACACATTACAGGGAACAGGCCAATTTCACAAGATTTTGCAATGACAAAAAAAGGCCTAACAGGCATAACGAAGACCGTCTAATGCAGAGGGATAGAAGGAGATCTACGGTGGTCACAAGATCCCATGGGATCTTCCAACCCCATGAGATCTTGCACCCTCTATCTGATTGGAATCTCAATTTGTGGACGCGTGGTTGTGCGGTTGATTTTTTACATGGTTGCTGAGTGAGCCCGGGGGTTAAGGAAAAGTTCATGTGACTTGGTGACTAGGAGGAAATGAACCCGAGGTAAACCAAGGTTAAGTTTGTGGTGTGGTCATGGGTCCAGCTATGTGGTTAGCTCCTATTGGGCCGAGTGGTAGGGTTTGACAACTATAATGTTTTGCGGGTCTTGAGTGTCTACGTGGCAATGGAGATAGTTTTAAAAGGGCAGTTGCATGATCGCATGAAGCTTTTCGGGCTCATGCGATCATGTGACCATTGTTTTTTTAAAGTGGTGGTGGATTGAAAGGGTAGTCACATGATCGCATGAAGCTTTTTGGGCTCATGCGATCATGCGACCATTGCTATTTCAAAGGTGGTGCAACCTTGTTGGCGGGCTTTTTTCTACAGAGAACACTTGCGAGTGTGGGTAGCTGAGAATTGATGTTTTTGAAGGTAGTTGTAGCTGGGAGATTTTGCAAAGGATTTAGGCTGCCCTTTTTTTTGGGTCCTTTGGAGGATCTAAGATTAGATTTTGGTCATTCATGATAGCCCGATTTGTAGAGAGGTTGTCAGGTCGAGGTTTTTGTCTGCAAGCAGGATCAGTATAGAGATGGACACGCAAGGGGAGATATATCTGATCAGTCAGATATTTTTAGAGAAACATTTATGATCAGACATGATTGGTTTTAGGTCTGATTATTTTATGCATATCTATGTAGCCCTAATTGAGATATTTTGGATTCCTACCTGCGTGCAGTGGATCTATATATTCTTTTTTTGGAGCCTGTAGTGCTCAGAATCCAGCAGTTGTAAAAAAGAAATTTTCTTTCTTAGAGAGCAATTTGTGGCAAATTTTTTGGCCCTTTTAGCTTTCTACAATTATAATTTTCATTGATTGTTCAGATACTGAAGATATTTTATGACATTTCTCCTATCTCTATGTCTTCTTATGTGAGTTATCTCTTAATGGTTTTCAGTATTTTTACATGTTTCTCAGTGATAGCTTAGGGTTCTTGGTCCTTCAATTTTTCTGCAATTTCATGTGTATGCTTGTGAATGATCTGATTCAAATAATTTTGTGGGCATACTTCCACCCCTGGCAATCTGTCTCATTCCTATGCCCAATTGTAGAGATGAATGTTTGTCTGCAGGTTATAGTCTGTGTCTGACTCTTTAGGAATACTGCTATCTTGAGAAATTCCCCTTTCCCTACATAGTATTCCTTTACTATAGAACCCTCTATTAAATACTTATACAGGCCTATTTATTGAGTTGTAATCTCCTAGACCTAGGATTATGTCCTGGTTTCATCCTTCATACTACAATTCATACCCTAGTTTTCGGTGCATCACCTAGTAGGATAGATTTACTTTCAGTCATTTCCCTTTTTATGCATTCCTTCTATCCATTTCCCTCAAAAGTTTACTTTCCTGTTAGAAGCAAATCAGGGTGATTATCCAAGAGGAACCAACCTATAATCTGGAGGTCTCATCTCGGTTAGCAAAGGTCCCACAACCTTAAGATGATTCCCATGTTATACTAGATTATCAAGACCAAGAGAGCTTGAGATCAAAGGCAAAAATTTAGTGTATAACATTTCTAGCATGCCCGATGGGATATTAAAGAGGTTCATCTATTGAAGATTGTGTCATCTTTGATATGCAGATTTCATAATACAGACCTTTAGAGGTTGTTCTATCAAGTATATCTGGCAACTCCACTAGTTTAAAAGATTCAGGCTAACCTTGCTTAAGGTTTATGAGAAAGATCAAGACTAGGAGCTCAAAGCTGATCAAATTTTTAGAGTTTCCCTTGAAAAGAAGCTACAAAGGCAGGTCAACTCAAAGAAGATCTCCTACAAGAAGAGTCCAATCTACACCTCCTGATATTTTAGAGAGGAGACCTTTCCTCTTTCATTTTAGAAGAAGAGGTAGATCTCTGACCAGAGATCTAGAAGAGGAAGAAGATCCAAGTCTAGCAAATACAGCTAATATAGTTGTTAATCTTTAGGTTACACCTCCTACAATGGCTAGAAATTTCACCTTTGCACCTTTCAACCAGGGGAGCCCATTAGATTTTGCAGTTCATCATGATATGACCTTAGTGGCATTAAAGAGTATACATGATTTCACAGGGGAGGGACAGACAATAGCCTTTGAACACATAAGAGATGTGACCACCATTTGCAGCATACAGAACATTACTCAAGAGGATGTGGCCACCAAATTATTAGTAGCATCTCTAAAAGATAAGGCTCTAGAGTGGTTTAGAACTTTAACTTGGTTCTATTACTTCATGGGATGAATTAGGGGATGCGTTAAGAAAGCATTTTGAGGATAAATCAAATAATTTATCTCTAGTTGAGCAATTAACAACTATAAAGAGAGACCCTCAGGAGAAAATGATAGATTATAATAGTAGATTCCTTAAAACATGGAATAGAATCCCAGTCTCTGTAAGGCCATCAGCTGACCATGCCTTCTTGTACTACTTGCAAAGTCTGAATAAAAAAATCTCTATCATGATCCAGTCTATGGGTGGTACCACTTTACCCCAGGCCTTTGACACTGCTGTCAGGGCTAAAAGTTGTTTGATCCAAGCAGGCATGATACAGAGAAGACCTCCCATGCCTATCTTCCCTAGTCTTCAGCCCATTGCACCTACACAAGTACCCCCATTTACCCCTATTCCTACAATATCAGCACCTCAAGCTAGTACTAGTGGTCAGGAACATGCTATAACAAATTTCTCCCAAGAGTTGCAAGAGGTGAAGAGTAGTCAGCAAACTAGTATACAAGAAATGACAAACTTGCTGCAAACTCTAACCAAAGAGGTCACAAACTTGAAGAAACAAAACCAAGGCATCAGGCCACCCTTCCAATCACAAGGCCAAAGTCCTAATCAGCAATACCAAAATCAAGGACAACCTTATCAACAAAATAGGCCACCATACCAAGGAGGCTATCAAGGGCAAAGACAAAATTTTAATCAAAGACCATTCCAACCATATAACCCTGCACCTATCAATTTTGTAAATCTAGTCAGGGATATGGTTCCTAGTCAAAAAAATATAGCCATGGATAATGAATGGTGTTTCCCTTGCAATCAGCCCCACAATCAGGCTATGTGTTCTAATGGATGGATGAACCAAGCACTAATGGTTCAAAATGCTTCACAAGCTCAAGTAGAAGCTCCTTCTAGTGGGACAGTTCCTCAACAAGAAACACAAGAGAATGAGACTGCTCTTTTCAATTGGGAGCAACTAGATTTCAATGGAGTCAATGATGAAGCTACTTTTGTTGCCCACACAAAAGAAAAGAGAAGGGCCCAAGACATGGAGAGAGTAGATTCTGGTATTAAGGCCACTACATCTATAGAACCACTGTAGCAAGTTGCCCCTATCACATCCAAGGAGCCCCCTGTCGTCACAAGTAAAGAAGGCCAAGTTCCAAAAGAGGCAGAACCCATCATAATAAAAGCACAACAAAGAGTACACACTGTGGCACCTTATAATATTGTAGACAACATGAAGAATGTGAATGTCACCATGTCTAAGTGGGACTCTTTGTCTATTCCAGGACAACCTAAAATTTTGGAGAAGGCCATGAGAGAGGCAGAAAATCCTCAACCTGCAAAAGAAAATGTAAAACTAGTGTTGGTCAACACTGATCAAGAAAAGCAGACTCCAACTAGCAACTCCAAGGCCAATACCATGCAAGGTAGGAATTTAAAGCCACCCCCCTTTTACGTATCTTTAATTATTGGGAAATCTTTAGTGCATAATTGGATGGTAGATAGTGGAGCTACTAGCACTGTAATGCCCAAGAAGGTGGCTAATCAATTAGGACTTAAATATGAACCCTTCCAAAAGAAGGTTACACAACTTGATGGATCCTCAGTCAGTACTATAGGTGTGGCCAAGGATACCAGTCTAATTCTCCATGCTAGTCCTAATTTTTCCATTCTCCTTGACATATATATCATAGATCTTCCTACATTATTTTCTATATGTCCTTCAAGAGAGTTCACAGCCAAGATAGGAGGTTATCTTTCTTTCAACTGGTCTCACATGCTCTTTCATACAAGGTATGGTACCAAAGTCACCATTAAATCATAAGCCTTAGCAATACATCATATAGAGCCATATGTGTCCAATTCCATCAATACTAATTGTCCTATATTGGATGGCAATGATTTCCCAACCACTAGTGAAGCAAGCACCAAAATAGAGAATATCCCTGATATTCTCCTAGATGAAAGAACCTCAGAGATCCAAGAGAGTCTTGTTTGGGATTTTGGTTTGGGGAGTTATCTGATTCAAGAAAATGGAGCCATAGAACCAAGACTTCTCAAAGAATACACTAATTCGGATAATCGGGATAGTCAGGTCTGGGAACTATTTTTTGATGGATCTAGAAGTAGACATGGTTCTAGTGGAGGTGCTATGCTGGTGTCCCCAAAAGGAGAAAGGTATTATACTACCTTTAGATTCAATTTTTCCTGCACCAGTAACACTGCAGAGTATGAAAGTCTGGTTAATGGACTAGAATGGGCTAGAAAAAGAGGGCTTAAAGTGTTAAAAGTATATGGTGATAGTGAACTTGTTGTCAACCAAGTAAGAGGGATGAGTGCAACCAAAAATGATGTCATAAAAGCATACAAACATAGAGTTTGGGATGCAATTGAAGATTTCCATGCTTTCAATATCATTGCTATCCCTAGAAAGTTAAATCAAAATGCTGATAGGTTAACTGCTATTGGATCTCAGTTTGACATCCCTAATAGCATTTCAAAGGAAGAAGATCAGTAACACATCAAGATTATTGTCAGACCTTCAATTCTAGATAATAATATTAGTTGGCAAGTGTTTGACAATGATGAACAAATTTTGCAGTTCTTGTTTGAAGAAGATGTCTTTTCAAGGCACAATCAAAAGAGGTTATCACAGAACTATGGTGATCAAGTGATACAAATTAGATCTAATAAGATGCCTAAAGGTCTTGTCACCTTAGAGACTATCTTCAACAAGGATGATGAAGTCAAGAAAAATAAAGCTGGCCTGGTAGTCCAATAGGAACATTGTGCTGAATTAGAGTTGGAACCAGGTAAGAGCCTACAATTTGGAAAAGTAAACACTAATTCAGAAAAGAAAGCTTATACTAAATTATTTAGAGAATTCAGTGATGTTTTTGCATGGGGGTATGGAGACCTCAAGGGTTTTGATCCTACCCTTGCTCAGCACATGATTGAATTGGAGCCTAATGCTAAACCAGTAAGGCAAAAGCAAAGGCTTGTTAATCCCAAGCTTGAACCACTTATGCATAAGGAAGTACTCAAACTAATAGAAAGTGGCATCATCTACCCCATCAAACATACTAGTTGGGTTTCCAACCTTGTTCCTATCAAGAAGAAGAATGGGGAGCTGAGGTTATGTGTTGATTTCAGGGATTTGAATAGAGCCTCATTAAAAGACCACCATCCACTACCCTCTATGGAATAAATTCTGCAATGTGTCTCTAGATCTGAGAGATTCTCATTTTTGGATGGCTATTCAGGATACAATCAAATCTTAGTGAAAGAAGAGGATCAATATAAGACTACATTTACAACCAAGTGGGGAACCATGGCATATCAAAAGATGCCCTTTGGTTTGTCAAATGTAGGCACTACATTTCAAAAGGCAATGGACATGGACTTTAAAGGCCTCATGTACAAGTTTGTGCTGGTCTACCTAGATGACATAACTATCTACTCAAAGCATGCAGTAGACCACATCAAACATTTGAGGTAGATTTTTGAAAGATGTAGAGAGTTTGGGATATCCCTTAATCCCAAGAAATGTGTGTTTGCAGTTCATGAAGGAAAACTATTGGGATATGTAGTATCCAAGGAGGGAATTATAGTGGATCCTGAGAGAATTGCAGCCATCTTAGAAATACCATTACCACATCACAAGAAAGGACTCCAATCTTTCATAGGAAAGATTAACTTTGTTATAAGATTCTTGCCTAACATTGTAGAGTTACTCAAGCCTTTGATAGCCATGTTAAGGAAGGGTTCAACCTTTATTTGGACCAAAGAAGGAAAATTTAACTTCCAAGCTATTAAAGAAGCCTTAACAGAAGCTCCTACTCTCCTAAACCTAAATTTTAGTAAGGATTTTATCTTTTATGCTTATGGGGGTCATGATGCCATATCTACGATGTTGACTCAAGAAAATGCTGAAGGATTGGAGTAGCCCATTGCTTTCTTTAGCAAGGGTTTAGAAGAGTATGAACAAAAATACTCTTTTATAGAAAAACATGCTCTTGCTGTGGTAAAAAGCCTCAAAAAATTTAGATATTTGTTGACCCATAGCAAGGTGCATTTGATGGTTACTCATCCAAGTGTCAAATAATTTTTGCTTTCTAAGGACCTAAATGAAAAAAGAGCTGGTTGGATCACTAAGGTGATGGAATATGACATAGATATTTAGATTACCAAGCTGGTTAGAGGAAGAGGTCTTTGTGAGCATCTAGTAGAAGATGGAAGTTCAAAGAAATTGGAATACATAGATGCATCTATGGTGGCACATTCTACAGGAGAGCAAGCCAAGGTAGCTAGCTGGTTGCCTAATATGATCAATTATTTGAAGACAGGACAATGTCCTACAGGCCTAAATTCAGCAAAAAGGAGGTATTACAGGTTACAATCTATTCCTTTTGTGCTGATAGCTGAAATTCTTTTCAGAAAGGATCACAATGGTGTCCTTCTAAGATGCATAGATTCAAAAAGTGTTGCAAATGTCTTATTTGAGTTTCATATGGAGCTTCTGGTGGCCATTTCTCTCCTAGGACTACAGCTTTTAAGATCATGAGGGTTGGATACTATTGGCCATCTATCTTCAAAGATAGTCATGATTATGTTAGAAGATGCACCAAATGTGCTATTTTTGTAAGGAAAGAAATATTTGCAACTTTTCCCCTACAGCCAGTCAAAATAGAGCAGCCCTTCCTGAAGTGGGGTATAGATTTCATTGGCATGATTAACCCTCCATCTAGTGCAGGACACAAGTGGATAATCACTACAACTAATTATTTCACTAGGTGGATAGAAGCAGTTGCTTTAAAAGAAGCTAATGAGAGTGTTTTTTTAAGTTTTTATGATGACATCATTCATAGATTTGGCATTCCAGATTCTATAGTTTCAGACAATGCATTAGCATTTACAGGTCTCAAAGTCTCAGAGTGGGTAGTCAAGAAGGGCATTTATCTAAATAAAAGTTCCAATTACTATCCTCAGGGGAATGGTTTGGCAGCATCAACAAATAAGAATCTGATTAGAATAATCAAAAAGACCCTGCAAGACAGTCAGAGGGACTGGCATACTAAATTGAGATCTGCCTTGTGGTTAGATAGAATTATTCCAAAGAAAATCATTGGTAATTCCCCATACATGTTGGTGTATAGTAGAGAGGCTAAGTTATACATTTCAACTGAATTACCAGCTTTAGACTTGGCCACTCAGTATGCCTTGTTTGAAGAAAGTGATCCTATGCAAACCAGATATGCTGAGTTGATGGAGCTAGAAGAGATCAGAGATAAATCAATGCAAGATATGGCATTCCATTAGAGTCAAATAAAGAGAAGCTTTGATAAAAGAGCTAGGGTTAGAAACTTCAAGGTTGGATATGTAGTTCTCAAATGGGATGAGTTCAGGTCAAAACTTGGCAAAAACAAAAAGTTTGATTCCTTTTGGGGTGGACCATTTGTTATAATAGAGTGCCGAGGATCTAACACTTTTCAGCTTTCAACCCTTGAAGGAGCTACCCTGCCAATCTCAGTGAATGGTTTCCACTTGAAGCCTTGCTTTGAGGTTAATCTCTCTTTGTAGGTCCTTCTTGTAAAGTCTTGTAAATATTTTTCCTGCTTTCTTCCAGCTTTCTAGTTTAGTTTTTCCCTATTTTCTGAGAAGTGCTCGTGCATAGGTTTGTCTTCCCGGTTCAGTTTTTTGTCCCTGCCAAGTTTTTGTACTCAGAATTACTCCATGACCAATGGATTTCTTCAAGGTAATTGGTCTAAATGTCTAGTAGGCTAACATCCGATAGAGGTCACCAAAATGTTACCCAAAATTCCCTATCATTCATTTTTGGCCATGGTCCTATTTTTTCCAAAGAACTACTCAAGTGTCCAAAACCTAGTGTGTTTTCGACCTTCTCTATGAAGGCTCAAGATGTTTCTTCCCTTTTGGTCTAAAAGCTAGGTGTGTTTTTGACCTCCACTCTAAAAATTCTATGTGTTTTTGACCTTCACTTGAAAACCCTCTATGTTTTCGACCCTAAGTGCGCAACTCTGACCAGGCAGGTCCCAATTCCTCAAGGCTATGCCAGTACAGGAAGATCCGATGGCTATCGCATGATCACATGGGACCTTCTGATCCCATGAGGTCATATGATAACCATTGATGCGGCACCGTAGGCTCATCCAAGCAGTCAACAAACAACATGGTGACGGTGGCGGTTAGTGGCTAACACCTTCCAGTTGGTCGCATGATCGCATGGGCTTTTCCCAGCCCATGCGACCATGTGACAAACCGTTAGTAGTTTCGGTGGTGGCGGTTTGCGGTCCAATAGTTAGCATCATGTAGTTGGTCACATGATCGCATAGGCCTTCCTAGCCACATGCGATCATGCGACAAGTGGTTAGTGGGTCCTGAAGTTTTTGCATTTGTGCAAGTGTGATGAAGATCTACGGTGGTCGTATGATCTCATGGGATCTTTTGATCCCATGCGATCATGTGACAACCATCCGATGGGAATCTACTGAGTTAGGTGGGGCTGATTCCAAGGGTTGCCAAGGTGTTGCTGATGAAGCGGTCAGAACAAATAAGAGATTGACAAGTGTCAAGTGGGCCCGAGGTCTTTTAAAGGGCAAGGCAAGTTAAAGTGCAGATGAATCCCATGGCTGTCACTATACCGCTAAAAGAAGATGTGTGATGTTTAAGGGTAGCGGCATAATGAAGACCGTCTAATGTAGAGGGATAGAAGGAGATCTATGGTGGTCATAAGATCTCATGGGATCTTCCGACCCCATGAGAACTTGTGCCCGCCATCTGATTGGAATCTCAGTTTGCGGACGTACGGTTGCGTGGTTGAGGATTTTTTGCATGGTTGCTGAGTGAGCCTGAGTGTTAAGGAAAAGTTCATGTGACTTGCTGACTAGGAGGAAATGAACCTAAGGTAAATCAGGGTTAAGTTTGTGGTCCCAAGCATCCACATGGCAACCGAGATAGTTTTAAAAGGGCAGTCGCATGATCGCATGAAGCTTTTTGAGCTCATGCGATCACACGACCATTATTTTTTTCAAAGCAGTGGTGGATTCAAAGGGCAATCACATGATCCCATGAAGCTTTTTAGGCTCATGCAATCATGTGACCATTTCTATTTCAAAGGTGGTGTAACCTTGTTGGTGGGCTTTTTTTTGCAAAGAACACTTTCGAGTGTGGGTAGCAGAGAATTGATGTTTTCGAAGGTAGTTGTAGCTGGGAGATTTTGCAGAGGATTTAGGCTGCCCTTTTTTGGGGGGGTCCTTTGGGGGATCTGAGATCAGATTTTGGTCATTCATGATAGCCTGATTTGCAGAGAGGTTGTCAGGTCGAGGTTTTTGTCTACAAGCAGGATCAGTATAGAGATGGATAGGAAAGGGGAGATATATCTTAACGGTTGGATATTTTCAGAGAAACATTTATGATCAGACATGATTGGTATTAGGGTTGATTATTTTATGCATATCTACGTAGCCCTAATTGAGATATTTTGGATTCCTACCTGTGTGCAGGGGATGTATATATTCTTTTTTTGGAGCCTGTAGTGCTCAGAATCTAGCAGTTGTAAAAAAGAAATTTTCTTTCTCTGAGAGAAATTTGTGGCAAATTTTCCTGCCCTTTTAGCTTTCTACAATTGTAATTTTCATTGATTGTTCAGATACTGAAGATATTTTATGACATTTCTCCTGTCTCTATGTCTTCTTATGTGAGTTATCTCTTAATGGTTTTTAGTATTTTTATATGTTTCTCAGTGATAGCTTAGGGTTCTTGGTCCTTCTCTTTTTCTATAATTTCATGTGTATGCTTGTGAATGATCTGATTTGAATGCTTTTGTGGGCATACTTACACCTCTAGCAATCTATCTCATTCCTATGCCCAATTACAGAGATGAATGTTTGTCTGCAGGTTATAGTCTGTGTCTGACTCTTTAGGAATACTGCTATCTTGAGAAATTCCCATTTCCCTGCATAGTATTCCTTTACTATAGACCCCTCTATGAAATACTTATATAGGCCTATTCATTGAGTTGTAATCTCCTAGACCTAGGATTGTGTCCTGGTTTCATCCTTCATACTGCAATTCATACCCTAGTTTTCGGTGCATCACCTAGTAGAATAGATTTGCTTTCAGTTATTTCCCTTTTTATGCATTCCTTCTATCCGTTTCCCTCAAAATTTTACTTTCTTGTTAGAAGCAAATCAGGGTGATTATCCAAGAGGAACTAGCCTATAATCTGGAGGTTTCATCTCAGTTAGCAAAGGTCCCACAACCTTGAGATGATTCCCATGTTATACTAGATTATCAAGACCAAGAGAGCTTGAGATCAGAGGTGCAAATTCAATGTATAATAGCCATTAATGGGTTGATAAAAGTACATGATCCAGTATGAAACAAGAATGCATATCCTTGGAGTAGCTACAGGTATAGAGTTGACATGAAAGACAAATAGAGGTTTGCTGAAATAGAGAAACCATGACACATCAACTCAACACAAAAGATCAACCTCCTATCATATACTTCTTGAGGGACCATAAGTGTACCATGCTGCATGGGTTGAATAATGATATCTTCATCTTTATTATGCATGATTTCTTTAGAAGAGTTAATCAAATCTCTAATGGGGCACCCCTCATACAATTTGTGATGGTGAATGACATCAATTGATGGCTTATCTTACAAAATGTATGGATTTTAATTTCTAACTCATTAATAAGAAATTCTTTATCAACATCAGGAAAAACACAAAAGAGATGTGTATCTTTACTATTAGAAATAAAGGGCTCCATAGTTAAATCATTCTTTACCTTAACCATGCAAACATTCCTTTCACTATCTAATTCTTCTATGATAGCACCAATACAAGGATTAAACTTTTCTTGTGTCTCCTCTCTTTTATTATTGTACTCTTCAAATCTGCAATCAGTTGTATAAAGGGTATCTTTTGTGCACAAAGAAACATTTTTGAGAATTTTATCATCACACACTTGATCAGATATTTGTTTCTCTATACTAACACAAGATGTTTTAGTTTTTATAATACCCATTGATGCAACTTTAACTTCTTTGAGAACAGACAAATTTTGAGCAAGCAAGTGATGGTCACCATTAGTCTTACTTTCAATGTCTTGCAAAGTCTTGAGTAAAGAAGGATGAATTTCATGAGGTTGGAATTGCATGCCACCATATAAGCTTATCAAGAAATCAGTCTGTACTAATTGATTTACACTACTTTGTTGAGAATAAAAGTCATCATCATCACTATAGATGACATTCTTTTTGCATTCAAGATTATTTTCTTTTGTACATTTTGTTTTACCAGCTTTTTTCTTTCTTGTATGCGCATTCTTCTTCCTTTGATTCTTGCATAGGAGATCTCCTCTTGATAAGGATAGCACCATAGAAGGATTTTAGAAATCCTACTTCCCTTGCCAAGTCTTCTGTAACTTCTTTGATTGAATTATTACTAAATGGTGGTATGAAGATAAATATATCTGTGATATCTTCACTTCTTGCAGGAACCCAATCTTTTAAAATTTCTGGATATCTTTGATATAACTCATGGTATTCATTTTCAATAGAGCCACCAACTTCCATCCTCGGGGAGGTACCTTCAAATTTCTAAGAAAAGAAAGCACTGAGTCTGTGATTCCTTTTCCCCAGTGGAGTCACCAAAAATTTATTGGTGAACAGATTTTTCTTTCAACAAAAACCTTTCAAGTGACTCTTGAATGCCCAAACATGAAGACACAATCAACAACCTATTATACACTAAGTTTGCACCTTTTTCTCAACCTCTCGTAGTCTTGATAACCTAGTATAACATGAGAATCAGCTCCAGGTTGTGGGACCTATGCTAACTAAGATGAGACCTCTAGGGTCTAGGTTGGTTCCTCTTGGATAATCACCTTAATTTCCTTCAAGAAATGAAAGTAAAATTTTGAGGGAAAGGGATAGAAGGAGTGCTTAGGAAGGGAAATGTTTGAAAGAAAACTACCTACTAGGTGATGCACAAAAATTAGGGTTTGGATCTCAGTATAGAGGAATGGAATCAATGAAAGGCTTAGGTCTAGTAGATCACAACTCACTGAATAGGCTTGCATAAGAATTTCATAGAAGGGTTTGAACATAAGACACAATTTATGACCTGCAAGCAAACATTCACTTCTGCAACTTGGTGTATGATTGAGACAAGACTGTTAGGGGGCTGAAGTATACCCATAAAAGCATCTAAATCAGATCAAACATAATAACACACATAGTTATAGAAAGTAAGAGGGATCAGGAACCCTAAGAAACCAATGATAACATCATATACTTCAATTCAATAAGAGATAAACTCAGACAAGGAAGCATAGGGACATGAAGAATTGTCACAAGATACCTCTGCAATGTTTGAATTAATCAATGGGAGAAATACAACTATAGAAGCAAAAGGGCAGAGAAAATGCCATAGATGACCCTTAAGAAAAATGAAATTCCTTCTACAATTGTCCAACTCTAAGCCCAAAAGCTCTAAAAAAACAATATATACATACTCAACTGCATGCATGTAGGAGAAAAACCTAACTAGGGTTACATAAATCTACAATAAAATATTGAACCCTAATGGTAGACTGATTACCATCATCAAATCTCTAAGAATAGCTGGTTATCAAATCAAATCTCTTCCTTACATGTTGATCCTGGTACTGAGCCCACCTACAGACACATCAACCTTGATCCATCTACCCACCTGCAACTCCACTAAGCCATGAATGCATACAATCTGATCTTAGTCTGATATCTGGGTTTAAAATGATTAACCCTATAAAAGGTGGCACCAAGCTCATTAAAGCTTTTAGCATGACATGGTACCCTATAAAATCTATGGCATCGATGATCAGATCCTCTATTATCATCCCCTCAACCTTCACTCTCTAGAGGAATTCAATTCCGACTACCCATTTGTCATGCATGGTCACAAAATGCAAACCCTAGCAAAAGAAATATTTAAATTTGAAAAAGAATGGCTAGCAGGTCAATTTAAAATGCAACCGTCGATCATATATCTCCAGACAGATCGAGCGGCTCAAATACACTTAGAAAAAATACTTTTAAAACCCCTCTGACAAGTCAACTCCCACCATGGAAGTCAGTAGCCAATCATCGATGAGAAAGTTAGCGTCCTTGAGAAACCTTGGACCCACATACCTGAGAACACCAATGGATGGCATTCGCTATACCACCATCATAATGATTGAGCTTTTTGGATCTGCGGTATAATGATAGCCATGAGATTTGATTGTGCGTTAACCTCTTTAGAAGCCCCTGACCCCATAGGCCCACTGACAACATACACATTGCACTCTCACCAACCAATCAAATGTCACCCCCTTAGATACACATCAGATTCTTCTGACATTGGACCCACTGCCTGAGATTCTGATCTAATGGCGGGGGTATGATCTCATAGGGTCAGAAGATTCTATGATATCATACGACCACCATAGATCTCCTTCCTCTGAAACATCTATAGATACTCAGCCCCACTAACATCCTTCCACCTATATTCAACCTCAGTCAATCATAAGCTACCAAAATGGATCCACATTGCAACTATCCCTAACACAAGACCCATTGTCAGAAACTCTGATGATGAAGGAGGATCAATGGCTATCACTATACTGCCAGATTAACTAGTTCACCTCTTGAGCCCCCAGTATAAGGACAACCACACAATTAAGTCAGAACTTAACTTGCTAAAGAAGATGGCCCTACTGACAAGCTACCAAATCAGACATAGCTGATGAATCAGGAACTGCCAAATAAGATGAGGTGCCACCGGTCCCACTGACAAGATGAACTCTGTAGGTAGGAAGATCAATGATCATCGTAAGATCTCATGGAATCTTTTGGGGCCATGAGATCATGTGACAACCATCAGATCTAGAATCTTGACCTGGTAGCTGATCTAGGACTGCCAACCAAAATGGTAACCGCTAGTAGGATCGCTAAATGTTAAGGGGTTAACCACTGGGAATTAGAGACTTGGTGACTGAAGGATTTTAAAATGCACATGCAAATTGGGATGATTTAAGTGATTGAGATAAAGTAACATAAAAATATAACCCGGCCAAAGGGTTTTGTAGGGTAATGGCTAGTTTATGAATTTTTCTAAGGGTTTTTCGCTTCTAGATAGAGACCTAAAAGATATTGCAGAGACTAGGGGAAAAGAGGTAGACTCATGAAATTTTTTGGGGTGTTTGACAAGATAAAAATAGAGGCCTGAGGATGGTTTTCAGCCAAATTTGCATGCATAGGAAAAATTTGGGTAACATTTTTGGCAATTTCTTCTGGACATCAGCCTACTAGACATGGGAAACCAGTGACCTTGACAATCCATTGGGCATGGGGGCCTTACAAGAACAAAAATTCTCTACAGAGGGACAAAAATAAAAAATGTGCTAAAAGCACTTCTTGAAAAGAAAGAAACTAAACTACAAAGAAAGGAAAGAAAAAGGGAAACTTTTTACAAAATTTACAGAGAGGAGTTAACCTCAAAACAAGGTTTTAAGTGGAAACCATTCACAAAGATAGGTAAGGGGACTCCCTCCATATTTGAGAGTTGAAAAGCATTGGAGCCCCTACATTCTATGATTACAAATGGTCCACCCCAAAAGGAGTCAAATTTTGTGTGCCTGCCAGGTCTAGACCTGAACTCATCCCACTTGAGGACCACATCACCAACCTTGAAATTTTTTACCCTGGCTCTTCTATCAAAGCACCTCTTTGTATGAATTTGATGGAATTCCATATCTTGCATTGATTTGCTTCTAATTTCTTCTAATTCCATCAACTGAGCATACCTGATATGTAAGGGATCTCCTTCATCACATAGGGCACACTGGGTAGCTAGGTCCAAAGCTGGTAATTCAGTTGAAATGGAAAACTTAGCCTCACTGCAATACACTAACATATAAGAAGAATTACCAATGATTTTCTTTGGGGTAATTCTATCTAACCACATTGCAGACCTCAACTTAGTATGCCAATCTCTCTGATTATCTTGCAGAGTCTTCTTGATTATCCTAATCAAGTTCTTATTGGTAGATTCTACCAAGCCATTGCCTTGGGGGTAATAGTCGGAGCTGATATTCAAGTAGATGTCACTCTTAACTACCCACTCTGAGACTTTGAGGCTTGTGAATGCTAAGGCATTATCTGAAATGATGGAATAAAGAGTGCCAAACCTATGAACTATATCATCATAAAAGCTTAAGACAAAACTCTCATTGGCCTCTTTTAAGGAAATTGATTCTATCCATCTGGTGAAGTAATTTGTTGTAGTGATTATCCATTTATGCCCTGCACTAGATGGAGGATTGATCATGCCAATGAAATCTATACCCCACTTCATGAAGGGTTGCTCTGTTCTGACCAGCTATAGCGGCAAGGCTGCAAGCCTTTCTTTTCTTGCAAACATGGCACACTTGATACATTTCCTCACATATTCATGACTATCCTTGAAGATAGATGGCCAGTAGTATCCATCCCTCATGATTTTAAAAGTAGTATTCCTAGGAGAGAAATGACCTCCAGAAGGTCCATCATGAAACTCAAATAGGATGTCTGCTACCTTCTCTAAATATATGCATCTCAAAAGGACACCATTGTGATCCTTTCTAAAAAGAACTTCATCTATCAGCACAAAAGGAATAGATTGTAAACTATAATACCTTCTTTTTGCTGAATCTAGGCATGCAGGGCACTGCCCTATCTTCAAATAATTGATCATGTTAGGGAACCAACTTGTTGCATTGTCTTTCTCTTCTGTAGAATGCACCACAAGAGATGCATCTATCTACTCTGATTTCTTTGAACCCTCATCCTCCACCAAATGCTCACAAAGACCTCTTCCTCTAACCAACTTGGTAGTTTGAATATCTATGTCATATTCCATCACCTTGGTGATCCAACCAGCTCTTTTTTCATTCAGGTCCTTAGAAAGAAAAAATTCCCTGACACTTGGATGAGTAACTTTTAAATGTGCCTTGCTATGGGTCAACAAATATCTAAAAATTTTAAGGCTCTTCACCATAGCAAGCACATGTTTCTCTACAAAAGAGTATCTCTATTCATACTCCTCTAAACCTTTGCTAAAGAAAGCAATAGGCTGCTCCAATCCATCTAAATTTTCTTGGGTCAGCATTCGAGATATGGCATCATGACCTCCATAAGGATAAAGGATAAAATGCTTATTGAAATTTGGGTTTAGGAGAGCAGGGGCTTTTATTAAGGCCTCTTTGATAGCTTGGAAATTGAGTCTCCCTTCTTTTGTCCAACTAAAAGCTGAACTCTTCTTTAACATGGCTATCAAAGGCTTTAGTAAATCTACAATGTTAGGAAAGAACCTCCTAATAAAATTAATCTTTCTTATGAAAGATTGGAAACTTTTCTTGTGGTGTGGTAGGGTTAGCTCTAAGATAGCTACAATTCTCTTAGGATCCACTTTAATTCCTTCTTTGGATACTATATATCCCAACAACTTTCCTTCATGAACTGCAAACATACATTTCTTAGGATTAAGGGATATCCCAAACTCTCTACACCTTTCAAAAATCTTCCTTAGATGTTTGATATGATCTACTACATGTTTTGATTAGAAAATTATGTCATCTAAGTAGACCAACACAAACTTGTACATGAGGCTTTTAAAGGACATATCCATTGCCTTTTGGAATGTAGCTCCTACATTTGACAAACCAAAGGGCATCTTTTGATAAGCCATGGTTCCCCACTTGGTTGTAAATGCAGTCTTATATTGATCCTCTTCATTAACCAGGATCTGATTGTATCTTGAATAGCCATCCAATAATGAAAATCTCTCAAATCCAGAGACACATTGTAAGATTTGTTCCATAGAGGGTAATGGATGGTGGTCTTTTAGAGAGGCCCTGTTAAGATCCCTGAAGTCAACACATAACCTCAACTCCCCATTCTTCTTCCTGATTGGAATAAGGTTGGAAACCTAGCTAGTATGCTTAATGGGGTAGATGATACCACTTTCTATTAGTTTGAGTACTTCTTTATGCATAAGTGGCTCAAGCTTGGGATTAACAGGCCTTTTTTTTTACCTCATTAGTTTGGCATTAGGTTCTAATTCAATAGTGTGCTGAGCAAGGGAAGGATCAAAACCCTTGAGATCTTCATACTGTGATGCAAAAAAATCACTGAATTCATTGAATAATTGGGTATAAGCGTGCTTTTCCAATTTAGTGTTCACTTTTGCAAATTGTAAGCTTTTACCTAGTTCCAACTCTAGTTCAACCCAATGTTCTTGTTGGACTACCAGGTGAACTTTGTTCTTCTTAATGTCATCATCCTTGTTGAAGATAGTCTCTAATGTAACAAGACCTCTAGGAATCTTATTGGACTTGATTTGTATCACTTGATCACCATAGTTTTGTGATAGCCTCTCTTTATTGTACTCTAAAAAAACATCTTCTTTAAACAAGAACTGTAGAATTTGTTCATCGTTGTCAAACACCTACCAATTGACATTGTTATTAGGAATAGAAGGTTTGACAATCACTTTGATATGATGTTGATCTATTTCTTTTGAAATGCTATTTGGAATGTCATATTGGGATCCAACAACAACTAACCTATCTACATTATGATTTAACTTCCTAGGGATAACAACAATATTGAAAGCATGGAAATCTTCAATTACATCCCAAACTCTATGCTTGTATGCTTTCAAAGTGTCATTTTTGGTTGCACTTATCCCTCTTACTTGGATGACAACTAATTCACTATCACCATAAAATTGTAAGGCCTTAAGCCCTCTTTTTCTAGCCCACTCTAGTCCATTGACTAGACTTTCATACTTTGCAGTATTGCTAGTGCAAGAGAAACTGAATCTAAAGGTAGTATAATACATTTCTCCTTTTGGAGAAACTAATATAGCACCACCACTAGAACCATGTCTACTTCTAGCTCCATCAAAAAATAGTTCCCAAACCTGATTGTTCTGATCCTCTGAATCAGTATCTTCTTTGAAAAGGCTTAGCTCTATAGCTCCACTCTCTTGTATTAAATAACTTCCCAAACCAAAATCCCAAATTAGATTTCTTAGGCCTCTGAAGATCTTTCATCTAGAAAAATATCAAGGATGTTCTCTATCTTTTTGCTTGCTTCACTAATGGTTTGGAAGTCACTATCATCAAATATGGGGTAGTTTACATTGATGGCATTGGATACATATGGTTCTATATGGTGTGTTGCTAATGGTTTTGACTTAATGGTGACCTTGGTCCCATACCTTGTATGAAATAACATGTGAGACTAGTCAGAAGATAGATAACCTCCTATCTTAGTTGTTTTGCCCTAAATTTCCTATTCTACAAATTTGGCCAAAATCTATTTTAAGGCCTCTGTTTTATATTGTCAAATTCCCCAAAAAAATTTCATGGGTCTACCTCTTTTCCCCTAGTCTCTGCAAAATCTTTTAGGTCTCTGGCTAGAAGAAAACCCTTGGAAAAATTCATAAACTAGCCGTTGGTGTTCAAAATCCTAAGGAACCCTAAGACTTTTTATATTTTCATGTTACCTTTTTTCAGCAACTTAAGTCATTCCAATTTGCATGTGTGCAAAATATCTCCTAAGTCCAATGGTTTAATTTTTCCTAAGTCTCAGTGCATAATATTTTCCCTGATGATAAGTGTCAGTTTCATCTGATGGTCTTCGCTATTCAGCAAGCCAAAGATGCGCATGTGTTATGATCACAGCATAGCAACTACTGTCAATCTTACTTTTCCTCCAGCACTGATGTGTGTCAGTGGGACCGATGCCACCTCATCCTATTTGGTATCTCCTATTTCATCAATGGTCTAGTGATTTGGCAATGTGTCAGTGGGACTAGCCCCTTTCAGTAGTTAGAGGCTCTGGCATCTGCAGAGGATCGATGGCCGACGTGTGTTCTCAAGGGTTTGTGTTAGGGCTCATGATCTTATGACAAGAATCAATCTTGGTTTCTATTAGAGATTCCTTCAGTGGGTCCTTCTATGCTGACATGCTTGGATTGGATTGGTCCATGTGGTGATGACTGGATCTATTTGTTAGAGGGGTCTTGGTCGAAAAAGGATCTAGCAGCTTGCGTAAAAGTGTAAGGAATATTCTGGGGCTTTGAAATCATGCACCTATCGTTAGATCAGTATCATTGGCAGTGGGTCTGATGTCAGAAGGTTTCTATGTGTATCTGAAATGGCACAGTTCAATTGGTTGTTTGATGTGCAATGTGGTAGTTGTCAGTGGGCCTGTGGGTCAGGGGCATCTAAAAAAGGTAAAATACGATTAGATCTTGTGGCTGTCATTATACCAGAGACTTAAGATGCTCGATCGTTATGATGGTGGTATGGCAACAGCCATTCGATGGTGTTGTCAGGGACGTGGGTCCAATGACTTGTCAGAGATGCTAATTTGTTTGTTTTTTATTGGTTGCTAACTGTCGTGGTGGCAGTTGACTTGTTAGGAAGGGTTTTTGACTATTTTAAAGGGTGCATCTAGGTCGTTCATCTACTGGGAAGATTTCGCATCGACAGTCACATTTTAAAAGTTTATCTGCTAACCGTTAATATTTGAATTTGAATGTTTTCTACTGGTTTTGCTAGGGTTTTGCATTCTTTTGGCCATGCACAACATTAGTTAGCTCAAGAGTTTAATTCTTAGGATGGTTATGGTTGAGAGGGTGATGGAGGTGATTGTTGGTTGGCGTTGCAGGGTACCGTGCTATGTTCCCGCATTGAGAAATGATGAAAAGAGTTGGTGCCACCTTTGCAAGTAGTACCTCTTCTAGGGAAATAAGATCATATTTGAAGCCTTCATGGCTTAGTGGAGTTGCAGGTGGGTAGATAGGTTGAGGTTTTTGTGTCTGTAGAGGGGCTCAGTATAGGATCAACATGCAAAAGGAAAGATCTAATCTGATGACTGGTTCTCAGAGATTTTCATGATGGGTCAGTAGTGTACCTTTAGGGTTTGATATTATTATGGATTTGTAACCCTAGTTAGGTTAGTTTTGACTCCTACCTACATGTAGTTGAGATTTATATATTATATTTTTCGAGCCTTAGTGCTAAAAGAGTTAGACAATTTGTAGAAGAAAATTCACCTTTTCTTAAAGGCCATCTATGGTATCATTTCTACCCTCTAGCTTATATAGTTGTATTTCTCCCATTGATGATCCAAATATTGCAGAGGTATTTTGTGATAGTCCTTCATGTCCCTATGCTTCCATGTTTGGATTATCTCTTATTGGATCAAAGTATGTGCATGTTTTCAATGATTATTTTAGGGTTCCTGATACCTCTTGCTTTCTACAATTTTGTGTGTTACTGTGTTTGATCTGACTTAGATGTTCTTGTGGGTATACCTCAACCCCCTTAACAGTCTTGTCTCAATCCTACATCGAGTTTTAGAAGTGAATTTCTATTTGCAAGTCATAAGTTGTGCCTTATTCTTAGGCACTCTTACAAAATATTTATGCAAGCCTATTCAGTAAGTTGTGACCTACTAGACCTAAGCTTTTCATTGATTTCATTCCTACATACTGAGATCCAAACCTTAGTTTCAGTGCATCACCTAGTAGGTAGTTTTCTTTCAAGTCATTTCCCTTACAAGCATTCCTTCTATCCCTTTCCCTCCAAAAGTTTTACATTCATGTCTAAAATAAAATTAGGGTGATTATCCAAGAGGAACCAGCCTAGAACCTTGAGGTTTCATCTTAGTTAGCAAAGGTCCCACAGCCTGGAGATGATTCCCATGTTATACCGAGTTATCAAGACTACAAGAGCTTGAGACAAAGGCACAAACTTAGTGTATAAAAATTCAGGCATGCCCGGTGGGACAAGTAAAAGATTAGATTAATGTTCAAAGGTGTTCCTATTGGCTCATTTGTGAAGGGATTAAAGAAGTTTAGTACACAAGAAATATCAGTACAGGCTTAAGCTCAAGGATTCCCCACCTTGGTGCTAGTGTGTAACAATCCTGGCATGTCCGTTGGGACCACAAGAAGTTCTTCATTTGAAGGTAATGCTATCTCTGATATACATATTACATAAAATAGGCTTTTAGAAGTCACTCTATCAAGTATATCTAGTGCCTCCACTATTCAAAGATCAGAGGCTACCTTGTTCAAAGTTTTATGAGAAAGATTGAGACTAGAAGCTCAAAGCCTACCCAATTTTTAGAGTTTCCCTCAAGAAGAAGTCATAAAGCCAGGTCAACTCAAAGGACATCCCCTACAAGAAGAGTTTAGTCTACACCTCTTGATACTTCAAAAAGGAGGCATTTTCCCTTACATTCCAGAAGAAGAGGTAGATCTCTAACCAAAGATCTAGGAGAAGATTCAAATCTAGCAGCAAATACAGCTCATATAGTTGTCAATCTCCAGATTCCAGCACCAACAATGGCAAGACAATTTTATTTTGCACCATTCAACAAAGGTAGCCCATTGAACTTTTCTCAACATCATGATGTGCTTTTGGTGGCACTTAAGAGTATACTTGATTTCACAGGTAAAGGGTAGACAACTACTTTTGAGCACATAAGAGATGTGACCACCATATGCAGCATACACAACATTACTCAAGAAGATGTGGCCACCAAGTTATTAGTAGCCTCTTTAAAAGGTAAGGCTCTAGAATGGTTTAGAACTCTAATTGTTGGTTCTATTACTTCTTGGGATGAGTTAGGGGATGCATTAAGTAAACATTTTGAGGATAAATTAGATAATTTGTCTCTAGTTGAATAGTTAACAACTATTAAGAGAGACCCTCAAAAGCAAATGACAGATTACAATAGTAGATTCCTTAAAACATGGAATAGAATCCCAGTCTCTTTGAGACCATCAGCTAACCATGCCTTCCTTTACTATTTGCAAAGTCTAAATGGTCAAATTTTTGTCATGATCCAGTCTATGGGTGGTACTTCTCTACCCCAAGATTTTGACATAGCTGTCAGGGCTGAAAACTGTTTAATCCAAGTAGGCATGATTGCTAGAAGGCCTCCAATGCCCATTTTTCCTAGCCTTCAAACCATTTCACCTACCCAAGTACCCCAATTTACCCCTATTCCCACCATATTGGCACCCCAACCTAGTACTAGTGGTCAAGAGCTGAGGACTAGTTTCTCTCAAGATTTACAAGAGATAAAGAATAGTCAACAAAGCAGTCAGCAAGAAATGACTAACTTGTTGCAGACCTTGAATAAAGAGGTCACAAACCTAAAGAAGCATCATCAAGGAATCAGACCACCATTTCAGATGCAAGGCCAAGGTCCTAATCAGCAATATCAAAATCAAGGACAACCTTATCAACAAAATAGGCCACCATACCAAGGAGGCTATCAAAGATAAAGACAAAGTTTTAATCAGAGACCATTTCAACCATATAACCCTACACCTCTAAATTCTACTAATCTAGTGAGGGATATGGTTCCTAGTCAAAATAATATGCCTATGGATAATGAATGGTGTTTTCCTTGTAATCAACCTCACAATCAAGCTACATGTTCTAATGGATGGATGAACCAAGATCTAATGGTTTAGAATGCCTCTCAAGCTCAATCAGAGGTTTCATCCAATGGGTCAATGCCTCAACAAGAATTAGAAGATGATGAGACTGCCCTTTTCAATTGGGAGCAACTAGACTTCAATGGAGGCAATGATGAGGTTGCTTTTGTCACCTATAAAAGAGTGAAAAGAAGATCTCAAGACATGGAGAGAGTATATTCTAATGCCAAACCCACCACATCTACAAAGCTAGTACAACAAGCTACTCCCATCACACCTAAGGAGACTCCTGTCATTGCAAGCAAGGAAGGCCAACATTCCAAAGAAGTAGAGCCCATCATTGTAAAGATACAACAAAGATTACACACTGTGACACCATTTAACATTGTAGACAACATGAAGAAGGTGAATGTCACAATGTCCATGTGGGACTCTTTGGCTCTTCCAGGATAGCCTGAAATTTTGAAGAAGGCCATGACAGAGGTAGCAACTCCTCAACCTCCAAAAGAAGCTACAAAGCCAGTGTTGGTCAACATTGATCAAGAAAGGTAGGCTCCAAGTAGAAACTCCAAAGTGAATGCCATTTAAGGTAGGAACTCAAAGACACCTCCCTTTTATGTATCTTTAATCATTGGAAAATCTTTAGTACATAATTGTATGGTAGATAGTGGGGCTACTAGATCTATAATGCCCAAGAAAGTAGCTGACCAATTAGGACTAAAATATCAACCCTTTCAAAAGAAGGTTACCCAAATTGATGGATCCTCAGTCAATACTATAGGTGTGGCCAAGGATACCAGTCTAATCCTCCATGCTGGTCCTAATTTCTCAATCCTCCTTGATATATATATCATAGATCTCCCTGCATTTTTTTCTATATGTCTTTCAAGGGAGTTTACAGCCAAGATAGGAGGCTATCTATCTTCTGACTGGTCTCACATGCTTTTTCATACAAGGTATGGGACCAAGGTCACCATTAAATTAGAACCATTAGTAGCACACCATATAGAGCCATATGTATCCAATGCCATCGATGTAAACTACCCTATATTTGATAGCAGTGACTTCCAAACCATTAATGAAGCAAGCACAAAGATAGAAAGTATCCCTGATATTTTTCTAGATGAAAGAGCTTCAGAGGCCCAAGAAAATATGATTTGGGATTTTTGTTTGGGAAGTTATTTAATACAAGAGAGTGGAGCCATAGAGCCAAGCCTTCTTAAAGAAGACACTGATTTAGAGGATCATAGCAATCAGGTTTGGGAACTATTTTTTGATGGAGCTAGAAGTAGACATGGTTCTGGTGGTGGTGCTATGCTAGTGTCCCCAAGAGGAGAAAGGTATTATACTACCTTTATATTTAGTTTCTCATGTACTAGCAATACTGTAGAGTATGAAAGTCTAGTCAATGGACTAGAATGGGCTAGAAAAAGAGGGCTTAAGGCCTTAAAAGTCTATGGTGATGGTGAGTTAGTTGTCAGCCAAGTAAGAGGGGTAAGTGCAACCAAAAATGATACTTTGAAAGCATACAAGCATAGAGTTTGGGATGCAATTGAAGATTTCCATGCCTTCAATATTGTTTCCATCCATAGAAAGTTAAATCAAAATGCAGATAGATTAGGTGCTGTTGGATCCCAATATGACATCCCAAATAGAATTTCAAAAAAAATGGATCAAAAACATATCAAAGTGATTGTTAGACCCTCTATTCCTGATAATGATGTCAATCGGCAGGTGTTTGACAATGACGAACAAGTTCTGCAGTTCTTGTTTAAAGAAAAAAAAATTTCATAACATAATCAAGATAGGTTATCACAAAACTATGGTGATCAAGTGATACAACTCAAGTCCAATAAGATGCCTAGAGGTCTTGTTACTTTGCAGACTATCTTCAAAAAGGACGATGAAGTCAAGAAAAGCAAAGCTGGCCTAGTAGTCCAACAAGAACATTATGTTGAATTAGAGTTGGAACCAGGTAAGAGCCTACAATTTGGGAAGGTAAACACTGAATTGGAAAAGAAAGCTTATACTCAATTATTCAAAGAATTCAATGATGTTTTTGCATGGCAATATGAGGACCTCAAAGGTTTTGATTCATCCCTTGCTGAACACACTATTGAATTAGAACCAAATGCCAAACCAGTGAGCCAAAAGAAAAGGCATATTAATCCCAAGCTTGAGCCACTTATGCATAAAGAAGTGCTCAAATTGATAGAAAGTGGTATCATCTACCCCATTAAGCATACTAGTTGGGTTTCCAACCTTGTTCCTATCAGGAAGAAGAATGGGGAACTAAGGTTATGTGTTGACTTCAGGGATCTTAATAGAGCCTCATTAAAGGATTGCCATCCACTACCCACTATGGAACAAATCTTACAATGTGTCTCTAGATCCAAGAGATTTTCATTATTGGATGGCTATTCAGGATACAATCAGATCCTGGTAAATGAAGAAGATCAATATAAGACTACATTTACAACCAAGTGGGGAACCATGGCTTATCAAAAGATGCCCTTTGGTTTTTCAAATGTAGGTGCTGGATTTCAAAAGTCAATGGATATGGCCTTTAAGAGCCTAATGTACAAGTTTGTGTTGGTCTACTTGGATGACATAACTATCTATTCAAAGCATGGAGTAGATCATATCAAACATTTGAGAAATATTTTTGAAAGGTGTAGATAATTTGGGATATCCCTTAATCCCAAGAAATGTGTGTTTGTAGTTCACGAAGCAAAGCTATTGGGATATGTAGTATCCAGAGAAGGAATTATAGTGGATCTTGAGAGAATTGTAGCTATTCTAGAGCTACCCCTACAACATCACAAGAAAAGTATACAATCTTTCTTAGGAAAGATTAACTTTGTTAGGAGGTTCTTGCCTAACGTTGGAAATTTACTCAAGCCTTTGACGGCCATGTAAAAGAAGTGTTCAGCTTTTAGTTGGACCAAAGAAGGGAAAGTCAACTTCCCAGCTATCAAAGAGGCCCTTACAGAAGCCCCTGCTCTCCTAAACCCAAATTTTAGTAAGGATTTTATCCTTTATGCTTATGGAGGTCATGATGCCATATCTGTAATGTTGACTCAAGAAAATTTAGATGGATTGGAGCAGTCCATTGTTTTCTTTAGCAAAGGTTTAGAAGAGTATGAATAGTGATACTCTTGTAGAAAAACATGTGCTTTCTATGGTAAAGAGCTTCAAAAAGTTCAGATATCTATTGACCCATAGCAAGGTACATTTAAAGGTTACTCATCCAAGTGTCAAAGAGTTTTTGCTCTCCAAAGACCTAAATGAGAAAAAAGCTGGTTGGATCACCAAGGTGATGGAATATGGCATAGATATTCAAAGTACCAAGCTGGTTAGAGGAAGAGGTATTTGTGAACATTTGACAAGGGATGAAAGTGCAAAGAAATTAGAGCAAACAGATGCATCTCTGGTGGTGCATTCTACAAAAGAATGAGCCAAGGCAACAAGCTGGTTGCCTAATATGATCAATTACTTGAAGATAGGACAATGTCCTACAGGTTTGGATTCAGCAAAAAGGAGGTATTATAGGTTACAATCTATTCCTTTTGTGCTGATAAATGAAGTTATTTTCAGAAAGGATCACAATGGTGTCCTTTTGAGATGCATAGATTCAGAAAAGATAGCTGATGTCCTATTTGAGTTTCATGATGGACCTTCTGGAGGTCACTTTTCTCCTAGGACTACTATATTTAAAATCATGAGGACTGGATACTATTGGCCATCTATCTTTAAGGATAGTCATGATTATGTCAGGAAATGCATCAAGTGTGCCATGTTTGGAGGAAAAGAGAGGCTTGCGGCCTTGCCCCTAAAGCCAGTTAGAATAGATCAACCCTTCATGAAGTGGGGTATAGATTTCATAGGAATGATTAATCCTCCATCTAGTGCAGGACATAAGTGGATAATTACTACAACTAATTATTTCACTAGATGGATGGAGTCAATTTCTTTAAAAGAAGCAAATGAGAGTGTTGTATTGAAGTTTTTATGATGACATAGTTCATAGGTTTGGCACTCCTGATTCCATCATTTCAGATAATGCCTTGGCATTCACAGGTCTTAGAGTCTTAGAGTGGGTAGTCAAGAATGGCGTCTATCTGAATACTAGTTCAAATTATTACCCTCAATGCAATGGCTTAGCAGAATCAACCAATAAGAATTTGATTAGGATAATCAAGAAGACTCTGCAAGAGAATTAGAGAGATTGGCATACAAATCTTAAATTTGCCTTGTGGTTAGACAGAATTACCCCGAAGAAAATCATTGGTAATTCTCCTTACATTTTAGTGTATGGAAAAAAGGCTAAGTTGTCCATTTCAACAGAATTACCAGCTCTAGACTCAGCTACTCAATATGCCCTGTTTGATGAAGAGGATCCCTTACAGATCAGATATGCTCAATTAATGGAATTAGAAGAACTCAGAGGAAAGTCAATGCAAAATATGGAATTCCATTAGATACAAAAAAAGAAGAAATTTGATAGAAGAGCCAGAGTAAGAGACTTCAAGGTTGGAGACATAGTCCGCAAGTGGGATGAGTTGAGGTCTAGGCCTGGCAGGCACACAAAATTTGACTCCTTTTGGGATGGACCATTTGTAATCATAGAACGCAAGGGCTTCAATGATTTTCAACTATCAAATATGGAGGGAGTTTTCCTTCCTATATCAATAAATGGTTTCCACCTAAAACCCTATTTTGAGGTTAATCCCTCTCTATAAATTTTGTAAAAATGCTTTCCTCCTTTCTTCCTGCTTTCTAGTTAGTTCCTTGTTTTCTAAGAAGTTCTTTGAGCATAGTTCTAGTTCTACCTCTCTGAGAGAATTTTGAGTTTTGTGTTCAGAATGAGCCCATGCCCAATGGATTGTCAAGGTCACTGGTTTTCCATGTCTAGTAGGCTGACATCCAGCAGAAATCGCCAAAATGTTGCCCTAAATTTCCTATTTTGAAAATTTGGCCAAAATCTATTTTAAGGCATCTATTTTTATCTTGTCAAATTCCCCAAAAAATGTCATGGGTCTACCTCTTTTCCCCTAGTCTTTGCAAAATCTTTTAGGTCTCTAGCTAGAAGAAAACCCTTGGAAAAATTCATAAACTAGTCATTGGTGTTCAAAATCCTAAGGAACCCTAAGCCTTGTTATATTTTCATGTTACCTTTTTTCAGAAACTTAAGTCATTCCAATTTACATGTGCGCAAAATATCTCCTAAGTCCAGCAGTTTAATTTTTCCTAAGTCTTGGTGCATAATATTTTCCCTAAGGATAAGTGTCAATTTCATTTGATTGTCTTCGCTATTCCGCAAGCCAAAGATGCACATGTGTTATGATCATGGCACAGTGAATACTGTCAATCTTACTTTTCCTCTAGCACTGTTGTGTGTTAGTGGGACTGGTGCCACCTCATCCTATTTGGTAGCTCCTGATTCATCGATGGTCTAGTGATTTGGCAATGTGTCAATGGGACCGGCCCCTTTGGGTAGTCAGAGGCTCTAACATCTGTAGAGGATCGATGACCGGCGTGCATTCTCAAGGGTTTGTTTCATGGATCATGATCTTATGATAGCCACCGATCTTGGTTTGTATCAAAGTTTCCTTCGGTGGGTCCTTGTATGCTGACATGCTTGGATTGGATTGGTCCATGTGGTGATGATTGGATCTATCATGGGTCCATTTTTTAGAGGGGTCCTAGTCTAAAAAAGATCTAGTGGCTAGTGTAAAAGCGTAAGGAATATTTTGGGGCTTTGAGATCATGCACCCACCATTAGATCGGTATCATTGGCAGTGGGTCTAATGTCAGAAGGTTGCTACATGTATCTGAAATGGTGCAGTTTGATTGGTTGTTTGATGTGCAATGTGGCAGTTGTTAGTGGGCCTGTGGGGTCAGGGGCTTCTAAAGAAGGTAAAACATGATTAGATCTCATGGTTGTCATTATACTAGAGAGTTAAGATGCTTGATCATTATGATGGTGGTATGGCGACAGCTGTCTGATGGCATTCTCAAAGACATGGGTCTAGTGACTTGTTCAAGACACTGATTTGCTCATTTTTTATTGGTTGCTGACTATCGCGGTGGTGGTTAACTTTTTAGGAAGGGTTTTTGACTATTTTAAAGGGTGCATTTGGGCCGTTCATCTACCGGGAAGATTTTGCATTGACAGTCATGTTTTAAAAGTTTATCTGCTAGCCATTAATATTTGAATTTGAATGTTTTCTACTTTTTTTTCTAGGGTTTTGCATTCTTTGGGCCATGCACAACATCGATTAGCTTGGGAGTTTAATTCTCAAGATGGTTGTGGTTGAGAGGGTGATGGAGGTGACCCTTGGTCGGTGTTGTAGGGTACTGTGCCATGTTCCCATGTCTAGAAGTGATGAAAAGAGTTGGCACCACCTTTGCAAGCAGTACCTCTTCCAGGGAAATAAGATCAGATTTGAAGCCCTCATGGCTTAGTGGAGTTGTAGGTGGGTAGATAGATCAAGGTTGTTGTGTTTGCAGAGGGGTTTAGTATAGGATCAACATGCAAAAGGTAAGATCTAATATGATGACCGATTCTCAGAGATTTTCATCATGGGTCAGTAGTGTACCTTTAGGGTTTGATATTATTATGGATTTGTAACCCTAGTTAGGTTAGTTTTGACTCCTACTTACATGCAGTTGAGATGTATATATTGTATTTTTGGAGCCTTAATGCTAAAAGAGTTGGACAATTTGAAGAAGAAAATTCACCTTTTCTTAAAAAACATCTGTGGTATCATTTCTACCCTCTGGCTTATCCATTTGTATTTCTCTGATTGATGATCCAAATATTACAAAGGTATTTTGTGATAATCCTTCATGTCCCTATGCTTCCTTGTTGGGATTATCTCTTATTGGATCAAAGTATGTGCATGTTTTCAATGATTATTTTAGGGTTCTTGATCCCTCTTGCTTTCTGCAATTTTGTGTGTTACTATGTTTGATCTGATTTAGATGTTCTTGTGGGTATACCTCAGACCCCTTAACAGTCTTGTCTCAATCCTACACCGAGTTGTAGAACTGAATGTATGTTTGTAGGTCATAAGTTGTGCCTTATTCTCAGGCCCTCTTACGAAATATTTATGCAAGCCTATTCAATAAGTTGTGACCTACTAGACCTGAGCTTTTCATTGATTTCATTCCTACATACTAAGATCCAAACCCTAGTTTTGGTGCATCACCTAGTAGGTAGTTTTCTTTCAAGTCATTTCCCTTACAAGCATTCCTTCTATCCCTTTCCCTCCAAAATTTTTACTTTCATGTCTAAAAGCAAATTAGCGTGATTATCCAAGAGGAACCAGCCTAGAACCTAGAGCTTTCATCTTAGTTAGCAAAGGTCCCACAACCTAGAGATGATTCCCATGTTATACTAAGTTATCAAGACTATGAGAGCTTGACACAAAGGTGCAAACTTAGTGTATAACAAGCTATAAAATCCCTTGAAAGACATATAGAAAATAATGCAGGGAGATCTATGATATATATATCAAGGAGGATTGAAAAATTAGGACTAGCATGTAAGATTAGACTGGTATCCTTATCCACACCTATAGTATTGACTAAGGATCCATCAAGTTGGGTAACCTTCTTTTGGAAGGGCTCATATTTTAGTCCTAATTGGTCAACTACTTTCTTGGGCATCATAGTACTAGTAGCTCCACTATCTACAATACAATTATGCACTAAAGATTTTCCAATAATTAAAGATACATAAAAGGGAGGTGGCTTTAAGTTCCTACCATGAATGGCATTGCCTTTGGAGTTGCTACTTGGAGCCTCCTTTTCTTGATTAGTGTTAACTAACACTAGCTTTGTAGCTTCTTTTGTAGGTTGAGGAGTTGTCACTTCTATCATGGCCTTCTTCAAAATTTTAGGTTGTCTTGGAAGAGACAGAGAGTCCCACATGGACATGGTGACATTCACCTTCTTCATGTTGTCTACAATATTAAAAGGTGTCACAGTGTGTACTCTTTGTTGTGATTTTACTATGATGGGCTCCACTTCCTTTAGAATTTGGCCTTCTTTGCTTGTAATGATAGAAGCCTCCTTAGGTATGATGGGAGTGGCTTGATGTACTAGCTCTACAAATGTAGTAGCTTTGGCATTAGAATCTGCTCTCTCCATGTCTTGAGCTCTTCTCTTTGCTCTTGTATAGGAAACAAAAGCAACTTCATCATTGACTCCATTAAAGTCTAGTTGCTCCCAATTGAAAAGAGTAGTCTTTTTCTATTGTGATTCTGGTTGAGGCATTGACCCACTGGATGAAGCCTTTGATTGAGCTTGTGAGGCATTTTGAACCATCAGATCTTGGTTCATCCATCCATTTGAACATGTAGCCTGATTGTGAGGCTGATTACAAGGAAAACACCATTCATTATCCATAGCCATATTATTTTGGCTAGGAACCATAGCCCTCACTGGATTTTCAGAATTGACAGGTGAAAGATTATATGGTTGGAATGGTCTTTGATTAAAACTTTGTCTTTTTCCTTGATAGCCTACTTGGTATGGTGGCTTATTTTGTTGATAAGGTTGTCCTTGATTTTGATATTGCTGATCAGGACTTTGGCCTTGTGTCTGAAATAGTGGTCTGATTCCTTGACCTTATTTCTTTAGATTTGTGACCTCTTTAGTCAAGGTCTACAATAGATTTGTTATTTCTTGTATACTAGTTTTTTGACTACTC
This sequence comes from Chamaecyparis obtusa, assembly GCA_027943335.1. Lineage (NCBI taxonomy): Eukaryota > Viridiplantae > Streptophyta > Pinopsida > Cupressales > Cupressaceae > Chamaecyparis > Chamaecyparis obtusa. The sequence goes on along the minus strand of BSBK01004880.1, from coordinate 48,023 downwards.
TTTATTTCTTGTAACTCTTGAGAGAAACTTGTTGTTAGCTCTTGACCACTGGTACTAGCTTGGGGGGTCAATTTGGTAGGAATAGGGGTAAATGGGGGAACTTGTACAGGTGCAATGGGTTGAAGGCTAGGAAAAATGGGCATTGGTGGCCTTCTAGCAATCATGCCTACTTGGAATAAATAGTTTTTAGCCCTGATAGCTATGTCAAAAGCTTGGGGTAAAGAAGTACCACCCATAGACTGGATCATGATAGAATTTTGACCATTTAGACTTTGTAAGTAGTAAAGGAAAGCATGGTTAGCTGATGGTCTTACTGAGACTGGAATTCTATTCCATATCTTGAGGAATCTACTATTGTAATCTGTCATTTGCTCTTGAGGGTCTCTCTTAATGGTTGTTAATTGCTCAACTAGAGACAAGTTATCTGATTTATCCTCAAAATGCTTACTTAATGCATCCCCTAGCTCATCCCATGAAGTAATGGAACCAAAATTTAGAGTTCTAAACCATTCTAGAGCCTTACCTTTTAGAGAGGCTGCTAATAACTTTGTGGCTACATCTTCTTGGGTTATGTTGTGTATGTTGTAGATGGTGGTCACATTTATTATGTGTTCAAAAGTAGTTGTCTACCCTTCACCTGTGAAATCAGGTATACTCTTAAGTGCCACCAAGGGCACATCATGATGTTGAGGAAAATTCAATGGACTACCCTAATTAAAGGGTGCAAATGCGAATGGTCTAGCCATTGTAGGATTTGGAATCTGAAGATCAACAACTATATGAGTTGTATTTGCTGCTAGATTCGAATCTTCTTCTAGATCTCTGGTTAGAGATCTGCCTCTTCTTCTAGAATGAAAGGGAAAAGGTCTCTTTTCTGAAGTATTAGGAGGTTTTGATTGAACTCTCCTTGTAGGGGATGTTCTTTGAGTTGACCTACCTTTATGACTTCTTCTTGAAGGAAACTTTAAAAATTTAATGGGCTTTGAGATTCTAGTCTCAATCTTTCTCATAAACCTTAAGCAAGGTTAGCCCTAATCCTTGAAACTAGTGGAGTCACCAAATATACTTGATAGAACAACTTCTAAAACTTTGTATTATGCAATCTACATATTAGAGACAACATATCTTTCAAGCAATGAACTTCTTGTGTCCCACCGGGCATGCCAAAATTGTTATACACTGGCGCCAAGGTGGGGTGTACTTGAGCTTAATCCTATGCTGATAGTCCTTGTGTTTTTAACTTCCTTAATCCTTTTGAAGATGAACCAATAGGAACACCTTTGAACATTAATCTGATCTTTTAGTAGTGTCCCAACAGGCATGCCAGAATTGTTATACACTAAGTTTGCACCTTTGTCTCAAGGTCTTGTAGTCTTGATAACCTAGTATAACATGGGAATCATCTCTAGGTTGTGGGACCTATGCTAACTGAGATGAGACCTCTAGGGTCTAGGCTAGTTCCTCTTGGATAATCACCTTAATTTTCTTCAAGACATGAAAGTAAAATTTTGAGGGAAAGGGATAGAAAGAGTGCTCAGGAAGGGAAATGACTTAAAGCAAACTACCTACTAGGTGATGCACCGAAATTAGGGTTTGGATCTCAGTATAGAGGAATGGAATCAATGAAAGGATTAGGTCTAGTAGATCAAAACTCACTGAATAGGCTTGCATAAGTATTTCATAGAAGGGTCTAAACATAAGACACAATTTATGACCCGCAAGCAGACATTCACTTCTGCAACTCCGTGTAGGATTGAGACAAGACTGTTAGGTGGTGGAAGTATACCCACAAAAGCATCTAAATCAAATCAAACATAATAACACACATAGTTACAAAAAGTAAGAGGGATTAGGAACCCTAAGATACCAATGATAACATCATATACTTCAATTCAATAAGAGATAAACTTAGACAAGGAAGCATAGGGACATGAAGAATTGTCACAAGATACCTCTGCAATGTTTGAATTAATTAATGGGAGAAATACAACTATAGAAGCTAGAGGGAAAAGAAAATGCCATAGATGACCCTTAAGAAAAATGAAATTCCTTCTACAATTGTCCAACTCTTAGCCCAAAAGCTCCAAAAAAACAATATATACATACTCAACTACATGCAAGTAGGAGAAAAACCTAACTAGGGTTACATAAATCTGTAATAAAATATCAAACCCTAATGGTACACTGATTACCATCATCAAATCTCTAAGAATAGCTGGTGATCAAATCAAATCTCTTCCTTGCATGTTGATCTTGGTACTGAGCCCACCTGCATACACATCAACCTTGATCCATCTACCCACCTGCAACTCCACTAAGCCATGAATGCATACAATATGATCTTAGTCTGATATCTGGGTTTAGAATGATTAACCCTACAAAAGGTGGTGCCAAGCTCATTAAAGCTTTTAGCATGACGTGGTACCCTATAAAATCTATGGCACCAACAATCAGATCCTCTGTTATCATTTCCTCAACCTTCACTATCTTGAGAAATTCAATTCCAGCTACCCATTTGTCGTGCACGGCAGCAAAACGCAAAATGCAAACCCCTCTAACAAGTCAACCACCACCATGGAAGTCAGCAACCAACCACCAGTGAGCAAGTTAGCATCCCTGATAGACCTTGGACCTACATCCCTGAGAACACCAATGGATGGTTGTCGCTATATTGTCATCATAACGATTGAGCTTTTTGGATCTGTTAGGCCATTTTTCTGTCATAGCAAAATTTTTTATGAAAATGGCCTATTTTCCTTGCAAGTGTTCTTCATTGCCTCCTGCCCTATGTTCTCCATGTTATCACCTTGCTTTGGTCCAAGTTTCACGTGCTAATTCACAAGATCCAAAGAGATATTCAAATTCTAAGGTCTGTAGGGAAACAAAATTTCAAAATCTACCTAAGTGTCGAAAACCCACAGTGTTTCTAAAAATCCATGATGTTTTCAACCTTTTTGGCCTGTATGAAAACCCTCATTGTTTTCAACCTTTGCTTTCCTGCTTTGTGCATTTTTCTTTCAGTGCTAAAAACTTTGTGTGTTTTCGACCTCAGTTTTAACTACGCATGTGCGATGTTGGTGGGGCCCTATCCTTGCTTAGTTTTGTGTCATGGGTTCTCCAAGTTTTCTGATGGTTAAGTCTTCATTTGGTGATTTGGTGACTATGTAGTCATGCAATCTCCTCTTTTCTGGTGGTTAGTGGTTGGCATCTCACGACTTGGTAGGCGGTCTATTTCTCTTTAGTCGCGTAGTCACTGGATGCTTGGCGATTGGTGAGTGGGCTCATTTCTTCAAGCAGTAGAGGGAGGGGATCGATGGTCGACATGTGATCACAAGGAATATTCTTTCCCCTTGCGATCATGCACCTATCGTTGATTCTATTTGCAGAGCGCGGTGGTCCCAGTGTCAGGAGGGAGGTAGAGATGTGTTCTGATTGGTTGTCGCATGGCCACATGTCAGACTTTTCTGACATGCGATCATGCAACCACCTGCCACCTATCCATGTGGTCCTAGCTATTTATTATGTTTGGTTACTTGGCAGTTATTTTTCTTCTGGCAACTTGGTGACTTACAGTTTTCTCCTTGTTGCTGAATCCTGGTAGTTAAGTCCCTAACATCTGGTGACTTGGCTGGTGGTTAAGTTTTCCTCAGTCACATAGTCACTAGATGGTGGGCCCGGTATTTCTTAAGTAGAGTGACATTTTAGGGAGATCTATAGTTGCTGCATGATCATCAAGAATATTCCTCCCCTTTGTGATCATGTGACCACCGTCTGATCTTCCCAAAAGATAAGCCTTGCAAAGCGTGGGTCCAGTGTTGGTGAGTGGGTGGTATTTGGTGAACAGTGTTGTGACATGTGGCATATGGTGGGCCCAAGTCTCAGGCATCATGATTGTGGAGTTAAAGGTGGGATCTGAGGTTTAAAGGAGTAGACAAAAGTTTAGCAGCCTGAAAAATTTGCTTCTTGTTGCAGGTTCGCGGGATGATTTGGCGGCAGCGCTAATCTTTTTGCGAACTGGCGAAAGTCCTTTGTCGCCAGTTCACCAGATGACTTAAGTGGCATTTTCAACATGTGCAGTCATGTGTTCACGAAGTCTAACTAGAGTTAAGCATTTCATTCCACGATTGCGATTTTACCTTGTTGCCATGTCACAGAATGTTGACCTGAGGTATCTGATGAGTTAGAGTTGCGAAGCTTGGGAAAGATGAGAGATCTATGGTCAAGACTTAATTGTCAATCTCCAATCAAATCATGACCACTGATTCACTACTGGCACCAAGAGGTAACTGTTGGAATTCAAATTCAAATCCCAGAGACATTTCCAATGACCAGGAAGGACTAAAATTGATGACAGAGAGGGCCAGAGTTGGTGAAACTGATCTTCTCCGCCGTTCCAGTGTGGTCCAGGGTGCTTTGAGTGTTTGTGAGGATCTGTACCATGTAGGGATTGACATGGAATGGCTTGAGGCATGATTTCAGGGTGGTTGTTTTGACTTGTTCTCTTGGCAGATTTGTGATCTTCCATGCTCTATTCTGAGAATTATCATAATTGGAGATCTTCTTCGATCTATTTCTCTAAGATTGCTTCGTTTCCTATCCCTATAATAAATTATGATGGATTCTTTTGGTTGGTTGGGTAGTTGAAACCCTAGCCCTAGCTATCCATAGCTTGTTGCATTCTCTCTAAGAATTTTGTTGGTTAATAGTTTGTCCTCTTCTAAGATTTTCAATCTTTGACTCCCAAATCACCCAAGGTAAGAGAACAAAAGGATGTTACCAACAATTGGGTCATTATATATCTTCAATCACTACCCTCTGAATTAATAGGTATAGCTCCTTGATTGTGTATGGTGTTCAATAAATATGTTTTTAAATTGATCACTAGGTTGTCTCTGATGTGTTTTAACCGAATTGCTCATAGACACAAATAATTCAGGCAAGGGTATATATTCTATCTCCTAACTTTAATCTAACTACTCTAATCATGCAAATTCTACTTAGAGAGAATAGGAGCAGAATCATATATGAACAACAAATGGAATTTTCCTCACTGCAACCTCTAACATGAAATAGAATCCAAGCAAAAATCATAGCTTCATACATAATTGTACTTTCTATCTAGAATGAATCTAACAAACAGGATGAATAGGAGAAGAGTTACATATGACAAGCAAATGGAATTACTTACTGCAACCATAGACATGAAATGGAATTCAATATGTAATCACAGCTTCATACATAACTTTCCTTTCTATTCAAATGCAAATGAAAACTACTAGTTCAACAAACATGAAAACCCAGCCAAGTAAATGGAATCACTTATGCTACCCTTACAAGTTTTCTGACCCCCTACATTGAGCTCCCTTTCTGAATTTATAGATTTTACAATACATAAAGTTCCTTAGAATTCATGACCTTCCCACTTCCTTGAATACAAAGAGACAAGGCACAAAGAAAGAATATCTTTGATAATAGAATTTGAAAAGCCAATCACCGATATAGGAATTAGAAAAGATATTAGAACTGTGACACTTCAATTTGAATCCTTCATCTTCTTTGAATAACACCTGTCAAGCCAAAGTCCATTGGGCTTCTCGGAGTCAAGTTATCTTTCGAACAATAGTCCATCTGATATAACACTGCATCCAACCTTTTTCAAATAGTTTAGAAATACTTAGCACGGCCTTATTTGACATAAGGGGTTTATCATCACTACCACCTGTGGCAACCCTTGTTGCATCTACTGGACTGCAAGCTACAACATACATCATCTTTAACATTATATTGTTCTTTCTTTTCTTACCCATGACCTTAGTCGACAGGTCAATCATCCATATCAGCCTCAGTTCTTAGTCACCTTCGACTTATTCATTAATGACAGTTGAAAATTTATGTCATCTTTCAATCTCTTTATTTTCCTTCAGTCTCAGGTCCCAATAGAGTGCATCTGCGTTGTTGGCATACATAGGTCTCCTTTTTGCCTTGTCGCATGATCGCATGGCAATATAATAATCCATGTGACCATGTGACCACTCTATTTTGCCACGCAATATAATATTAAATGTTAAACCTTCACTTGCCTGGTTTGTCATATCTACGTTGTTGGTGCCTGCGGGTCCCAACAGACTTCATTGTCACATGATTGCATGGCAATATTTTAATCCATGCGATCATGCGACCGCTTTATCATTGGTGCATCATGGATCCTAGCCTGGCACACTAATCTTCTCTCTCCTACTTGGGCTTCATGGTCGCATCTACACTGTTACTTATGTGGACTGCAACTGAAGTCAATTTAATCTTCCCTGTCCATTGTGCCTCTTTCCCACCTAACCGACTACGCTTCATTCCTTGTCGCATGATCGCATGGGTATTATTTTATTCATGCGATCATGTGACCACAAACCTACCAAAAGGATTTTCACATCATCTGATCCCTTAACCTATGTGGGCCCCCCTCTCCACATGGAATACTTTAACAAATCAGGAACTGCCACATCATGAAATTTGACTAGTCACACTCTTCACCATCTCATCATCACACTTGCACTGTTGGCATACATGGTTCCTAGTAGAGCGCATTCACTTGCCCAAACTCCATTGTCGCATGATCACATGGGTATATTTTAATTCATGTAATCATGCAACCACTCTATGATTGGTGCCCGTGGGTCTGCTGAGACAGGTGGCACCTTTTCATTATTTTGCATGGAATAAACATCATGTAACTTTTTTATGTGAAATAATGACAAACGTAGATTCTGACCGAAGATAGAAAAAGGAACCGGGCCCACATCCGTGAAGGAGTACTCATGTCTTAATCTCACTTTCCTGCTAAGAAAGAGTGATGTCATCACAGGGAAGTGGTGATCATTGATTTGTGCTATACAATAAAAGCTTGCAGACCCATCAGTACATGTGTCTTCATCCTGCCAAGCATGATGACTTACGCTATTGCATGATCTCATGTAATATTTTAATCCATGCGATCATGTGACCACCCTATGATTGGCTCGTGAGGATCTAGCATATTTTTTATTTAACCTTTCCTATCTTTCCATTGACTTTCCTGTTCTGCATGGGTTACCATTGTCCCATGATCTCATGGTGTTTTTTAACCTCATATGATCATGCAACCACTCTATCATTCATGACTACACAACATTGTTCTTCGATCCCATTATATTTTTAGTACCCGATTCATTGCTATCTCTGATCAATATAAGTAATCCAGTACTTAGTTTGGTTTGACACATGTTCAAGAGCCAGAAATGTAATATATGTGATAGTTGTTTGATGCACAATCTGGAACATAATACAATGATCGAGCTTCTTGTTATTGTAAAGTCTTCAAATTCAGTAATGTGCTAAAATTTTGATTTTCCTACAAACATTGCTTATGTGTAATGTATCGAGGTATAACATTACCCATATTCAAGATGCCACATCTTCATTTTGATCATAATGCAACCTTTGGATTAATGAGTCACAACATAAAGGCTGACAGGATTATGTGACCGAATCATTCACCATTTTATTTATTTCATCTTCAAAAGACACTGAATACAACCAGATCTATGACTGTCCCAAATTTTTCTATTATCATCAAATCATACAATGCAATGCTATCACCTTCTTGATACTAGGATTAAAAATATGTCCTTTCAAGGTGATTACCTTAATTATTTTGCATTAGGAGGCTTTTGAAAATTGAATCTAAGTTCATGTATGTCCAAACTTTACTTCTGAAAATTGAATCAACCTTCTTGTGATTCCTTGCAAGTGCCTGAAGATCATGACTTGGAATCATCATTTCTCCTGAGAAAAATTACCAATCAAATCATGTTATTCTTGCCAGGTAGGTATCTATCACTTACCCATGATGACAAGGTTTTCAAGGCAACCACCCAGCTTGAAGCAAGAAGGCAAGGAACCCTAGCAAGAATAGCCTATCTTAGAAAAGTTAGACCTACACACCAGACTTAAAAAGACCACATGACTCCAACATTGCCAAAAAAATGGGTGACTGAAAGTCAGACAATAGTTGCCTCTGACTGGGGGATCATGTACTACAAGGTGCATGAAGAATTCAACTTCTTTGGTGAGATAGGTGCCTTATCCATTGGGCTGCGGAGTCTAGACCAAAGAGAACAATGAGCAGCTGCATATAGGGAGGGCAGAGGGGAGCAGGGTAAACTAAAACAAAGCATTAGAAAACAACAACTAACTAAGCAAGGAAAGGCTACACTAAACACACCAAAATTGGAAAGAAAACCTATCTACAAAAGGTGAGGAGATCTCACCAACAAGACCATAATCAAAGAAAGATTCATATGTGGCCATTTATAGGAAGAGAGAAGTATGAACCTTTCCTGAACAAAGGAAGATGCTCCACCAATTTCAAACAGCACTGGTAACTTCTGGCTACTCCTCCATTGTTGAACTTGACTCCAAAAGCTATCTGCAACATAATGACCCACAGGACCTTTTTGAACAGCCACGCATCATCATAGATCTCTGATGTTTCTATACTATCCTGCACACCACTTTTCACATGCTCAAACATCTTTTGTGGAGAGGAAAGACATTCACCAGATTCTGTATATGCTTCTTGAAAATACTCACATATGTTTATTTTATTTCCAACAATATCACCTTTATCAAAAATACCAGCATGAAAACCAAGATTGAGAACCTCAAAAAGTTCAAGAGATTCTAGAAATGAGCTGCTATCATACTAGTTGCAAGCATTATCATCAACAACTTCAGGTTCCAAATCAAGATTAAAACAAAAAGCATCTTCATTACACATAGGGTCCACCAGAATTGAAACATCTTCTTCACCTACTGCAATTGTCGATTCTGCAAGATGTTTATCTGAATTCAAAATTTCAATACCTGAATTGACTGTAGAAGAAGATTCACATGTGACTAGCACCATGAGTTGATCAATTTTTATTTCAAGGGTGGAAAAATCTTCATCTAATTCCTTGTCTTCTGCAGTGTGCTGTAGTACTTCATTAATATCTGATACCTCTTGTTTAAAATCTATTGTTGCACTAGTCTCTTCATCGATATCTTCAGTAGGATAATTGTTAGAATATATTTCAACCCTTTCATCGATACATATTTGATCAGGAACATTCAGTATTGTATTATCTTCAAAGAAAAATGTTTCTGATATCTGATCTTTATGAGCTATAATGAATGAAGGATCAACCTTATTATGTTCTTCAATAACATCAGGAATTTCATCTTTTGATAGCCCATCAGCCTTAGGATGATCTCAGAAGAAAAATAGTTTGAAACATTATCCTCATTCTTTTCACCTCTTCTACAACTTTCATCAACACAAGAAAAAGGAAACATGGATAAATCTTCTTTTTCAATTTTTTTTACCTTTTCTTCCTGATCTTCAAGAATCTCCCTGTTAGCCAAATTTTGTCTTGTAGAATTCCAGGGCTTTTCTTGTTCTTCTGAAACTAGGAAACTTGTAGATTATTTACTTACTAGTTCTTCTTTAGGTATAGTGAAAAGAATAGATTTCTTCTTTCTCCTTTGGGCTTGGACCTTGAAATACTTCTGATGCATATGTTTGAACAATAGGGCAGACTGATGATCTTCAGACACACTCAATCCTTTCTTCAAACCCTTAGTCAAACTTAGTTTATATGCTTCCCAAAGGAATTGGAAGTTGGGATCATCTTCAACATTTATCTCCTCAATTGTGGGTTTCCTTCTAATTTCTTTTCTTGGTTTAACCTCTTTTTCACTCAAGACTAAAAAATTTAATGAGGTGTGATCTTGAGGGGCTTCTGATATTTCACCATCATCCACATTGAGCTCCTTCTTTAACTTTTGCAACAACTTTGTTTTCTCTTCCACTTATTTCAGCAAATGATATCTTGCACATATACTCATCCACAACAGTGTAGTTACATGATCCTCTTCAATACTCAGGTTCATCTTTCTTTCATGAGTAATGCTTTCTCTCCAAGCATCAAACATATCATGCAATACAAAGGCAGTGGTGTGATGAAGTTCTATAAGGGAAGGATCTGGCCTCCTTCCTTTCTCCTTTTTAGAAGGCATGGTTCTTTTACAACAGAGTCTCCAATCTCCTAAAAGTTTTGAGATAATACATTTTGAAAATATAAAACACTGAACTCTTCAACCAAAGCTGTGAGGACTAGAGTGAACTCATCAATCTCTGACAAGTAGAGGTAACTATCAAACTAAGGAAACCAATATCAACATTAATCTTCTCTTCTTCCTTAGTTGGGTGCTTTCCAGTCTTCAACTTTAAGCTAGTTCTTCCTTCAACATGTGGGACTGAAAACTTGATTCTTGTGGCAAGCACCTTTCTCCACAAGATCAGCTATAAAGGGGAAACCAAAGATATGTCTATTTACAAATTCTCCACAGTAGAGTTGCCAAAAACTCTTGGTTAATAGTTTGTCCTCTTCTAAGATTTTCAATCTTTGACTCCCAAATCACCCAAGGTAAGAGAACAAAAGGATGTTACCAACAATTGGTTCAGTGTATATCTTCAATCACTGCCCTTTGAATTAACAAGTACAGCTCCTTGATTATGTATGGTGTTCAATGAATATGTTTTTAAACTGATCACCAGCTTGTCTCTGATGTGTTTTAACCGAATTGCTCATAGACACAAACAATTCAGTCAAGGGTATATATTCTATCTCCTAACTTTAATCTAACTACTCTAATCATGCAAATTCTACTTAGAGAGAACAGGAGCAGAATCATATACAAACAAATGGAATTTCCCTCACTGCAACCTCTGACATGAAATAGAATCCAAGCAAAAATTGCAGCTTCATACACAATTGTACTTTCTATCCAGAATGAATCTAACAAACAGGATGAATAGGAGAAGAGTTACATATGACAAGAAAATGGAATTACTTACTGCAACCACAAACATGAAATGGAATTCAATATGTAATCACAGCTTCATACATAACTATCCTTTCTATTCAAATGTAGATGAAAACTACTAGTTCAACAAACATGAAAGCTCAGCCAAGTAAATGGAATCACTTATGCTACCCTTACAAGTTTGCTGACGCCCTACATTGAGCTCCCATTCCAAATTTATAGATTTTACAATACATAAAGTTCCTTAGAATTCATGAGCTTCCCACTTCCTTGAATACAAAGAGACAAGGCACAAAGAAAGAATATCTTTGATAACAGAATTTGAAAATCCAATCACTGATATAGGAATTATAAAAGATATCAGAATTGTGACACTTCAATTTGAATCCTTCATCTTCTTTGAACAACACCTGTCAAGCCAAAGTCCATTGGGCTTCTCGGAGTCAAGTTATCTTTCGAACAATAGTCCATCTGATATACCATTGCATCCAACCTTTTTCAAATAGTTTAGAAATACTTAGCATGACCTTATTTGACATAAGGGCTTTATCATCACTACCACCTATGGCAACCCTTTTTGCATCTACTAGACCGCAAGCTACAACATACATCATCTTTAACATTATATTCTTCTTTCTTTTCCTACCCATGACCTCAGTCGATAGGTCGATCATCCATATCAACCTCGATTCTTAGTCACCTTTGACTTATTCATTAAGGATAGTTGAAAACTTATGTCATCTTTCAATCTCTTTATTTTCCTTAAGTCTCAGGTCCTAGCAGAGCACATCTGCACTGTTGGCGTACATAGGTTTCCTTTTTGCCTTGTCACATGATTGCATGGCAATATAATAATCCATGCGATCATGCGACCGCTCTATTTTTCCATGCAATATAATATTAAATGTTAAACCTTCACTTGCCCAATTTGTCATATCTGTGCTATTGGTCCACACGGGTCCCAATAGACTTCATTGTCGCATGATCGCATGGCAATATTTTAATCCATGTGATTAGGTGATCGCTTTATCATTGGCGCATCGTGGATCCTAGCCTGGCACACTAATCCTCTCTATCCTACTCAAGCTTCATGGTCACATCTGTGCTATTGCTTACATGGACTACAACTAAAGTCAATTTAATCTTCCTTTTCCTTTGTGCCTCTTTCCCACCTAACTGACTATGCTTTATGCCTTATCACATGATCACATGGGTATTATTTTATTCATGCAAGCATGTGACCACACACCTACCGCAAGGCTTTTCACCTCATCCGATCCCTTAACCTATGTGGGCCCCCCCCTCTGCATGGAATACTACAACGAATCTAGAACTGCCACATCATGAAATCTGACCAGTCACACTCATCACCATCACATCGTCACACTCACACTGTTGGCATATGTGGGTCTTAGTAGAGGGCATTCACTTGCCTGAACTCCATTGTCGCATGATCGCATGGGTATATTTTAATTTATGCGATCATGCAACCGCTCTATGATTGGTGCTTGTGGGTCTGCTAAGACAGCTGGCACCTTGTCATTATTTCGCATGGAATAAACATTGTGTAACTTTTTTATGCAAAATAATGACAGCTCTAGATTCTGACAAAAGATAGAAAAAGGAACCGGGCCTGCATCTGCTAAGGAGTACTCTTGTCTTAATCTCACTTTCTCGCTAAGAAAGAGTGACATCATCATAGGGAAGTAGCGATCGTTGATCTATGCTACACAATAAAAGCTTGCAGACCCACCGGTACACATGTCTTCATCCCACCAAGCATGATGACTTATGTTGTCACATGATCTCATGGTAATATTTTAATCCATGCGATCATGACACCGCCCTATGATTGGCTCATGGGGATCCAACATATTTTTTATTTAACCTTTCCTATCTTTTCATTGACTTTCCTTTTCTACATGGGTTACCATTGTCGCATAATCTCATGGTGTTTTTTAATGTCATGTGATCATGTGACCGCTCTATCATTCATGAATACACAACACTATTCTTCGATCCCATTATATTTTTAGTACCCAATTCATTTCTATCTCTGATCAATATAAGTAATCCGGTACTTAGTTTGGTTTGACACATGTTCAAGAGCTAGAAATGTAATATATGTGATAGCTGTTTGATGCACAATGTAGAACATAATACAATGATCGAGCTTCTTGTTATTGTAAAGTCTTCAAATTTAGTAATGTGCTAAAATCTTGATTCTCCTACCAACATTGCTTATGTGTAATGTACCAAACTGTAACATTCCCCATATTCAAGATGCCACATCTTCATTTTGATCATAATGCAACCTGTGGATTAATGAGTCACAACATAAAGGCTGACAAGATTATGTGACTGAATCATTCACCATTTTATTTATTTCATCTTCAAAAGACACTGAATACAACTAGATCTTTGATTGTCCCAAATTTTTCTATTATCATCAAATCATACAATGCAATGCTATCACCTTCTTGATACTAGGATAAATAGTATGTCCTTCTGAGGTGATTACCATAATTATTTTGCATTAGGAGGCTTTCAAAAACTAAATCTAAGTTCATGTCTATCCAAACCTTACTTCTAAAAATTGAATCAACCTTCTTCTGATTCCTTGCAAGTGCCTGAAGATCATGACTTGGAATCATCATTTCTGTTGAGAAAAATTAACAATCAAATCATGTTATTCTTGCTAGGTAGGTATCTATCACTTACCCATGATGACAAGGTTTTCAAGGCAACCCACCGAGCTTGAAGCAAGAAGGCAAGGAACCCTGGCAAGAATAGCCTATCTTAGAAAAGTTAGACCTAGACACCAGACTTGACAAGACCACATGACTCCAACATTGCCAAAAAAATGGGTGATTGAAAGTCAGACAATAGCTTCCTCTGACTGGGGGATCATGTACTACAAGGTGCATGAAGAATTCAGCTTCTCTGGTGAGACAGGTGCCTTATCTATTGGGTTGCGGAGTCTAGACCAAAGAGAACAATAAGTAGCTACATATAGGGAGGGCAGAGGGGAGCAAGGAAAATTGAAACAAAGCATGAGAAAACAACAACTAACTAAGAAAGGAAAGGCTACACTAAGCACACCAAAATTGGAAAGAAAACCTATCTACAAAAGGTGAGGAGATCTCACCAACAGGACCATAAACAAAGAAAGATTCATATGTAGCCATTTACAGGAAGAGAGAAGTATGAACCTTTCCTAAATAGAGGAAGGTGCTCCACCAATTTGAAATAGCACTAGTAACTTCTGGGTACTCCTTCATTGTTGAACTTGAGTCCAAAAGCTATCTGCAACATGATGACCCACAAGACCTTTCCAAACAACCATGCCTCATCATAGATCTCTAATTTTTCTGTACTATCCTGCAAACCACTTTTCACATGCTCAACCATCTTTTGTGGAGAGGAAAGAAATTCACGAGATTCTGTATATGTTTCTTGAAAATACTCACATATGTTTATTTTATTGCCAACAATATCACCGTTATCAAAAATACCAGCATCAAAACCAAGATTGAGAACCTCAAAAAGTTCAAGAGATTCTAGAAATGAACTGCTATCATACTCATTGCAAGCATTATCATCAACAACTTTAGGTTCCAAATCAAGATTCAAACAAAAAGCATCTTCATTACACATAGTGTCCACCAGAATTGAAACATCTTCTTCACCTACTGCAATTGTCAATTCTACAAGATGTTTATCTAAATTCAAATTTCAATACCTGAATTGACCGTGGAAGAAGATTCACATGTGACTGGCACCATGAATTGATCAATTTTTATTTCAAGGTTGGAAAAATCTTCATCTAATTCCTTGTCTTCTATAGGGAGCTGCAGTACTTCATTAATATTTTATACCTCTTGTTTAAAATCTGTTGTTGCACTAGTCTCTTCATCGATATCTTCAGTAGGATAATTGTCAAAATATATTTCAACCTTTTCATCCATACATATTTGATCAGGAACATTCAGTATTATATTATCTTCAAAGCAAAATGTTTCTGATATCTGATCTTTATCAGCTATAATGAATGAAGGATCAACCTTATTATGTTCTTCAATAACATCAGGAATTTCATCTTTTGATAGCCCATCAGCCTTACGATGATCTTCAGAAGAAAAATAGTTTGAAACATTATCCTCATTCTTTTCACCCAATCTACAACTTTCATCAACACAAGAAAAAGGAAACATGGATAAATCTTCTTTTTCAATTTTGTTTACCTTTTCTTCCTGATCTTCAAGAATCTCCTTGTCAGCCAAATTTTTTCTTGTAAAATTCCAAGGCTTTTCTTGTTCTTCTAAAACTAGGCAACTTGTAGATTCTTTACTTACCAGTTCTTCTTCAGGTATAGTCAAAAGAATAGATTTCTTCTTTCTCCTTTGGGCTTGGACCTTGAAATACTTCTGATGTACATGTTTTAATAATAGGGTAGACTGATGATCTTCAGACACACTCAATCCTTTCTTCAAAACCTCAGTCAAACTTAGTTTATATGCTTCCCAAAGGAATTGGAAGTTGGGATCATCTTCAGCATTTATCTCCTCAATTGTGGGTTTCCTTCTGATTTGTTCTCTTGGTTTAACCTCTTTTTCACTCAAGACTGAAAAATTTAATGAGGTGTGATCTTGAGGGGATTTTGATATTTCACCATCATCCATATTGAGCTCTTTCTTTAAATTTTGCAAAAATTTTGTTTTCTCTTCCACTTCTTTTAGCAAATGATATCTTGCACATATACTCATCCACAACAAACCAGTTACATGATCCTCTTCAATACTCAGGTTCATCTTTCTTCCATGAGTAATGCTTTCTCTCCAAGCATCAAACATATCTTGCATTCTCTCCAAGCATCAAACATATTATGCAATACAAAGTCAGTGGTGTGATGAAGCTCTATAAGGGAAGGATCTGGCCTCCTTCCTTTCTCCATTTTAGAAGGCATGGTTCTTTTAAAATAGAGTCTCCAATCTCCTGCAAGTTTTGAGATAATACATTTTGAAAACATAAAACACTGGACTCTTCAACCAAAGTTGTGATGACCAAAGCAGAGTCACCAATCTTTGAGAAGTAGAGATAACTATCAAACTAAGGAAACCAATATCAGCATTAATCTTCTCTTCTTCCTTAGTTGGGTGCTTTCTAGTCTTCAACTTTAAGCTAGTTCTTCCTTCAGCATGTGGGACTAGAAACCTAATTCCTATGGGAAGCACCTTTCTCCACAAGATCAGCTATAAAAGGGGAAACCAGAGATATGTCTATTTACAAATTCTCCCTAGTAGAGTCACCAAAAACTATTGGTTAAAAGTTTGTCCTCTTCTAAGATTTTCAATCTTTGACTCCCAAATCACCCAAGGTAAGAGAACAAAAGGATGTTACCAACAATTAGGTCAGTGTATATCTTCAATCACTGCCCTCTGAATTAATAGGTACAACTCCCTGATTGTGTATGGTGTTCAATGAATATGTTTTTAAACTGATCACCAGGTTGTCTCTAATGTGTTTTAACCGAATTGCTCATAGACAAACAATTCAATCAAGGGTATATATTCTATCTCCTAACTTTAATCTAACTACTCTAATCATGCAAATTCTACTTAGAGAGAACAAGAGTAGAATCATATACGAATGGCAAATGGCATTGCCCTCACTGAAACCTCTGACATGAAATAGAATGCAAGCGAAAATCACAGCTTCATACACAATTGTACTTTCTATCTAGATTGAATCTAACAAATAGGATGAATAGGAGAAGAGTTACATATAACAAGAAAATGGAATTACTTACTGCAGCCACATACATGAAATGGAATTCAATATGTAATCACAGCTTCATACATAACTGTCCTTTCTATTCAAATGTAGATGAAAACTACTGGTTCAACAAACATGAAAACCTAGCCAAGTAAATGGAATTGCTTATGCTACCCTTACAAGTTTTCTGACCCCCTACATTGAGCTCCCTTTCCAAATTTATAGATTTTACAATACATAAAGTTCCTTAGAATTCATGACCTTCCCACTTCCTTGAATACAAAGAGACAAGGCACAAAGAAATAATATCTTTGATAATATAATTTGAAAAGCCAATCACTGATATAGGAATTAGAAAAGATATCAGAATTGTGACACTTCAATTTGAATCCTTCATCTTCTTTGAACAACACCTGTCAATCCAAAGTTCATTGGGCTTCTTGGAGTCAAGTTATCTTTCAAAAAATAGTCCATCTGATATACCACTGCATCCAACCTTTTTAAAATAGTTCAAAAATACTTAGCACGGCCTTATTTGACATAAGGGCTTTATCATCACTACCACTTGTGGCAACCCTTGTCGCATCTACTGGACCGTAAGCTAAAACATACATCATCTTTAACATTATATTCTTCTTTCTTTTCCTACCCATGACCTCAATTGATGGGTCGATCATCCATATCAGCCTTGGTTCTTAGTCACCTTTGACTTATTAATTAATGACAATTGAAAATTTATGTCATCTTTTAATCTTTTTATTTTCCTTAAGTCTCAGGTCCCAGCAGAGCAGATCTGCGTTGTTGGTGTACATAGGTTTCCTTTTTGCCTTGTTGCATCATGGCAATATAATAATCCATGCGATCATGCGACCACTCTATTTTTCCATGCAATATAATATTAAATGTTAAACCTTCACTTGCCCGATTTGGCATATCTACGCTGTTGGCGCACGTGGGTCCCAATAGACTTCATTGTCGCATGATCGCATGTCAATATTTTAATCCATGCAATCATGAAACCACTTTATCATTAGCACATCATGGATCCTAGCCTGGCATGCTAATCTTCTCTGTCCTACTTGGGCTTCATGGTGGCATCCGCGCTATTGCTTACATGGAGTATACGTGGATTACAACTGAAATCAATTTAATCTTCCCTGTATTTTGTGCATCTTTCCCACCTAACTGACTATGCTTCATGCCTTGTCACATGATTGCATGGGTATTATTTTATTCATGCGATCATGCGACCACACACCTACTGCAAGGCTTTTCACATCATCTAATCCCTTAACCTATATGGGCCCCCCTCTCCGCATGGAATACTACAATGAATCAGGAACTACCACATTGCAAAATCTGAGCAGTCACACTCATCACCATCTCATTGTTGCACTTGCGATGTTGGCATAAGTGGGTCCTAGTAGAGTGCATTCACTTGCCCAAACTCCATTGTCACATGATCACATGGGTATATTTTAATTCATGCAATCATGTGACTGCTCTATGATTGGTGCCCGTGGATCCACTGAGAGAGGTGGCACCTTGTCATTATTTCGCATGGAATAAAAATCATGTAAATTTTTTATGTGAAATAATGATAGCCATAGATTTTGACTGAAGATAGAAAAAGGAACCAGGCCCACATCTGCTAAAGAGTACTCATGTCTTAATCCTGCTTTCCCGCTAAGAAAGAGTGATGTCATCATAGGGTAGCGACGATCGTTCATCTGCTGCATAATAAAAGCTTGTAGACCCACTGGTACACATGTCTTCATCTTTCCAATCATGATGACTTACGTTGTCACATGATCTTATGGTAATATTTTAATCCATGAGATCATGCGACCACCCTATGATTGGCTCGCGGGGATCCAGCATATTTTTTATTTAACCTTTCTTGTCTTTCTGTTGACTTTCCTTTTCTGCACGGGTTACCATTGTTGCATGATCTCATGATGTTTTTTAACCTCATGTGATCATGTGACCGCTCTATCATTCATGACTACACAAAACTATTCTTCTTCCCATTATATTTTTAGTACCCGATTCATTGCTATCTCTGATCAATATAAGTAATCCGGTACTTAGTTTGGTTTGACACATGTTCAAGAGCTAGAAATGTAATATATGTGATAGTTGTTTGATGTATAATGTAGAACATAATACAATGATCGAGCTTCTTGTTATTGTAAAGTCTGCAAATTTAGTAATGTGCTAAAATCTTGATTTTCCTACCAACATTGCTTATGTGTAATGTACCGAACTGTAACATTCCCCATATTCAAGATGCCACATCTTCATTTTGATCATAATGCAACCTATGGTTTAATGAGTCACAACATAAAGGCTGATAGGATTATGTGATTGAATCATTCACCATTTTATTTATTTGTTCTTCAAAAGACACTGAATACAACTAGATCTTTGACTGTCCCAAATTCTACTATTATCATCAAATCATACAATGCAATGCTATCACCTTCTTGATACTGGGATAAATAGTATGTCCTTCTAAGGTGATTACCTTAATTATTTTGTATTAGGAGGCTTTCAAAAATTGAATCTAAGTTCATGTCTGTCCAAACTTTACTTCTGAAAATTGCATCAACATTCTTTTGATTCCTTGCAGGTGCCTGAAGATCATGTCTTGGAATCATCATTTCTCCTGAGAAAAATTACCAATCAAATCATGTTATTCTTGCTAGGTAGGTATCTATCACTTACCCATGATGACAAGGTTTTCAAGGCAACCCACCCGACTTGAAACAAGAAGGAAAGGAACCCTGGCAAGAATAGCCTATCTTAGAAAAGTTAGACCTAGACACCAGACTTAACAAGACCACATGACTCAAACATTGCCAAAAAAATGGGTGACTAAAAGTCAGACAACAAATTCCAAGGCAGCTAGTGGTATAAATTGTAGGTGGTTCGATTTAGTAAGGGTTCCTTCTTCTACATATTTTTTGAGGAGAATTGGTTCCAGTGAAGGGTCCTTTTCCTATAGATTTCTCCTTTTCTCTATGTTGGTTGTGGATTATTCCCTTTGATCTTCAACTTGCAGATTTACACTTTAATGGATAATGTAAATGAAACTCTGACTCTATCACCACTCCAAAGTCCACAAGGAAGAGGGCCAACTGACAAGGATCGAACGATCCTTCTACACTTTGAGCTTCAATGCTCAGGTGGGTGTACCCTTGACTCACTTCTCTAAAGGAGTCTAAAACAATAGTCCACTATGTCTGATATAAGACTGTTAAAGATTTATCAAATGATGTTTGTGTTTGTAGTTTTTAACCATGCATACCTCAAGAGGAAGGACTAGTGCCTTATCCCAGGGTTCAGGGTCACCTAGTTGTATACCTCAACTGAATACCTCAAATCAAACACAATGGAATCCGAGGTAAGTGCTTTGCCTATGACCTCTTTCACTCAAGCACAAGGACATCAAATTCTACACCTGACTACAAACTCATTAAATTCACCTAAAATACTTTAATCCTAACTTTGTTAGGAACTCAAAGATAAATTCAAAATACTCTTTGTTTACCATACATTAACACACTTTGTGACATTAACATATATCAGCTTAGAGACAAGCAAGAAGACATACACAAGATACAAGATTAGGATTTAAGAATGTTCTCATTAACATAATCAGGATCAACATATAATCAGAATGATACCAAGATAAGAGAAGCCACAAAATCATACTTCTATCAGTATATTACAATAAAAAACTAGGGACCAAAAGCAACAATGTTTTGGAACCCTTGCAAAATAAAAAATTCTGCAACTTATACCCATTAGTCATCTTGGAAATTTGCAACAAGCTACAAATGACTAGGGTTAGGGTTTCAACCACCCAACCTATTGGAAATGGTCTAAAAATTTATTACAGAGGCGGGAAACACAGGCAATCAGGAGAGAGGAAATCCTGAACTGATCCACAATCATGAAAATCTTCTCTACAAGTATAGAGGATCACAAAACTAGGCTCAAAAGGACACCTTGCAACAAGCCTTGAGCACACAACCACCATGGTACACACTCTGCAAACAATCCAACAGCACCCTGGACCACACCGCAAATGGCAAACTAGTCATTTCTCATCGAACAGGGTCAATTCTATAATGAATTTCATAAATTTGGTACTTTCTGGTCACTGGAAGCCCTCAAAAATTTGAATTTGAAACACAATAGCTAAGCCCTTGGTGCCTACAGAGAACGACAGCCCATGTTCAAACTTATCATCCCGCTAGCTTGGACCAACTGGAAACTGCCACGACACCACTTGCCACCGCATGGAGCTGACAGAAAAATGTTAGTTGCATGATCACATAGCCTTGTAAAAGGCTACGCGAACATGTGACTAACCACCAGTAAATCACCACTGCTACCTACCATTAAGTTGTAGTCCCACCAAGCAAATCTACCTCATCAACCATCGACCAATAAGAAACCTCCAATTGCAAGCACACGTGTCGCACCGGACCCACTAAGTACAACAGGCAACCTGGAAAAATGAAAAAAAATCTAACGAATGGTGCATGATCGCAAAGGCTTGGAATATTCCTCACAATCATACACCAACCGTTAGATTAAAATCTCTCAACGTGGGCCCTCTGACATAAACTAACTCATCAACATGCAGATGAAAGAAAACCCACCAACTCAGAATAGCATGGCACATAAGAACCACCTAGCAAACAGGACCCAGCAACGAACTTCGTCTTGGTTCTTTTTCTTGTAGGACCAAGCTTGAATCAAAATGGTTGGGCTAGAAACATAGCTTAGGCACTCAAGCTTGACAAGAAAAATAAACCAATTGATGAGGATAGAGAGAAATCCTCCTTCTTTGAGCTCCATGTTCACTCAGGTGGGTATTGCCTTATCTGCACATCCAAGACACCCCATAACAAACCAAAGGCCTGTAGACAAATTAATGTGGAATGGTTTTCAAAACCCTAGGTATGTTGTACCTCAATGAAGCCAATATCTCATGCAATAGCCCTACTTACATGGAATGAGTATGAAAACCAGAGACCTATCCTAATAACATGAAAGGGAAAGGGTGGAACTAAAAAGAAATGATTTTAAATGGATTTGAAGAGAACCCTGAGATACCCTAAGTCCCTGATAGACCAGTGCCTTATCCAATGGGCCACGGAGTCAAATACGCTACTCCAAGAGACAACTATGAAACAAGAACACAATATGCTCAATGTGTTGATACCTAACATCAATCACACACCATGACGAAACCTCAACTTAACACCCACCCGTGCATTTAAGCATGCTATTATCTATCAAAGGATTTTGACCCTCCCCTTACAAGAGACCTATGAACATATAATACATTGACTAGCATCCACTGGAAGACAAGCATGACCCTTACAAAAATGAACAACTTGCCATTTATACCACTAACTATTTTGGAATTCTCAGAGAGAATGCAACAAGCTTAGGGATAGCTAGGGCATAGAGTTTCACCCACCAAACCAATCAAAATTACATCAGAAATTATTACAGGGGAAGGAAACCAAGCAACCTGGAGAAAGAAATCTCAAATAGATTCTACAATCATGAAAATCTACGAGCATAGCATAGTACACCAAGAAATGCCATAAAAACTAGTCTAATCACTACCTACAAATAGTTCCTCGAGCTCAAAACCACATGGCACAAATCCCTGCAGACCCTCAAGGCACCCTGGACCACACTAGAATAGTAGAGAAATTCAATTTCACCAACTCTGGCCCCTTACTATCATCAATTTCAGTCCTATTTGTCGTTGGAGACATCTTAGAGATTTGAATTTGAAAATCAATGGTTACTTCTTGGTGCCAGTAGCACATTAGTGGTCCTGATTCAATCTGAGATTAGCAATTAAGTCCTGACTATAGATCTCTTCATCATTTTCAAGATTTATATCTTTAACTCATCTCGGCACCTCAGGTTACATTCAGCGAACACGCGACAAAGAAAAATCCCAGTCGCTGAATGAAAATCCAAACCCCAGCTAAATCTAGCGAACACGCGACTGTACGTGTTGAAAAATCCACTTAAGTGATCTTGCGAACTGGTGACAAAGGAACCCTCACCAATTCATGGAATACTTCCTACCTCCACTAAAGAATCTAGTGACCCCGTGACCACTATTTGCCAAGTCGCCAAATGAATTGGGGAACTGCCAAATCATCTTGCAAACCAGCAACAAGAAGGAAATTTTTTGGGCCGCCACAAATTTATCAGGACCGCCATACAACCCAGACCCCACCTCTAACTCCACAACTACGATGCCACTTGTTGCCACACTACTCATTGCAACTGCCTAAGAATACCGGGCCCACCATTAAGTGACCACACGACTGAAGCAAAGCAAACCACTTAGCCAAGTCACTAAATGCTAACCACTTAACTGCCAGAATCAAGTGACCACACGACTAACCACCCAGAGGATCGTGAGATGAAAACTGTAACCGTCAAAAAAATTGGAGAATGCACGACAACACCCTAGCAAGGACTGGGCCCCATCAACCAACCACCAAGCATTCAGCGACCACGCGACTAACCGTTCACAAGCCCATTGAATGTTAGCTGCTGACCGCCAATAAACCAGAGAATGCATGACTAAAGGGAAGAGACCACCCACCAGGTCACTGAATGTTAAGGGATTAACCACTAGAAACTAGCAACAGGAGATAACCACAAGTCACCAAGTTGCTAAATACTTCATAACCCTAGGCCTGCGTGACATGCTGCCATATCATTCCTTCTACAACCAATAAAAACCTACCACCTCAGCATCCTCTGACATCGGGTCCACCTGTATTACCACTTGGAATAGGGGCCACCATCACATGAATACACGACTAAAGAAAAGACACAAGCCACCTGCCAGTTCGCTTAATGTTTGTCGGTAACCTTTAAACATCAGGAGATTATGCGAACACATAGTCAGGCATTCGCTAGATGGAATATATAACTGTCTAAGGATTTGGAGACTTAGCGACTGAGGCAAGACAACATACATTTGCGGGTTTTCTGAATAACATAAAGGCATGAAATAATATTAAGCGGTTCAGTGACCACAAAGAAGGAAAAAATAACCACATACAGAAAAAGGGATTTAAGTGGCCCGAGAAGGTAATGAAGAAATATAACAGGGCTAAGGCATTTTAGGGCTTTTTCACATAACGGCTATATTTATGAATTTTTTGCTAAGGTTCTCGAGGCTAGAAACATGAAAAGAACTACAGAGACCAGAAGAAAAGACATAGCCATGGAAATTTTCACAGGGTAGAGACCATTTTCTGAAGATTTTCTATTATGACAAGAAAATGGGCTAACAGTGGCTCTAGTTGGGGATGCATGGCTCTTTCAGGCATGGAAAGAATTTAGATCTCTGGGAAAGCAGACCACCCACAAAAACCTCCTGAACAACTTTACTAAAAGTAAGAAAACTACTTCTAGAATGTACATGCAATGGCCCTAAACCACTAGAAACTTTCAAAACTTCTTACCTCTGTCATATACCTGACTTTCATTCACCTTTTCTTGAGGTAAGCTGGATATTTTCTTCCCAATTGTTTCACCAAGCACATCAATACTCTCAATCAGCTTATTAGGTAAAAAAAAAAATCTGTCTTCATTTTCATAGTGCATATAAAAACTTGAAACACTTTCTTCATCTAGCTCACTATGAAAGTATGATTCAGCATGCTCATGAATACTACCATTATGCTGAAACTGATCTTCATCTACTGATTCTTGCATACTATCAATTAGAAACACAAAAGTCTCATACTTTGCTTGATAAAAAACATGATTCATACCTGGACCTTTCATATCCTTAAGTGTAGCTAGTTGGAGTTCAAGTGAATGATCAAGTTTATACTCACACATGTCGTCATCATCAAATTCTTAAACCACTTCCGAAGAGAATGCAACATCATCACTTAGAACTCTGTCACAAATGAAAGAAGAACATATTGGTCTTTCATAGTAAGAAGATAGTATGTCATCATTCATATCTGGTTCACCTGAATCTGAAACCTCCATGTCTTCTTCAAACAATGGATTGATGACTCCATGCAGTACTCCTTGTTGAACATTATGACAAAAATTGAGTTCTTCATCATCATAATCCTCATTATACAAAGTATTAGAAAACACTTTAAACTTACTACCCATTTCATCTTCATGGACACTCTCAGCATATGAAGAAAAATTAGAATCGTATGAAAATTCATAGTCCACATCACCTACCAAGCATATAGTGTCTATAATTACATCTTCTTCATTATCTTGTTTAGGAAGATCATTATGGCAAGGCCATAATTCACCCCTAAAATCTCTACTATATGCCGCAAATTCATTATGTAATGCAGAATCATTAGGTAACCTTCTATTCAAATCTTCATGACCATCCTCAATAATATCACATTGAATTACCATTTCTTTGTCTTCACACTTTGAGGACAAGTCATTCTAAAATCTTCATATTCAAATTGATTTATATAATGCAAAAACTGAGATGCATTTTCATTTTTAGATTCAGAAAGAGAAACCATACCTTCACTATCAAATGATTCTTCACTCCCATCATTACTTTCTTCTTCCCACGCTACATCTGACTCATATGAAGACACCTCAACATCACTGCCTTTATCATCCTCACTTGAGTAACCACTTTTAGCACTATGTTCTTTTGATTGTGACTGATATGTTTGTGAGTCATATTCCTCATCTAGTGCAGCAACTTCAGACTCATCATCAGAGACATAACTTTCAGTCTCTTCATTTTCATAGGACTGAGACATGGAAGCAGCAATCTCATGTCTAGGAACATCAGTAGCATTACATTTATAATCAATATTACAAGGATTGACTGCAGTAGCTAATTCACAACTCAAATCACCATTACACTACAGAATCTTATCAGGGTCTGGAATATATCTTACTGCTATAGCATTCTGAACACATGTCTCACTAGTAGCAAAGGATTCAATAACATTTAAATACATATTCTAATTTGACATCTCAACTTGATTACAAACTACAATAGAAATGTTGGTACACTAATTTGGAACTGTGGTATCAACACTACATTCTTCTTTTCTTTCATACTCATTATATCGACATACATTCATGGAAAAATGACCTCTGGTCAATCCATATTTCAAATTTTTTTCAATGTCCATAGCAGTTACAAATGCCTGATATAATGTCCTAGGTTCTTTATCCCTCAACAAGTAATTCATTTTCTTATCAAATGCATCAAAATAAACATTTACACACACTTGATCATTGGGTCTATAACCTTTAGGGATTTCATTCAAAACTTTAGCAAATCTGATGTTGAACTGTGGGACAAGTTCACCATTCCTAATATGAATCTTCCAGAACCTACTATAAGAATCAGATATGCTTACCCTTTCTCCAATTTTCTCCATGAAGGCCGAATGCATCTCACTCCAAGATGAAATAGAACATGCTGGAAGAAAAGAAAACCAATCTCTGGCATCACCTTCTAGAGTTTGAACAAACAACTTCATCCAAAGGTCTTCATGGAAAACCTCAAAATCATTCATCACATCAGCAAAGCATTGGACATGTTTTCTTGCTGACTGATACTGGTTCCTATTAAACTTTGGTAAATATCCCCTGATTCCATCAGGGATCTTATTAGGGAGACCAGGTATGCCATCATAACAAAATTGCACATATCCTCTGACAAAAGAAACCCTGTGAACATCCATCACTAGCTGCAACTTTGTATATCTACTTGAAAATCTTCAAGACCAATGATAGGAAATCTATACTTGAAACTATCCTTCTTTTGTCACTGAACCCTTCTTACATACTTTACACTTATATGAAAATACATAAAATATTGAATAGGGAATACCTAGAAACCTTAGCTGATTATTGTTGTCCACTTCTCATCCAACTGAAATCTGAAACAAGGCTACACACCTTAGGTTCATTCAAGCACAGAGTCACCACCTCCTTTCAAAGGACACAAATTTTCACTGATCTCTTTTGAAACATCGACATATTCTAGATATTCCTCACAGTAAAGTCACATATAATCTTAAAGTCTTACAACAACAAATCCAGGCAATACATTTGCAAATCTGAAAACAACTTTCAGATTATAACAATTATGAAACTCCTCCCCAAAATGAATATAGCAAGACTCTAGGATACTCTTAATGGTAAAAAATTTTCATTCCCCAGTGGAGTCACCATTTTGTTGGTGACTCGGATGGGCCAAACCAATCTCGTCAAAAGATTTTGAATACTTCAATATGACTACAACTAGAGCTCCTTAATAGGTTTTCCTTATGTTCTCCTTAGTAGAGTCACCATTTTGTTGGTTCTTTTTCTTGTAGGACCAAACTTGAATCAAAATGGTTGGGCTAGAAACACAGCTTAGGCACTCAAGCTTGACAAGAAAAACAAATCAATTGATGAGGATAGAGAGAAATCCTCCTTCTTCCTTGAGCTCCACATTCACTCAGGTGGGTATTGCCTTATCTACACATCCAAGACACCCCATGACAAACCAAAGGCCTACAAACAAATTAATGTGGAATGGTTTTCAAACCCCTAGGTATCCTGTACCTGAATGAAGCCAATATCTCATGCAATAGCCCTACTTGCATGGAATGAGTATGAAAACTAGAGACCTATCCTAATAACATGAAAGGGAAAGGGTGGAACTAAAAAGAAATGATTTTAAATGGATTTGAAGAGAACCCTGAGATACTCTAAGTCCCTGATAGACCAGTGCCTTAGCCAATGGGCCACAGAGTCAAATACCCTACTGCAAGAGACAGCTATGAAACAAGAACATAATATGCTCAATGTGTTGATGCTTGAAATCAATCACACACCATGACTAAACCTCAACTTAACACCCACTTGTGCATTCAAGCATGCTATTATCTATCAAAGGATTTTGACCCTCCCCTTAGAAGAGACCTATGAATAGATAATACATTGACCAACAGCCACTAGAAGACAAACATGAAATATCCTTGACACCTCAGCTCATACATGCATAAACACTAACCCTGAACCAGTTATCTCTGCGAAGACAACTCCACTTGTAAACACTTAGGCAATGCAAATAGACAAATCAAACACCCTTGATGTATGATTAATGGACTCAAAATTCAAATGGAGATAGCTCGGTAACAGTAAGAATATATTCAGTTCTCATACATAAGACAAATCTATTACAACATGCACTGTATTATCTAAACCAACAAAAGAAAGAGAAACACTCTATATGCAGACAGAAGGAGAAAATCTATAGGAAAAAGACCCTTCACATGGAACCAATTCTCCTCAAAAATTTGTAGAAGAAGGAACCCTTACAAAAATGAACAACCTGCCATTTTATACCACTAGCTGCCTTGGAATTCTTAGAGAGAATGCAACAAGCTTAGGGATAGCTAGGGCATAGGGTTTCACCCACCAAACCAATCAAAATTACATTAGAAATTATTACAGGGGCAGGAAACCAAGCAACTTGGAGAAAGAAATCTCAAATAGATTCCACAATCATGAAAATCTATGAGCATAGCATAGTACACTAGGAAATGCCATAAAAACTAGTCTAATCACTACCTAAAAATAGTTCCTCAAGCTCAAAACCACACGGCACAAATCCTTGCAAACCCTCAAGGCACCTTGGACCACACTGGAATGGCAGAGAAATTCAATTTCACCAACTCTAGCCCCTTACTGTCATCAATTTTAGTCCTATTTGTCGCTGGAGACATCTCAAAGATTTGAATTTGAAAACCAACAGTTACTTCTTGGCACCAGCAACACATTAGCGGTCCTAATTCGATCAGAGATTGACAATTAAGTCCTGACCATAGATCTCTTCATCATTCCCGAGCTTTAGATCTTTAACTCATCTCGGCACCTTGGGTTACATTCAGTGAACATGCGACAAAGAAAAATCCCAGTCATGGAATGAAAATCCAAACCCCATCTAAATCCAACAGACATGTGACTACATGTGTTGAAAAAGCCACTTAAGTGATCTGGCAAATTGGCGACAAAGGAACCTTCACCAATTCATGGAATACTTCCTGCCTCCGCTAAAGAATCTAGCAACCCCACGACCGCTGTTCACCAAGTCGCCAAATGAATTGGGGAACTGCCAAATCATCTCATGAATAGCAACAAGAAGGAAATTTTTTGAGCTACCAAAAATTTATCAGGACCACCAAACAACCCAGACCCCACCTCTAACTCTGCAACTGTGATGCCACCTGTCGCCACACTACTCATTGCAACTACCTAAGAATATTGGGCCCACCATTACATGACCACGCAACTGAAGTAAAGCAAACTGCTTAGCCAAGTCACTGAATGCTAACCACTTAACTACCAGAATCAAGCGACCATGTGACTAACCACCTGGAGGATCGTGAAATGAAGACTATAACTGTCAGAAAAACTAGAGAATGCACGACAACACCCTAGCAAGGACTGGGCCCCATCAACCAACCACCGAACATTTAGTGACCACACGACTAACCATTCGCAAGCCTATTGAATGTTAGTCACTGACCACCAAGAAACTAGAGAATGCATGACTAAAGGGAAGAGACCGCCCGCCAGGTCGCTAAATGTTAAGGGATTAACTGCCAAAAATTGGTGAACAGGAGATAACCACATGTCACCAAGTCACTAAATACTTCATAACCCTAGGCCTGCCTGACATGCTGCCATATCATTCCTTCTACAACTAATAAAAACCTACCACCTCACCATCCTCTGACATCGGGTCCACCTGTATCACCGCTTGGAATAGGGGCCACCATCATGTGAATACACAACTAAAGAAAAGACACAAGCTGCCTACCAGTTCGCTTAATGTTTTCCGGTAACTATTAAACATCAGGAGATTATGCAAACACATAGTCGGGCATTCACTAGATGGAAGATATAACCGTCTAAGGATTTGGAGACTTAGTGACTGAGGCAAGACAACATACATTCGCGGGTTTGCCGAATAACATAAAGGCATGAAATGATATTAAGCGGTTTAGTGAACACGAAGAAGGAAAAAATAACCATGCATAGAAAAAGGGATTTAAGTGGCCCGAAAAGGTAATGAAGAAATATAATAGGGCCAAGGCATTTTAGGGATTTTTCACATAATGGCTAGATTTATGAATTTTTTGCTAAGGGTCTCAAGGCTAGAAACATGAAAAGAACTACAGAGACCAAAAGAAAAGACATAGCCATGGAAATTTTCACAAGATACAGGCCATTTTCTAAAGATTTTCTATTATGACAAGAAAATCGGCTAACACTACCACCTAACAAAAAGTAACATCAAGGGTTGGTGTAAGATGGCATGGCTCTAACAAATCCCATGAGAACTTACGCCAACCATTGATCCTCTGACACTGTCAGGTCCCACTGACACATGCACAATCACTAACCCATGGACCAATCACAAAATGCTAACAAGGCATATGGTAGGTGGACCCACTGAAAAATCCACAAGATAAAGCTGATAACCCTAGGAAAAATATTAAAATCGTAGGGCGTGATTGCGGACTTAGGAAAAATAAAGGGACCCGCCAAGAGAGAAAAGACCTAACCGTGAACTTGGTAAAAGGAACCTGTTTAAAAGGCACATGGGGATTAGGTGCTTTTAAGTGACCCATGAAAAGATAACGTGCTAAAAGAATAAAGCTAGGGCACACTTGAATTTTGAAACCTAACGGCTAGATTCTGAACGTTTTGCCTAAGGTTTAACTAGGGAGTAGAAAAACATTACAGAGAGCAGGGGGAAAAGACCAGGAGCCATGAAATTTTGCACATGCTAACAGTGGCTTTGTCTGGGGATGTATGCCTCCTGCAGGCATAGCAAGGACTTAGAATCACTGGTTAAAGTAGACCATCCCACAGGACAAAAAAGTGCAGACAACAAGGAAGAAGTAGGGCAAAACATGCAACAAGACCAGAAACTTGACAGACTAGGGAAAAATAGGGCAGGGGAAAAGATGTACAACCCTAACTATTGTTCATGGAAAACTAAGTACTTCAAATGAAGTACTACTTTAAGAATTGTCCATGAACTGGCAACTCTTGATTATGGGATCAAATTTACCATGTTTCCCCTTATCCTCCAATCTGGTATTCCAAACTAGTACCAAATCACCAGGCTCAAACTTTCTGTCAACAGTCCTTTTATCATATAAATTCTTAACCTGCAACTGCAATTTGGCATTCCTTGCAATTGATTCCCTTCTAGTTTCATCCAACCCAATGAGGTCCTTCATTCTCAACTGCATCTCATCATCAATGTCATCATCATACAACTACACAAACTTGTACATCTCCAATAAATTATTTTGAGGCATTCTAGCATGAATTCCATACACCAGGTCAAATGGTGCACAACCAATTGCCTTCTTCATAGTTATCCTATTAGCCCACAAAGCTAATGGAAGCTTTGAATTCCATGCCCTCTTATTCTTCTCCAGAATTCTCTTCAAGATTTTAATCAAGCTCTTATTAGTAGATTCTGCCTGACCATTTCCTTGCGGATGATAAGGTGAGGAATTAGAAATCTAAATTCCCAAACCTTTGTAAAAGTCCTTATATTCAGCAGACCTGAAGCACATAGCATTGTCACTCACTATCCTCTCAGGGCACCCAAACCTTGTAACAATATTGTTCATCAAGAAATCAATTACCACCCTGCTAGTTGCATTCCTTGTAGGTACAGCTTCTACCCATTTTGTAAAATAATTAGTGGCAACTAAGATCCATGAATGTTTTCCACTTGACTTGTTTGGTATCTCCCCTATGAAATCAATTCCCCGCTACTAGAAAGGAGCCTAAAATTCTACTGGTTTTAATGGTACATTACCTGAAAACTTAAGCTTACCAGAGAACCTTTGACAAGCATCACATCTCCTTACCAACTATTCTACATCCCTGAAGATTATGGGCCACCAAAATCCTACTCTCAAGATCTTATGAGCAGTTGTTTTACCCATGTATTGTCCACCACAAACTCCCTAATGTATCTCCTTCAACAATACATTAGCTTGATTCTCATCTACACATTTCAACAGTATGCAATCCAATTTTTTTCTATACAACTTACATTTCACAATTACATACTTGATGGCCTGTAACTTCAATGTCCTCTTTTGATTATCATTCATACTATCTGGACACCTCATGTTTCTCAAATAGTAAATAATATCCTGATACCAAATACAATCATCCATATCACATGTATAATCAATTTCAGAAAGATTTACCTAGTTTGCATCTAGATTGGATTGAGCCATCAGTCTTGCCAATCCCTGTTCTCTAACCAACTTAGTGATCTGGATCTCAACATTGAATTCCTGGATCCTATTGATCCATCCACATCTTCTTCCAGACACCTCTTGCTGTGAGAAAATGTCCTTCACAGCTGCATTTGGCACAAAAGTAATCACAACTACTCCCATCAAGTAACATCTAAAAGCCTTGAATGCCTTCACAAGTGCATAAGCCTATTTTTCATTTATATCATATTTCAATTCTGCAGCCTGTAAATTTTTACTGAAAAATGCAATAGGCTGCTCAAAACCATCCTTATTCTTTTGTAACAAAATTGCAGCAATAGTATGAAAAGATGCAAAAGAAAAGATATGCATTGGGACACTATAATCAGGTGCCTTTAGCACTAGTACATCTTTGATAGCCTGCTTGATATTCTTGAAAGCCTCATCAGGCTCACCCTCCCAATTGACTATAGATCCCTTCTTTAACATCTTGGAAATAGGTCTAGTAACCTCTGCAAAGTTTTTCACAAACCTCCTTAGAAAATTAACCTAACCAAAGAAGGACTGAATCCCTTTAACATTCTTTGGCCTCTAAATTTTATCAATTTCTGCTACCCTCTCTGGGTCAATTCTCACTCCTTGATTCCCAACTAAGTGGCCAAGAAACTTACCTTCTATGACACAAAAAGCACATTTCCTTGGGTTTAATGAAATGCCAAATTCCAAAGCCCTCATGAATATTTTTTCTAAATGAGCACAATAGTCCTCTTCCCTCTTGGAATAGGTAGTTAAATCATCCTGATACACAACAAGGAAATCATTAATGAAATCTAAAAAGGCAACATCCATTGCCCTCTGAAAAGTAGCACCAACATTTGCAAGACCAAAAGGCATTCTCACATAAACATATGTTCCCCAAGGTATTGTAAAGGTTGTCTTGAATTGTTTTGATTCCTTAACAATGACCTAATTGTAGCCAGAGAAACCATCCATCATTGACATCAATTCTGATCTGGTTACTCTCTACAACATAGCTTCCATATTGGGCAAACAATAATTATCTTTTAATGAGCTGATGTTCAAATTTTTGAAGTCCACACAAAGCCTGGTGTCACCATTCTTTTTTCTTACAAGAACAAGGTTTGACACCCAAGAAGAATGCCTTATAGGCTTGATAATGCCAGAATCTCTCAACTTCATTAATTCTTCTTGCATCTTGGGTGCCAAATTAGGATTAATAGGCCTTTGTTTTTGTCAGAAAGGTTTAGCATCTTCTCTTAATGGAATAACATGCTGAAACAAATTCTCTCTATAAAATTTTAGGTCATCATATGACCATGCAAAAACATGCCTTAATTTTCTCAATAATTCAATCAAAGGTCTTCTTACCTTTTGAGATATATCTCTACCAATGTATACTTTCTTAGGTGCCTCATGTGATCCAAGATTTATCTCCTCAAGATCAACATGATCTTCTCCTTTGATATTCTTTTGAACTCTATCTTGGTTGTCAAAGACAGTCTCCAAAACAACAAGCCCCTTGGGCACTTTGTTAGTTCTAAGTTGAATGACCTCATTGCCTAAGACAACTTCCCTTCCTTCTAATAACTCAACCAAGGATGAACAATCAAGTTCCTAACCATGATACTGATCCTTGCAATCCATAAACTTCAAAATATCACTATCATCATCAAACACTTTCCAATTCTCAATATTGTCTAGTATACTAGGCCTAGCCTAAATTTGAACTTTAGAAATACCAGAGAATGTAACATCATTAGGATTGATTGTAATATTGGCTAACAAGTCATCCATCTTGTTGTTACTCCTATCCTTCCACTCAATATTGAAGGCATCAAAATGTTCAATCAAATCCCACACTACATTCCTATATTGTTTCAACCTTCTATTCTTGGAAGCATACACTGACTTGACTTGGGACACCACCAACTCAGAATCACCAATAACACTTAGATATTTAATACCATACTTTTGTGCCAACCTCAATCCTAACAACAAAGCCTCATATTCTTCTATATTGTTGGTACAAAAGAAATTCAATGTGAAAGAGAACTTGTAGGTGTTTCCATCAGGAGAAATAAGTAAACTACCTACTCTTGCACCATCTTTACAGTTTGCACCATCAAAGTACATGACACACAAATCCCTCTTCACAGAGCTAGCACCTACCTCAACAAAGATAGGTGACAAAATATGTTCATTTTCAAATACAGGGATCTCTGCCTTAAAAGCATTTACATCAGTATCCACAAAACATGTAGTTTCATTATCTATGTTTCTCTCAATCATGTGGCATACTCTTGGTGCTCGTTCAATCTTGACAAACTAATCATCAATCTTGAAAGTTGCATACAAAAAATCACACTATAAACTTCCACCCATGGCAGCACTCCACCTTCTAGATAGAAACATCCCATAATGAGGAGGGATATCCACCACCAAAACACTCATTGTTAGCTCTTTCTCTAGAAATGTTACCAACCTATATGGCATTGCATTGATAGTCCCAATAACTGGTACCTCCCTCTGATCCATTGCACAACACCTGCCCTGAACTATATCAACTTTAAGGCCCAACCTCTCCATGATTTTGAAAGGCATGATAGTATTAGAGGCACCACTATCAATCATACAATTTATTAATTTCATCCCATTCACAAAAACACTTAAGAAGAATGGGTCAATGTTTTTGAGGCTGGCATTGACAGAACTATCCAAATATATTGGAGGAATTTGAGACATAATTCCCTAAGCAGCAACATCCTTCAAAGCTTTATCCTGAGATCCATTACATGAAGTATCATTTTTGTGAATATTACCAACCCATGCAATAGCCTTATCTTTATGTTTAGGGATCCTCAACAAATCTGACAATGGAACCTTAACTGTAATTTGTGACAATACAGATAACATGTCAACAGGGGTAGAACCATGAATCTCAATTTGCACTACCTTAACATCTTTTTTCTTGTCTGACACATTAGGTGTACTGACCACCCTCATTTTTTCAATCTTAGCCATTGTGTTAACTGGCTTCTCAATCTCACTAGAGACCTTTTCAATTCCAACTCCCCTAGGCTCACAATGCTTACCTTTTACATTCTTGCATTTCACCATGTGATCAATCTTTGATTTGTTCTCATTATGTTCTCTAGAGTTGGAACTCTTTATAAACATTCCTGTAGCTTTCTCATTTGTATTGCTTGCCACCATTCCTCTAGTTTGCACCTGGGCAATCATTTCTGTAGTAATCCTCTCCATCTCTTCTCTAGATAGTCTTCTCAGATTTACTGGCTTGGGAGAAGAGTTCATGTTACATGTTTTCTGATCAATGCACTCACCATCAGAAAAAACCTCTTGATGAAAAAGGGCCTGATTATGTCTCTTCACATTCATAGCTACCTCTTCATCAAAATCAGAGTCATCTTCATATCCTAGATATGAAAAAGCCATGTTGCAACCAACATCATCTTGTTCTTCTTCTTGTTCTATCTCCTCATTGCTACAATCCTGATTTGCAGCCATAGATTGTGCAACCACACAATGCTCTACAGAATGAGGGGATTGGCATGCAACACACCAAGGTACATTTTCCATAACATTTATTGAAGCCTTATGTAGAGGGTCAGGGACACCTCTGTCATTATTTCCTCTTGTAGTAGGGACAATAGGATTTCCATCCTTCCATTGGGTGTTGTAGGGGTAAGTCTGCAGTCTATTCTGCCTACTAAAATTGTTGTTGAACTGAGGCCTCTCATTGGTAGGAGCACTAATGTTCCTATTTTTAGGTGCCTTCAAATCCTTCAATGCATTAAGCACCTTATCCAATTTATCTTTTTCTTACCTCCAAGAACCAAAATTCTTATCATTTTTTTTCTTATATTTCTTGTCCCCAAACAACTTTGGGTCATCTCTCCTTCAACCCAATTTTCCTGATATTTTCATGTTGTTCTCAATATTGACAGCAATCCTAAAAGCATCCCTAAGAGTTCTTGGTTCTTTATCCCTCAATAGATATCCCATCTTCCCATCAAATTCATTGATGTATGTAGTTAGAAAGACATTGTCATCTAACCACATAACTTGAAACAACTTGTGCATACCCTTCTGAAATCTCATGTTGAACTCAGCTAAAGACTCATTCTGATTTTTCTTTATGGTATTGAATTCATTCAACATGAAGCTAGCATTAGGCCTATCACCATACTTCTCTTTGAAACATTTCTCAAAAGAGTCCCAAGTATCAATACACTTATCAAAAAGCCTCTTAAACCAATCTCTAGCATCCTCCATTAGAGATCAAACAAACAATTTTATGACTACATCCTCATGCTCTACCTCATAATCATTAAGCATATCAACAAATAACCTAAGATGCTCTTCACAACTAATAGCATTATTACCAGCAAACTTAGGTACCTTATCTCTAATATCATTCGGAAAAGCATTTGGATAGCCAAGAATTCTATCAAAACTTATTTTCCTATAGCCTTCTAATTGCATAGGTCTTCTTTGAAAGCTCGAACTAGTGTTAACGCTAGGATCAACATTAGCATCTACATTTATTTGTGCATTTGACTACTGCCTAGGATCTCCACCTATCCTAGTAGATGAAGAAGGAAAAGAACTAGTAGCATTACTAAGTGGAAAAGCAGTAGTCATAGATGGCATACCTAGTACAATAGCAGAATGGCCAAGAGCATTAGCTGAAGAAGCCCACAAAAATTGGATCTTTGTTTTCTTTTCTGCAATGGCAGCGTCAACCTCAACTCTCTAGTTCTCTTCCAAGTTCCGCATCTTCTTTTCTCCTTCTCTCCATTTCAGTGTCCTTATTTGAATTAGGTGGTGGGATCCCTGGTATTGTCACTGGTTTGCTTGCTTGTTGCCCACCATCTTCTATTTTTCTTTCTCATTAATGATAATAGTAGGTCTGGTAATCCTATGCCCATCCTTATCTTTAGGCAAAGGGACATAACTTTGCACTTGTCTAATCATGGGGCCTTCATTTTCAAATTCATGATCCTGCAGTAAGTGCTCTTGCTCACTCCTCAAGGCATCAAGATCACCAAAAACATCATGCTACAATGTTCTAGGAGGAGAAGCAAGCATCTTGTTTCTCTCCTTCATTTCATTTATGTATGGCATCCTACTCTGCCAACTGCAACCTCAGTGCATTCAAGTCATCAGGATCTTCCATAATGTCATCAGAACCAGATGACACATCCATATCAGAAAGATTTTTATATGGGAAATGAACTTGTCTATGTCTCATAGGTTCCCTTCTGAATTGATCCTCATCAAGATCCAAGTCAACCTCTAAACCCACATCTCTATTTTGTTCATCATGACCTGCAAGCAACGGACCTCTGTCCCAAACTGCAGCCTCAGGGGTATCATAAAATCTTTCTTCAGAGTGACCACCTTCTGATCTAGAAACTCTATTTTGTGAACCATCCTCACTTGAGGATACATGTGGTCTTCTAGCTCTAGCATTTCTCTGTTCTCTCATGGGAGCACTGGTAGACTCACCATTCCTTCTAATCTAGCTCTTGTTTCTCTACCTAGGTAATTGCTCCAGAGTGACCTTCAGATTCCTTCTAACATATGACCTAGTATTTCTTCTCTTATCCATGCTTCTTCAATATGTTGCATTGGTTCAAACCTTTGAGTCACCACCCACCTAGATGGGAAATCTTTGAAACACACAGGAAAAAAAGAACACACTTATACCTTTCTCTCTAGATTCTCCCCAGTAGAGTCACCATTTTATTGGTGACTCAGATGGACAAATCAATCTGGTCAATAAGATTTTGAATACTTCAATATGACTACAACTAGAGATTCTAATAGCTATTCTTCTTTTCAATGTTCTCCCTAGCAGAGTAACCATTTTGTTGGTTGTGGATTATTCCCTTTGATCTTCAACTTGCAGATTTACACTTATATGGATAATGTAAATGAAACTCTAACTCTATCACCACTCCAAAGTCCACCAGGAAGAGGGCCAACTGACAAGGATCAAATGATCCTTCTACACTTTGAGCTTCAATGCTCAGGCAGGTGTACCCTTGACTCACTTCTCTAAAGGAGTCTAAAACAATATTCCACTGTCTCATATAAGACTGTTAAAGATTTATCAAATGATGTTTGTGTTTGTAGTTGTTAACCATGCATACCTCAAGAGGAAGGACTAGTGCCTTATCCCAAGGCTCAAAGTCACCTAGTTGTATACCTCAACTGAATACCCCAAATCAAACACAATGGAATCCGAGGTAAGTTCTTTTCCTATTACCCCTTTCCCTCAAGCACAAGGACATCAAATTCTACACCTGATTGCAAACTCACTGAATTCACCTAAAAGACTTTAATCCTAACTTTGTTAGGAACTCAAAGATAAATTCAAAATACTCTTTGTTTACCATACATTAACACACTTTGTGACATTAACATATATGAGCTCACAGACAAGCAAGAAGACATACACAAGATACAAGATTGAGATTTAAGAATGTTCTCATTAACATAATTAGGATCAACATACAATTAGAATGATACCAAGATAAGAGAAGCCACAAAATCAGACTTCTATCAGTATATTATAGTCAAAAACCAGGGACCAAAAGCAACAATGTTTTGGAACCCTTGCAAAATAAAAAATTCTACAACTTATACCCCCTAGTCATCTTGGAAATATGCAACAAGCTACAGATGACTAGGGTTAGGGTTTCAACCACCCAACCTACTGGAAATGGTCTAAAAAAGTTATTATAGGGGTGGGAAACATAGGCTATCAGGGGAGAGGAAGTCTTGAACTGATCCACAATCATGAAAATCTTCTCTGTAAGTATACGGGATCATAAAACCAGGCTCAAAAGGACAACCTGCAACAAGCCTTGAGCACACAACCACCATGGTACACACTCTACAAATAATCCAACAGCACCCTAGACCACACCACAAATGGCAAACCAATCATTTATCAACAAACAGGGTCAATTCTGCAATGACTTCCATAAATTTGGTACTTTCTGGTCGCTGGAAGCCCTGAAAAATTTGAATTTGAAACAAAATGGCTAAGTCCTTGGTGCCTGTAGAGAACGATGGCCCACATTCAAAATTTTCATCCTGCTAGCTTGGACCAACCAGAAACTACCACGACACCACCTGCCACCGCATGGAGCTGAGAGAAAAAATGTTAGTCACATGATCACATAGCCTTGTAAAAGGCTACGCGAACATGCGACTAACCACCAGCAAACCACCACTGCTACCTGCCATTAAGTTGCAGTCCCACCAAGAAAATCCACCTCAGAAACCATCAACCAATAAGAAACCTCCAACTAAAAGCACGTGTGTCACACTAGACCCACTAAGTACAATAGGCAACCTGGAAAAATGAAAAAAAATCTGACGGATGGCGCATGATCACAAAGGCTTGGAATATTCCTCGTGATCATACGCTGACCGTTAGATTAAAAGCTCAATGTGGGCCCTCTGACATAAACCAACTCATCAACATGTCAACAAAAGAAAATCCACCAACTCAGAATAGCGTGGCACATAAGAACCACCTGGCAAACAGGAGCCACCAATGAACTACCACCTGACAAAAAGTAACATCAATGGCTGGCGTAAGATCACATGGCTTTGACAAATCCCATGCAAACTTACACCAACCATCGATCCTCTAACACTATCAGGTCCCACTGACACACGCACAATCACTAACCCATGGACCAATCACAAAATGCTGACAAGGCATATGGCAGGTGGACGCACTGACAACTCTCCAAGATAAAGCTGAGAACCCTCGGAAAACTATTAAAATTGCAGGGCGCGATTGCGGACTTAGGAAAAATAAAGGGACCCGCCAAGAGAGAGAAGACCTAACCGTGAACTTGGTAAAAGGAACCTGTTTAAAAGGCACATGCGAATTAGGTGCTTTTAAGTGACCCATGAAAAGATAACATGCTAAAAGAATAAAGCTAGGGCACACTTGAATTTTGAAACCTAACAACTAGATTCTAAACGTTTTGTCTAAGGTTTAACTAGGGAGTAGAAAAACATTGCAAAGAGTAGGGGAAAAAGATGAGGAGCCATGAAATTTTGCACATGCTAACACTCTGCATATAGAGTGTTCTTCACTCCTTGCTGGTTCTAAGAATATAATGCATATTGGAATTGATTTGTCTTATGTATGAGAATTTAATACATTCTTACTGTTACCAAGCTATCTCCATTTGAATTCTGAGTCCATTAATCATACATCAAGGGTGTTTGATTTGTCTGTTTGCATTGCCTAAGTGTTTTCAAGTGGAGTTGTCTTCATAGGGACAACTAGTTCAGAGTTAGTGTTCATGTATGTATGAGTTGAGATGTCAAAGATATTTCATGCTTGTCTTCCAGTGGATGCTGGTCAATGTATTATATATTCATAGGTCTCTTCTAAGGGGAGGGTCAAAATCCTTTGATGGATAATACAATATCTAAATGCATAGGTGGGTACTAAGTTGACGTTTGGTCATGGTGTGTGTTTGATGTCAGGCATCAACACATTGAGCATATTGTGTTCTTGTTTCATAGCTGTCTCTTGTAGTAGGGAATTTGACTCTATGGCCCAATGGATAAGGCACTGGTCTATCAAGGACTTACGGTATCTCAGGGGTCGCTTAAATTCCATTTAAAATCATTTCCTTTCAGTTCCACCCTTTGCCATTCATGTTGTTAGGATAGGTCTCTAGCTTTCAGTCTCATTCCATGCAAGTAGGGCTATTGCATGAGATTTTCTATCATTGGGGTACAGGATACCTATAGGAGATTGATTTCTATTCCACATTAATCTATCTGCAGGCCTTTGGTTTGTCATGAGGTGTCTTGAATGTGCAGATAAGGCAATACCCACCTGAGTGAATATGGAGCTCAAAGAAGAAGGAGGATTTCTCTCTATCCTCATCAATTGGTGTGTTTTTCTTGTCAAGCTTGAGTGCCTAACCTGTGAGTCTAAGCCCAACTATTTGATTCAAGCTTGGTCCTGCAAGGAAAAGAACCAACAAGATGGCGACTCTACTGGGGAGAACAAAGAAAAGGAAGTCTATTTGTTAGAATCTTTGGTTGCAGTTATATTGAAGTAGTCAAAATCTTTTGACCAGGTTGATTTTCCCATCTGAGTCACCAAAAATATGGTGACTCTGCTGGGGAGAGTCTAGAAATGAGTCAGATATAAAAACAAGCATTTTCAAAATCTTCTCACCTAGTTGTGAGTGGCGGCTCTGATTTGTCTCTGTTTGATCAATGCATCTCCTGATAAGCAGTGCATGTTATCCTGGTGAATTTTTTGTTGGTTGGAAGAAGAAATAAATAATATACTTTCCTCTTCAAGGAGGTGGCAACTCTACAAAGAAAGAACTTGATGGACCTGCATGGTGAGCTCTAGATCTACCTTGCCTTCCAATCAACAAGCAAGGTTCTTGCTGCAGAATTCCCAAGTATTTTTCAAGTTTTAAATGTCTCCTTATTAAGTGGTCAAACACAAAGAGGAGTAAGGTGTGACTAGAGGTTAGCATACTTCAAGTTCTCAGTTGCAATTTTACAGAATTTTATGGAAGTATTGCATTAGTTGTAATGGATAG
This sequence comes from Chamaecyparis obtusa, assembly GCA_027943335.1. Lineage (NCBI taxonomy): Eukaryota > Viridiplantae > Streptophyta > Pinopsida > Cupressales > Cupressaceae > Chamaecyparis > Chamaecyparis obtusa. The sequence goes on along the minus strand of BSBK01004880.1, from coordinate 6,361 downwards.
GATGAATAATGAGATTTCATTATTAGAACAGGGCATCCTTAGAGATTGTACAAAATTGGTAAGGTTGAAAGTATGATGTAGAAAGGATCTATCCATATCTCTATTTTATGATAGATTTTGTGAGGTGTATGATGAGCTTCCTAGGGATGTTGAGTTTCCTGAATCTGAGTTCATTGGTTTATTCTTGGAGCTCTATTTTCATGAGTCAACCAGTTGGTCAGATGTTTTGTGGGAAGAGCATTATATATGTGTCAGAGAGTGGATACTTAGTGATGATAGCCTTGGGCTTGAGGATGTACTTAGGGTCATGTCCTTAAGTGCTGATGTTGAGAGTGATGAAGACAATGAGGGTGTGGTGTCTTCATATGAGTCAGATGCAACATGGGAAGAGGAAAGTGATGATGGAAGTGAACATTCTTTGGATAGTGAAGATGCTAAGGATGATTCATCCTCAGGGTATGAAGATAAAGAAAAAATAATTCAATGTGATATCAGTGAGTCTTCATATGGTTCTGATTTTTCTTCATGTGCTGTGAGTCTCCATGAGGTTGAGATGGGTGCTGATTTTAAGGTGTTTTCCAATACTTTATACAATGAAGAGTTTGACTATCAGCCCATTTTTTGTCATGATGTTCAACAAGGTGTATTGCATGAAGTTGTTAATCCTTTGTTTGTGGAGCATGTGGAGGTTTTAGATCCAATTGATTCACGGTGTTCATTTTCCATTTGTGGGTATCAATCTAACTATTCTTTTGAGGTCTAGCTGGTTACACCTGTGAAAATGCAAAGACATAATCTAAATGAGGCCTTTCTGCCGGTAGAGTATGAGGCTTTTGTGTTTCTAGTTGATAGTATGCATGAGTCAGTAGGTGAAGACCAATTTCAGTATAGAGGTGCTGATCATTGGCATGCTGAATCATACTTTCATGGTGAGCAGGATGAAGAGAGTGCCAAAAAATTTTACACGCACTGTGAAGAAAGCTACTTTGTTCTTCCTGATATGCTAGTTGAACAGGTTCTTAGGCTTGTGGAGACATATGAAAATAGAATATCTGGTGTGCCTCATAAAGGAAGAAATGAGAACCAAATCTTTGATAGAGGCAAGAATTGACTCTTATTTGTTGCTGCAGGGTTTTTGTAAAAAAAAAATGTACATTTTGTAAATAAGTTCCCTTGTTTTTTATCTGCTTTGTGTTTTTTGAGGTCCCTACCTTTTTGAGTTGGTGGTCTGCTTTTCCCAGGGATCTAGATTCTTGCCATGCCTACAAGAACCATACATCCCCAACTAGAGCCACTGTTAGGCCATTTTTCTATCATAGCAAATTTTTTTATAAAAATGACCTATTTTCCTTGCAAGTGTTCTTCATAACCTCCGACCCTATGTTCTCCATGTTGTCACCTTACTATGGTCCAAGTTTCACATGCTAATTCATAAGATCCAGAGAGATATTCAAATTCTAAGGTCTATAGGGAAACAAAATTTCAAAATCTACCTAAGTGTCGAAAACCCACAGTGTTTTTGAAAATCCATGATGTTTTTGACCTTTTTGGCCTACATAAAAACCCTCATTGTTTTCAACCTTTTCTTTCCTACTTTGTGCATTTCTCTTTTGGTGCCAAAAAACTTTGTATGTTTTCGACCTCGGTTTTAACTACGCATGTGCGATGTTGGTGGGACCCTATCCTTGCTCAATTTTGTGTCATGGGTTCTCCAAGTTTTTTGACGGTTAAGTCTTCATTCGGTGATCTGGCAACTGTGTAGTCACACAATCTCCTCTTTTCTGGTAGTTAGCAGCTGGCATCTTGCGACTTGGTGGGTGATCTATTTCTCTTTAGTCACATAGTCACTGGATGCTTGGCAGTTGGTGAGCAGGCTCATTTGTTCAAGCGCCAGAGGAAGGGGATCGACGGTCAGCATGTGATCACAAGGAATATTCTTTCCCCTTGTGATCATGCACCTGCCGTTGATTTTTTTTGCAGAGCATGGTGGTCCTGATGTTAGGAGGGAGGCGGACATGTGTTCTGATTGGCCGTCGCATGGCCGCATGTCAGACTTTTTTGACATGCAATCATGTGACCACCTACCACCTCTCCGTGTGGTCCTAGCTATTCATTGTGTTTAGTTGCTTGGTGGTTAGTTTTCTTCTGGCGACTTGGTGACTTACGATTTTCTCCTTGTCGTTGAATCCTTACAGTTAAGTCCCTAACATCTAGCGACTTGGCTGGCAGTTAAGTTTTCCTCAGTTGCATAGTTGCTAGATGGTGGGCCCGGTATTTCTTAAGCGGAGTGACATTGCAGGGAGATCTATGGTTGCCGCATTATTGTGAGGAATATTCCTCCCCTTTGCGATCATGCGACCATCATCTGATCTTCCCAAAAGATAAGGATTGTAGAGCGTGGGTCCAGTGTTGGTGACTGGGTGGTATTTGGTGAACAATTTTGTGACATGTGGCGTATGGTGGGCCCAGGTCTCAAGCATTGTGGTTACGGAGTTAAAGGTGGGGTCTGAGGTTTAGTGGAGTAGACAAAAGTTTAGTGGCTTGACAAATTTGCTTCTTGTCGCAGGTTCATGGGATGATTTGGCGGTAGTGCTAATCTTTCCATGAACTAGCGAAAGTCCTTTGTCGCCAGTTCACCAAATGACTTAAGTGGCATTTTCAGCATGTGTAGTCATGTGTTTGTGAAGTCTAACTAGAGTTAAGCATTTCATTCCATGATTGGGATTTTACCTTGTCGCCATGTCATGAATGTTGACCTGAGGTATCTGATGAGTTAGAGTTGCAAGACTTGGGAAAGATGAGAGGTCTACTGTCAGGACTTAATTTTTTATCTCCGATCGAATCACAACCACCGATTCACTGCTGGCACCAAGAGGTAACCATTGGAATTCAAATTCAAATCCTAGAGACATTTCCAACGACTAGGAAGGACTGAAATTGATGACAAAGAGGGCCAGAGTTGGTGAAACTGATCTTCTCCACCGTTCTAGTGTGGTCTAGGGTGCTTTGAGTGTTTGCGGGGATCTGTACCATGTAGGGATTGACATGGAATGGCACAAGGTGTGATTTCAGGGTGGTTGTTTTGACTTGTTCTCTTGGTGGATTTGTGATCTTCCATGCTCTATTCTAAGAATTATCATAATTGGAGATCTTCTTCGATCTGTTTCTATGAGATTACTTGGTTTCCTACCCTTGTAATAAATTATGATGTATTCTTTTGGTTGGTTGGGTAGTTGAAACCCTAGCCCTAGCTATCCATAGCTTCTTGCATTCTCTCTGAGAATTCCAAGGCAGCTAGTGGTATAAATTGTAGGTGGTTTGATTTTGTAAGGGTTCCTTCTTCTGCATATTTTTTGAGGAGAATTGGTTCCAGTGAAGGGTCCTTTTCTCTACATATAGAGTGTTCTTCTCTCCTTGCTAGTTCTAAGAATTTAATGCATATTGGAATTGATTTTTCTTATGTATGAGAATTTAATACATTCTTACTGTTACCAAGCTATCTCCATTTGAATTCTAAGTCCATTAATCATACATCAAGGGTGTTTGATTTGTCTATTTGCATTGCCTAAGTGTTTGCAAGTGGAGTTGTCTTCACAGGGACAACTAGTTCAGAGTTAGTGTTCATGTATGTATGAGCTGAGGTGTCAAGGATATTTCATGCTAGTCTTCCAGTGGATGCTGGTCAATGTATTATCTATTCATAGGTCTCTTCTAAGGGGAGGGTCAAAATCCTTTGATGGATAATAACATATTTGAATGCACAGGTGGGTACTAAGTTGAGGTTTGGTCATGGTGTGTGATTGATGTTAGGCATCAACACATTGAGCATATTGTGTTCTTGTTTCATAGCTATCTCTTACAGTAGGGTATTTGACTCTGTGGCCCAATGGATAAGGCATTGGTCTATCAGGGACTTAGGGTATCTCAGGGGTCCCTTCAATTCCATTTAAAATCATTTCCTTTCAGTTCCACCCTTTTCCTTTCATGTTGTTAGGATAGGTCTCTAGCTTTCAGTCTCATTCCATGCAAGTAGGGCTATTGCATGAGATTTTCTATCATTGGGGTACAGGATACCTATAGGAGATTGATTTCTATTCCACATTAATCTATCTATAGGCCTTTGGTTTGTCATGAGGTGTCTTGAATGTGTAGATAAGGCAATACCCACCTGAGTGAATGTGGAGCTCAAAGAAGAAGGAGGATTTCTCTCTATCCTCATCAATTGATGTGTTTTTCTTGTCAAGCTTGAGTGCCTAACCTGTGAGTCTAAGCCCAACTATTTGATTCAAGCTTGGTCCTGCAAGAAAAGAACTAACAGGATCCATGGTATAACGACAGCCATGAGATCTGATCGCGTGTTACCCTCTTTAGAAGCCCCTGACCCCATGGGCCCACTGACAACATACACATTGCACTCTCACCAGCCAATCAAATGCTGCCCCCCTCAGATACACATCACATTCTTCTGACATCGAACCCACTGCCTGAGATTCTTATCTAATGGCTGGGGTATGATCTCATAGGGTCAGAAGATTCTATGAGATCATATGACCACCATAGATCTCCTTCCTCTAGCACATCTATATATACTCAGCCCCATTGACATCCTTCCACCTATATTCAACCTCATCCAATCACAAGCCACCAAAATGGATCCACATTGCAACTGTCCCTGACATAGGACCCACTATCAGAAGCTCTGACGATGAAGGAGGATCAACGACTATCGCTATACCGCCAGATTAACAAGTTCGCATCTTGAGCCCCTGATATAATGACAACCACATGATTAAGTCAGAACTTACCCCACCAAAGAAGATGGCCCCACTGACAAGCTGCCGAATCAGACACCGCCGATGAATCAGGAACTGCCAAATAAGATGAGCCGGCACCGGTCCCGCTGACAAGATGAACTCTGCAGGTAGGAAGATTGATGATCATCACAAGATCTCATGGAATCTTCTGGGGCCATGAGATCATGCGAAAACTATTAGATCTATAATCTTAACCTGGCCGCTAATCTGAAACCACCAACCGAAATGGTAACTGCTCACGGGATTGCTAAATGTTAAGAGGTTAACTGTTGGGAATCAAAGACTTGGTGACTGAAGGATTTTAAAATGCACATGCAAATTGGGATGACTTAAGTGACTAGGATAAAGTAACATAAAAATATAATGTGGCCAAAGGTTTTTGTAGGGTAACAGCTAGTTTATGAATTTTTCGAAGGGTTTTTCACTTCTAGCCAGATACCTAAAAGATATTGCAAAGACCAGGGGAAAAGAGGTAGACTCATGAAATTTTTTGGGGTGTTTGACAAGATAAAAATAGAGGTCTAGGGATGGTTTTTGGCCAAATTTGCATGCATAGGAAAAATTTGGGTAACACAACCAACAGTTGGGTCATTTGTAATTAAAATATGCAAATGCCCTCTAAATTTTGGTATGAAGGTACAACTCCCTCCATTTGATATGCAATGAATTTTAAATCACTGATATACTTTTCACCAGAAATCATCAAAGGCATCAACATCTACCCATAAACATGATGTAGATGTGGAGAGATTTAAATACATAAGAAAAATGAATATGAGAGGCTGATACAAAGCCCACTTCTCTCACACTCACAACTCATAACTCATTAAATCAAGAAACATGTATTCTTTCCAAACATAGCCTAATTCAGAAAACAAAGTTTCAGAATCAAGCACATACATAGCTGAATGAATAAAATATGACGCTAAAAAGGATTTTAATGAGACAAAGATCAGTGAAATCTAAACAAACAATAATAAATTCAAAGACTCATAAACTGTTTCTGTATATATTCAAAATATCTTACCTAAGGATCCATCAGGAGAACTTGGCCGCTCAACAACTGAAAATGGGTATTCAGAAGACACTTATCATCCTAAAAAAATGTATGACAAGGCAATTTTCTAGTCTTTGTGTTACCGTCATAATGAATGAATATTGTATAAGGACATTTATCAATATTTATATTTATTTTGATGATCTTATATATAGGCAATAGAAAAACTATGACTTCATTAATTTTTTGAAATTTCATTTCTAGGTTCAATTAGTTATTTTATATTATTTGAAAATGCGATAATAGTAAAAAGATATATAATAGATTTATATGATCACTCTATATATATATATATATATATATATAGAGAGAGAGAGAGAGAGAGATATATATATATATATATATATATATATATATATATATATATATATATATATATATATATATATATATATATATATATATATATATATATATATATATGTATAGATATAGATATAGATATATATAGATATAGATATACATATATATAGATATAGATATATATATA
>BSBK01004879.1:0-218919 GCA_027943335.1 Chamaecyparis obtusa | reverse complement strand
TATCTATATATAATATATATATATCTATATATATCTATATATATATATTATATATATATATATATCTATAATATTATATATATATATATATATATATATATATATATATATATATATATATATATATATATATATATATATATATATATATATATATATATATATATATATATATATATATATATATATATATATATATATGCACATGTATCTCTTCTCGATGGTGCAGGCTTTCAGGTACTGGGCATCATCTCCACCTGGTCTCACAGGTCTGAGGGAGCCCTCAAAATCCCCGATCATTGTTGTTGTTATCGAGATATCACCAAGGTTCTGTGAGAAGGAACTCTACCTCTAACCCTTTCTGTCCTTAGGCGTGGAGTTCCTGAGTCAGTCCTTGTGTCGGATGGTGATTATGGTTAGTGAAGTTTGTTTCTTGCTTCTTGCAATTTTTGAGCATGAGATTTGATATATAGTAGTTCTAATTATATTTGATGGAAGATTATATCTTGTGTTAGTAGTTACTTATATGTACTATTGTATATCATTGGATTTTTATTTAGTCTATGATTAAATAATGTGATTATAATGTTAATAATGATATATATATCATGACACTAATAATAATACGTTTTTAATAATATTAATAATGGTATATGTACATATAGGCATATGGTTACATATATTTATATAATTTTGTGTGTGAAAGTAATTAATTATTTTAAATAAATTAATAAAAAAATAAATTACTTATTGGATGGAAAATAAATAAATGGTAAATCACTTTTACCATAGCATAGGTAACTAGGTAACTTAGAAATAGTAAATAAACTTAAGGCAAAAAGTTACCATTACCTTCCTGTTATCACTAGGGATTGCACCTGAGTATGGCTAAGTATGAAACCTAGAAATCTTGTGAAACATGGGAATACTCTCAGGATGTGGGACTACTTCACTGAGAATAGACCTTTGGATTAAGGGTCGGCTTCCCCATTGGATCACTGAACTATTATAAAACTTGAGAGAAAAGAGATAGAGAATGCTTGAAAAGAAACAACTGATACTTGAAATGAAAGGTGATCCACTGAAATTTTAAAAGAAATCACAATTGATGATAAGTTTACTTTATCATCACTTCAAATCTGAACCACAACTCAATCCTACTTTCCTAACCCTCAATGAGATAAGGTACTTGGAATTCAGAAAGGAAGAACAACTTCACAATTTTGATATTTTTGATTGTACACAAATCACATCACTGAGCTAAGACAATTTCCTGAATGAACACTTGAATTCAAAATGCAGATCAAGGACATGAAAATATCACAATAATCTTAGCATAAGACTTCAACAATAAAACTAGAAAATGTAGGAAAATAGAAGGATTAATTCTTATTGTTGGAAAGAAACTGGTACAATTGTGTCTCTTAGAGCTACAACACTCATATCAGAGAGAAAAAGTGAAGAGCTAACCTCAATCACCAACAGTGAGAGGTATAAAAACAAAGACCTGGAATCTATCATCAAACTCCACTACCTCCTAACAATAGTAAAGTCAAAATAGGACCCTATGAGGTAGCATCATGGTCTGAGAGTCAGACTCCCAGATTCCTAGGGGGCGAGGGAAGTGGGACCTAAAAATAGACAATCAAAGATGAGCATCACACCCATTAAATCATGTTTTTATAACTGATATCTGACAAGGGCTCATAAAAATGCCACTTGCCTAACATCTTACAATGGTAAAACAATTACTTTTACATTAAAAACAATAACTCCCCCCACTATATCAAATCTGAGTGGATTCTGAATGTATATTTAAGACACACTCAACTCAAAATGAGGAGAATGTCTAAAAATATATGAATTTTGACCAAATCCACATCATATTTATCATAAAAAACAAGACTATAATAGCCTCAATCCCAATATAAAAAAGGGGAGGAAACAATTAATAAACTTTTTTGAATTAAAAAAAAAAAAGCCCCTTCTAAAATAAATAAACCCCTAGAAACCCTAAGTCATAGCTCAAAAGATATTAGCCACACATTAGCTTTGAAAATAAAACATTAAAATAAAGCTAATGTATGTTCTCAACCCTAAAAAGAAGGGGAGAAAAAGAAAGATGGATTGATAGAATCATTGTTTACAGCTCTCGGCATTGGCAATGTGAAGTTCGATCTTTGATAGATGGAAATTTTCCATTTCCATCCTTGGCAACTGAACTGAACCTTGAGTTCAAATGGGGAAACAACACACTCATGACTGATAAGAAGATAGAGGTAGGCATTGTGATCAATTTCATTTTCTCTCTCTGCATCTTCAAGGGCACTGTATAATCATGGCATGATGATTTTTTTGTGGCATTGTCACATGTTGAAATTATGTTTATGTATATACCTCTTGGCTCTGAATAGTGTGAATTTGCATCTTGGCATTGTTATATGGAATTTTTGTTCATGAATTGCACATAGCCCGAAAACTAGGGCATCCACTATTGTTGCTATTTGATTTTGCTGATAGGGCATCATGATTTATCGAGCTTCATTATCTTCATTGTATTTGCAGTATATGTATGGTCTCTATTTTTTCAAATTTGAATCAATGATGTATCTTGTAATACGGCCTGAGAGCTAGGGCATTGGCTTAATGCCCATGAAAACATGCTAAAGCATCATTGTATATGTTCACTATTTTTATCTTCGCTTCAACTTTGCAATTTTAATATTGGCATGCCTCCTCATGAATGCATACTTGAACAAATGAGTATGGAATTCATGACATTTAGTACAGACAGGGGCATCACATAATACTATATTGCATGCCAAGTGCACTTCCCTTTATTTCAATTTTCCTTCACTGTTTAAGAATAATGGCAATATCTTCATGAATGCATATTCAAGAAATGAATATTCATTCACGACACTTGCTAGCCATATAGCCCAAAAGCTATAAGGCTAGGGCACTGTGAAGATGCATCACTATTTTATTTTCTTTGATCTTTGAAACCTGGGGTTTAGGCACGGTACCACTATGCCTGTGTTTGCATCCATATTGCCATGGCATAGTATTGGCATTGAATCTTATGCATGAGCCACACTCACTATTACAAGCACAGTGGTACCATGCCTGAGCATCTATGTGTTACTGTTGTATCAATTGCATTAGTCAAGAACCCAAGGCGTCGAGCATGAGATGGCTCAAGATGCACTTGAGCTCGGGTTGCCATGCTCTATTCTGTTAGTGTATGTTGAACCTGAGAGTACATACCGTGCCCTATTCTTCTTATTTAGATGGGAAAACTATTATATTACTGATGTCTCTATTTCATATTGTGATCTGCATTAGATGATATGTATCTTACCATTATTGAGGCTCGGCTATGCCTGAGCCACATTCATTGCCACCATGTTATGTACTTGCTATTACTCAAGCATGAAACTTAGAGCTCAAGAACCACCTTTTGGATTGGTTTCATTACTGTTTGCTCCCATCTTGGTGTTTGGAATTTGTAGTGTTTCAAAACACTGTGGCTTAATGTTGTTCCTCCATATGTATTGAATGCTCAAAGACTCGAGCCTACCATGTATTGATATTTCATCTTTTCATGCCATATACGGTGATTGCTTTCATTTACTATACATATCTCCATGCCAATGTTATATTGTTAGTGCCATAACATATGTTATCTTGTATTTCACATTCTAAATTGATGCCCCTCTGTACTTTATTGTATATCAATGTTGAGATGCCACATGCCTGGTGTTCATACAAATGCCACTATCCAATGCTACTCCATGATGTCAGGCTATCATACAAAGAACCATCCTTGACTTATAAATGAAACCCATGTATTTTTTCCATAATGCAGATTCAACATAATCATGCCATAGTATATGCATAGAATGCAGATTTGAAGTACATTATATTGTAAAATTGATGCATTGGGCTTAACTTTGAAACACCTTTATGTTGTACTTTCTGAACCTATGGAATTTGTGTACCCTCAACATGCTGATGATTAATTCCATGTGAACATCTATGCAATAGAGTGCCCTATCTTCCTCATAGATCTGTGTACTCTGTCATTAGCTCTGTTCAACCTGATGCCATGTAGCTTCTGATATTCTTTTATCATAGCCTGATTGATGCTAGATCATCTGAATGTTCCCTATTTTTACACAGTGATATATCCATTGGGCACAATGTGTGCTCTTGGCCCTTGATGTGATCACTGATAGAAGACTTGAGGTTCTTCTATCATGATCAGCATCAAGGGCCCAAATCATTCATTGAATTCATTATTGGATCAACTTCCCTATATCTGCACATGAAACAAACATGTCAGTGAAAACATGATGCCTCTTTTTGGTTCCTTGGATGGTTCTCATGCACATTCCCTAAGCACAGCTTTTGTTAGAGGTGCATGGCTGAGTATATGTATGCATTCATAATATTGTGATATCAGCCATTGTTTAGATCCATTGGATCTAACCCAAATCCCCTCTCCTCTTTTGTAGGTTCTAGATCTCAGGAGCTTCTAGACTAGATCGAGCTTCAAACTTCAATACCAGGCAATGTCTGGTACCCCAATATCAATATTTCTTTATGTATATTTGCACTCATCCATTCAATTCTGGTAAAGGCTATGCTCACGGCCTGTGTGAGCCTAGATAGATGTATGTGTAGATGTAGATGCAATTCATTTCCTTTCCCTTTGCATGTATTTTGCAATGAAATGAACACAAATATAAACAAGACCACTAATAACACAAACTAGGGTACAATAGCTCATCTAGTAATTAGGCCTCCAAAATGTGCAAAAAATATGACCCTTAAATAAAGGACATATAAATTAAATTATTGTTAATATATATAAATAATATCTCTTTTTGGGAATGGCTTAATTAAATACATTAAGGCTAACCATTAACCAACAATTGGTTTGAATAGTTGCATCGGTTGGATTTCCCCATGTAACTACTCCCTTAATCTATATACGGGAAGAATTCCTGTGAGATGGGGAGTTGGCTAGAAAAATAATCTCTCAGGAAGCATCATTATTATTTTAGATTGGATTTCATAATATTTCCAAAGGATTATTGTGGCTGCACTTAGAGGGAGTCTAGTCAAGGATTGTTTGAAGTAGGCTCAGAAAGTCATGATCTTGCTTCTCCAACGGTATCTCCGCAGGACTCTAGGTAGGATCTATCTTGGAGATAATCCTCTTTATGTTTTCTTGATTTATGTTGTTTGAATGATATTCCATTTATTTAATTGTTGTCTTATATGATGTTTATGCTATTGTATTATGCCTGTATTATGGAATGAGATAGTTTTAGGGGAATGGAGAAACTATGTAAATGTTTTGGAATATATTGTCTACACAAATGATTTCACTTTCTGTATGAATTATTTATCTTCATCCATGTATTTGATGGAGTCTAGGATCTCCTTAGGTTTTATGTTTTACCTTTCTATTGGTTTTAGAAGTCTGTAGATACTCTTAGACCTTAGGAAGATTTATTTTCCTTCCTTGTTTGCATTCTAAATTTTGTACCTTTCCGATCATTCCCAAATTTTTCTCACTGGTCTTTTTGACAGACACATACACATTCATCGATATCTTTTGACTCCAATAACATTTCCTTGATCTCTCCAATAAGATGTTGCGTAACTTGGCTCTCTCCAACATATCCAAAACAAAACCCAATCCAACAGTTAAAATAGGAGATATGGTTTTTGCATCAAGATTGTATTTTCTACAATAGTCTTTTCTTCATTTTTCTCCAACAACCGACCAACTTCCTTCCATCAAATCTCATTTTTCAATAATACATGGTCTCCTACAGGGTTAGGATAGTAAAATAAATTCTTCCTACTATCTAAATGAGCAAATTTAATTTCTTGTATGTTAGAAGCATTTACTTCCCAAATGACTGGTGCCATTCCAGGCTACCCACCAATCAGCAAACCATTCCTATTCTTGTTTGCAAGCACTTGAGTGTTTTATGATTTGTCTTATTGCATATCTAGTATGTATTAAAAACATCAGATTTCCACAATCCATTATGATGCAATTAGTTTCTGGATTTGATTGTGTGAGTTTTTTTAGCATCGACGTTTCATATCACACTTTGTGATCCATCATCAAGAATAGAGAGTGAAGAATGAAAAATAAAATGTGAAAAAAAACAAAAAAAAATGGATCACACTCCGTGATCCATCATCAAGAATAGAGAGTGAAGAATGAAAAATAAAATGTCCAGACTTAGCCTCCCACATGAGATATAAGGAGAGTTGGGGAAGGGGCAACACACAACCCAAAAAGGAGAAAAAAGATAAAAAAGACTAAAAAATAAAAAATGAAAAGCCATAAATAGGAGGAACCAAAAAGAACATGAAATGAGGTAAACAAGTTGAGTAGCATGCTAAGCGGATGTAAATAAGCAAGTATATATATCAACTAGGCAAAAATACAAGCAAACAAATAGTAAATAAATGAATAAATGAAAACAAAGAAACATAAGTTTATGTATGAATTGGTATGTATGTTGATACAAATATCAATATAAACATATGTGTGCACGTAAACAAATAAAGAACAACAATATAAATAAACTAAGATGATAATAAAAAAGAATAAAAAGAAGAACCTAATGTAAGTACAAGAGAACATATGTATAACTAAACACACACACACACACACATATACAAGACAAACACAATAGTAAATAACCAAATACGTAAATACCATATATATGTGTAAAAATACACACACACACACAAACACACACACACACACACACACACACACACACACATATATATATATATGTCAATGCTAAAAAAACTCACACAATCGAATACAGAAACTAATTGCATATCTAGTATGTTTATGATGTTTGGGTAAGGGTAGAGAACCTAAGAACACTAGGTGAGTGGCTCTCAGTGTGGGGTCGGGGCCCTAAGTGGCTAGTACCAGGATAACCCACTAATGAGTTATTTTAATCAAGTGATCTTTAATTAAATGAATAGGGATGGAAACAAACACTAAAAAGATAAATATGTGCCTCACCCATGCCATTAGTGCTAGTAAATGCTATGGATGGGAGTGGGAGAAGGTACCTATGTGTAGGTACGACTGAATGGTGCTTGTCTATATGAAAGGCATCCAGTTCCGCATGTGCCTACTTAGTGGTCGGGGCCAAGGGTGGCTAGTACTAGGATAACCCAAGGGGTGAGGGCTATGTGATGACTATTAGGAATGAATGCAAAGTATTTTGGTAGTCATTCTGTAGCAGTTGTTGTTGCATTCATGACTTGGATTGTCATTGATGTCAACACAGTGATATTCTGGATATTAGCAGGAAAGTAAGTACAGTTTTGTTTTGCACACATGTTGTATTGTAGATTGGCTTTTGCATAGTTGATGTTATGTTCTTTGGTGTGTTATTAATCTATGGTTAATAGCACAAAAAGAAATTCATTCATTTGTGAGAGTTATGAGCATTTTGGTGAAAGCAGTGTTTAAACAGTGTTTCTGTGAAGCGATGTTTGGAAATCGGAGGACATCTCTTAGCTGGGATGGAATCTAATTTTTCACAGTTAAAGAGATGTTGGAGACTCATCAATGATGATGTGGTTCATAGTGCAAACTTTGAGGATATGTTTGGAGAAAGTTACAGTATCTAGAAGCTGACAGTTTTATGTGAATTTTGTGTGTAGCGTGTAGAATTTATTATTTTGTAATTGAGGACCGACTCATTTGTAATTATTTGAGTTTGATATATAAGAAGGAATTTTTTCCCTATTGTAATGTGTACTATGAATATTGAGATGTGAATATATGCATGAAGTGAAGAAAAGAGCTAATTCAGTGATGAAGGAAGACATGTGAGTACAGAGATCTGGAATTGTGATCTTGTGTAGCAGAGAGTGTGGTTTTGGCATAGTGTGAAAGAGGTAATATATTTGATATTATTCTATTGAATAATTCTAAGATCTTTTGGATAGTGGGTTCAGAGATCTTTCCTTGAAGCTATTTGGGCAGTGGGTCCTTCTGTCTTCCATAAACTCTTAACCAGGTTAGAATATTTTAACAGGGATTTATATGTACTGAATGTATTTCATAAGACTCCTAACAGGGTCCATCCTCTAACAAGGAAATTTCATATTAGTGCATCATTTTGTGGGCATCATTCCCACCGGGGTTTACTCTTTTCAAGAGGCTCCCTAGTCAACATATCTTGTGGTATTGTGCAATTGTGTATGATTATCTTTCTATGGTTGATCAGTGCATTGGTTATATTGTTTAAAGCAGTTAAATGGATAAAATATCTGATAACTGATTCACCCCCACCCCCCTCTCAGTTATCTTGGGGATCTTTACTTTCTAACAATTGGTATCAAAGCAGCAGGTCCTTGAAAGAAAAGTTTAACAACTTAAGGAGATCCATGGTGAATTTCAGAAAAGAAATCCCTAAGTTTGATGGAGTAAATTTTGACAGATGGAAAGAAAAGATGAAGACACATCTATTGTGTTTAGGACCAAGTTATTGGTTGATTACAAAGAATAAGAAGACTATCATTGAGGAAGACAATCTAGAGGCAGGAACTAAAGATGAACTAGATCTATTCATGTGTAACATACTTGCAAGAGAAGCACTTTTGTCAGCACTATCAGAGAATGAATATAGTCAGGTAAGATGTTTGAAAACATCTCATGCAATTTGGAAAGCTTTACATTCTACTTTTGAAGGTGATGAACATGCAAAGAAGGCTAGATTACATAATTGGATTTGTGCATTTAAAGATATCAGAATGATGGAAGATGAATCTATTAGAAGCTATATTGGTAGGATGTCTGAGATTGTAATAGGAATAAAGTCTTATGGAGGTGATAAGATAGAGAATCAAGTGATATGGAAATTTTTGAGAACTTTGACACTAGTATTCAAGCAGACAATGCAGATGATTGAACAAGTGATACCTTGTACATCAAACTTTTCAAGAGAGACTCTTCTTGGAAGATTAGAAACAACAGAGATGAACTTGAGATTATTAGGAGAGCTACCTAGAATGGAAATAGAATTCAGTGCTCTTAACATTAGACCTACAAGAAGTACTAGTGTGAATGGAGATTATGCCAGCAGTAGCAGATCTGAGGAAGATAAGAAGATTGAAGAAGATATTGCATTACTTGTAAAAAGAGAACCAGATGGTAAGAAAATCTTTAAATGTTGGACTTGTCAAGAATATGGTCATTTTGCATCTAAATGTCCTAAAAGAGTTAAGAAGTATAGAAGCAACTTTAAACCTAGGAGATCTAAAGAATGTTATTATGCAAATGATGAAGATCTTGAAGCAGGAATTGAAAAACATTTAAGTGACAGTGATAATGATAACTTTGAGGAAATAGGATTTGTAGCAATTAAAGAAGAAAGTTCTAAATCTAATAAAAGGGAAGAAAAAGCATTAGTTTCACAAGTTGAAAAGAAATCTGATTGGATTATAGATAGTGGTTGTTCACATCATATGACTGGAGATAAAAGAAAGTTTGTTAAGTTAGATAATTATGATGGAGGAATTGTTAGGGTTGGTAACAATGCACCTTGTTTGATTAAGGGTATAGGATCTATTACTCTTGATGGAAAGACTAACACTGATGATGTTTACTTTGTTGATGGACTGAGACATAATCTACTAAGCGTTGGACAATTGGCTGATAAGGGTTATCAAGTTTGGTTTTTTGAGAAAACTTGTGTGATAAAAGATAAAGATGGAAATCTGATTGGAAAAGGATCCAGAACCAGAGGTAATGTATTTTAGTTGAATCCTACTGAGATGACATGTTTGATAACTAGGATTGATGATAGTTGGTTATGGCATAAAAGGTTTTGTCATATAAACTTTGATAATATTGTCAAGGTGAGCACTACACTTGCGGTAAGAGATTTACCTAGAATTATGAAACCTACTAACATGATTTGCAAAGAATGTATGATGGAAAAGCATAAAAGGAGTTCATTTTCCAACAAGAAGTTCACATCAACAGAGAAGCTAGAGATTGTTCATATAGACTTGAGTGGTCCTACTAGGACTAGAGGATTCTATGGAGAAAGCTATTTTATGATTCTTGTTGATGATTTTACAAGAATGATGTGGATTGCATTTTTGAAAGAAAAATTTGAAGCATTTGATAAATTTAAGATTATGAAAAGAAAAATTGAGAATGAATCTGGAATGAAGATTAAGTGTCTAAGATCTGATAGAGGTGGTGAATTTACATCTAGAGAGTTTAACACCTTTTGTGAAATGAATGGTATTAAGAGACAACTTTCAGCCCCTAGAACACTAGAACAAAATGGTATTGCAGAAAGAAGGAACGGGTCAATAACTAAAGTAGCAAGAGCTATGTTGTTTGAAAATGATTTGGCTAAGACTTTTTGGAGAGAAGTAGTGAACACAATAGTATACACTATGAACAGAGTACAAATCAGAGCAGATACAAACAAGACACCTTATGAATTATGGTTTGGACATACACCCTCAGTTAAGTATTTTAGAATTTTTAGAAGTAAATGTTATATAAAAAGAGATGATGATATAGGAAAGTTTGATCCTAGAAGTGATGAAGGAATATTTCTTGGATATTCTTTAACAAGAAAAGCATATAGATGTTATAACAAAAGAACTAAGACTATTGTTGAAAGTGCAAATGTAAAAGTTGATGAGAATTTTAAAATTCAGGAAAGAATGCTTGATTATGAATCTGATGGAGAAGCACAACCTCAGCCTAACATTGAAAATGCAGAATTATTTTTTGAAACTAACAGTGATTTGCTGAATGAAAGTCATACTGAAGAAAACAGAGAAGAAAATAGAGAAGAAAATAGAGAAGAAAACAGAGAAGAAAGAAGAGAAGAATCTGCAGTCGGAACAAGATCAGTAACTA
Source organism: Chamaecyparis obtusa (assembly GCA_027943335.1). Taxonomy (NCBI): domain Eukaryota; kingdom Viridiplantae; phylum Streptophyta; class Pinopsida; order Cupressales; family Cupressaceae; genus Chamaecyparis; species Chamaecyparis obtusa. The sequence goes on along the minus strand of BSBK01004879.1, from coordinate 207,965 downwards.
TGACACCTAACAAGTATACTTCAAGACATCACCCTGTTGAGCAAGTTATTGGAAGTTTAGATAGAGGAGTTTTGACTCAAAATAAGGTACATTTATGTTTGATTTCTCAAATTGAACCTAAGACTACTAATGAAGCTTGTGAAGATGAACATTGGATTAATGCTATGAAAGAAGAACTAGAGCAGATTGAAAAAAACAAGACATGGGAATTGGTCCCTAGACCTGAAGATGAGAATGTGATTGGAACAAAGTGGGTATTTAGAAACAAGATGAATGAACAAGGAGAAGTGATAAGAAATGAAGCAAGATCGGTATGTAAAGGATATTCACAACAAGAAGGAATTGACTATGAAGAAACTTTTGCACTTGTGGCTAGACTTGAAGCAGTGAGAATGTTTCTAGCATATGCAATTTACAAAAAATTTAGAGTGTATCAGATGGATGTGAAGTCAACATTTTTGAATGGTGAATTGGAAGAAGTCTACATTGAGCAACCTGAAGGTTTTCCTTTGACACAAGAAGGAGATATGGTATGTAAGTTAAAGAAAGCTTTATATGGATTAAAACAAGCACCTAGAACCTGGTATGCAAGATTGGATAAGTATTTATTAAAATTGGGATTTATAAAAGGAACACTAGATAGTAACTTATACACAAAAGAAATTGAGAATGGTTTGTTGGTTATAGTTATATTTGTTGATGATATTATCTTTGGAGGAGAAGATGAAGCTAGTGACAAATTTGCAGATGAAATGAAGACTAAATTTGAGATGAGCATGATTGGAGAAATGAAATATTTTTTGGGATTACAGATCACACAAAGCAAGGAAGGTATATTTGTAAGTCAGACTAAGTATTTGAATGGCTTATTGAAAAAATTTGGAATGGAAGATTCTAAACCTATTGGAACACCTATGGTAATTGGACATAAGTTATCTAGCAAAGATGAGACACCATCAGTTGAGCAAAAAAAGTACAGATCTATGATTGGAGGATTGCAATACTTGACACATACAAGAATTGATATAGCACATTCAGTGGGGATTGTAGCAAGATTTCAAGCAGAACCTAGAGAATCACATTATGCAGCAGTAAAGAGGATACTGAGATATCTGAAAGGAACAATGGATTATGGATTATGGTATGAGAATTCTGATGATTTTACTTTATGTGCCTATACTGATGCATATTGGGGAGGCAACATTGATGACAAGAAAAACACCAGTGGTGGAGCCTTTTTTCTTGGAGGAAAATTGGTCTCTTGGCTAAGTAAGAAGCAAAATTGTACTTCACAAAGCACAACAGAAGCAGAATATGTTGTAGCAGCAAATAATTGTAATCAGATTATTTGGATGAAGTAGATATTGAAGGATATTGGAATAGAGTTTGATAAGCCTATTGTTATACATTGTGATAACACCAATACAGTGAGTATGTCAAAAAATCATGTTTTAAATTCTAAGACTAAACATATTCAGATCAAGTATCATGTTGTAAGAGAGAAAGTTGCAGAAAAAGAAGTAAGATTGGAGTACATAAGTACAAAGGATCAGATAGCAGATATATTTACAAAGCCTTTACCTAAGGATACATTTGTGTAACTGAAAGGTATGCTTGGGGTTATGCCCCAACCTATTTTTGAGAATTGATGTAGATGATTGCATCCGTCCAGTGGTATATGAGCCCTATCTTTCTTCTGGATTGGATGTTGGAACTTCCTCTATGGGGGAGTTTATGAGCTAAGTCATGAGGACTCTTGTTATTGTATTTTTTTGAAAAGTTTCTTTTGACATTAAGTTTTTTTTGACTTAGTGATGAAATTTCTATCATTGATGTCAATGGGGGAGAGATATACATGAAAAACATTGTGGATTGTATGAGAGAGATGAATAGGAAAATGAAGCAAGATTTAATTTGGTATTTTGCAGTGATGTTGCAGTATTGGATTTTTGGAACATTGGATGTTTTTCATCTATGTTGCCATCAATTCCAATGGGGGAGATTGTTAGGAATGAATACAAAGTATTTTGGTAGTCATTCTATAGCAGTTGTTGTTGAATTCATGACTTGGATTGTCATTGATGTCAACACAGTGATATTCTGGATATTAGTAGGAAAGTAGGTACAATTTTGTTTTGCACACATGTTGTATTGTAGATTGGCTTTTGTACAATTGATGGTATGTTTTTTGGTGTGTTTTTAACCTATGGTTAACAGCACAAAAAGAAATTCATTCATTTGTGAGAGTTATGAGCATTTTGGTGAAAGCAGTGTTTAGACAGTGTTTCTGTGAAGCGATGTTTGGAAATTGGAGGATATCTCTTAGCTGGGATGGAATCTGATTTTTCCTAGTTAAAGGGATGTTGGAGACTCATCAATGATGATGTGGTTCATAGCACAAATTTCAAGGATATGTTTGGAGAAAGTTATAGTATCTGGAAGCCGACAGTTTTATGTGAATTCTGTGTGTAGCATGTAGAATTTATTATTTTGTAATTGAGGACTGACACATTTGTAATTATTTGAGTTTGGTATATAAGAAGGAATATTTTCCTTGTTGTAATGTGTGCTATGAAGATTGAGATGTGAATATATGCATGAAGTGAAGAAAAGAGCTAATTCAGTGATGAAGGAAGACTTGTGAGTACAAAGATCTGGAATTGTGATCTTGTGTAGCAGAGAGTGCAGTTTTGGCATAGTGTGAAGGAGGTAATATATTTCATATTATTCTATTGAATAATTCTAAGATCTTTTGGACAGTGGGTTCAGAGATCTTGCCTTGAAGCTGTTTGGGCAGTGGGTCCTTCTGTCTTTCATAAACTCTTAACCGGGTTAGAATCTTTTAACAGGGATTCAAAATCTCCTAATAGGGATTTATATGTACTGAATGTATTTCATAAGACTCCTAACAGGGTCCATCCTCTAACAAGGAACTTTCATATTAGTGCATCATTTTGTGGGCATCATTCCCACCAGGGTTTACTCTTTTCAAGAGGTTCCCTAGTCAACATATCTTGTGTTATTGTGCAATTGTGTATGATTATCTTTCTATGGTTGATCAGTACATTGGTTATATTGTTTAAAGCAGTTGAATGGATAAATTATCTGATAACTGATTCAGCCCCCTCCTCTCAGTTATCTTGGGGATCTTTACTTTCTAACAATGACACTCACCTAACTTGTCGCTTAGAGTTTCTACCAAGTCTCGTGAACCTTTGCGAAGAGATTTGTGTTGTAATATTCCTTGTTCAGTTATTGTTTGGGAAAGGTTACCTCAACCCTAGGAATGGCCTAGTTATCTCTTCTAGCCTAGATCTTGGTATTTATCTCTTAGCACAGGGGAGTGGGCATTTTGGTATCTATGTGGTTGGGTGGTAAATCTTTCTTTATCAAGGTATCAGTTGTAGTTGTAATGTTGAAAGGATTCTTGCTTGTATATTGTTTTAGTTTGAAGAAAGAAGACTCTTTACTTAGCTTTCAATACTTCCAAAAAAATGTTAGTTATGTCATTATTGTAACCTCCGAAGAGGAGATGGATGTAATGTAATATTTATTGTATCTCAAATTGATGTATCTTGGAATTGGTAGATTTAGGGAAAGGAAAAGGGAAATGTGATCTTTATGTAAAGCTTCTTTGTTGAAAAGAAAAGGACTTTAGTACATTTTCAAAGTAAGATGGAATGTTGTATTATTGTTGATTAAGAAAGGATAGTAATTCAAATGGGATGGTTTCATATATTTACTCAAATTATTAGATGAATCATTTATATGGGATTAATGTTTTAAATGATATGTTGTTCATAAAGGAATATTTTAAGAATATAGATGGATCATCTTAAATGTTAAGTTAAACATTTAAATGAAAGCATTTATATTTTCCTTCTTAAGATCTTCAAATGGTATGATATAGTTGGTTTAAAGTTATTCAAAATTGTTAGTACATTTAGCGAAACTTAAATGGATGGTTAGTATTCTAGTAGGGAACCATGGGAGGAATCTAAGCTAAAATTTGCTTATGTTATTGTTGTCACTAGGGATTGCACCCGAGTATGGCTAAGTGGAGGGCCTGGCAATCTTGTGAAACATGGGACTAATCTCAGGTTGTGGGTAACCTATCTAAGAGTAGACCTCCGGATTAGGGGCCAACTTCCCCTTGAATCACTTGAAACTTAACTAAACTTTGAAGGAAAAGTGAGAGAGAGTGCATGAAACTGAAACTAAACTAGGTGAATCACAAAACATGAAAGATCCAAAGATTGAAGAAAACTCACAATGACAACTAAAATAACTTTTTGATTCACAACTTGACCATTATTGCCTTGATATTTTGAAATAAAGACGTACTTGGATTAAAAGAAGGGAAAAGCTTCAACAACTTGAAAACCAAACATACACAGATTAGAACAACAATCACAGAACAATTTCTTCCAAAGATGAGGAAAATAATGATAACATTCTAGGGACCACAAATGAGTTCTTGCCTCCTAAGCACCCTGACTAGTAGCCTTCAAATCCATTGGGCATAGAGTATTATAATACAGAACTAAACTTAGCTCCAACCAAAACAACCTCCTTCTCTCCAACAAAACTAAAACTAACTGCCTTAAACAGACTGCTATGGCTTATTGCTAATGAAAACCAAACTAAAAATTGAAAGCTAAAAGAAAACTTGTGTTGAAGCACTTAGGGAACACAGAAAACAAAAATTCTACCCTACCCTACTCTAACCAGTATCAGCAAACTGGTCAAACAAATCCATTGACTGGACTATTGAAGTAACTCCCCATCCTTCTTAGAGTGTTATACTTTGCACATTTGATTCCAATAAGGAGAAGATCGAACATAAAAATATACTAAACTACCTCGCATATCAACTTTTGATATTGGTAACTCATATTACTATCCTTGATTAGATCATAGGTGTTGTCCTCCCAGGGAGGCTGATAAGACTGAATAAGCTCTTGGTCACCAAGAAATGGACCTCTAACATCACCCTCCATTGAATCCTTCAGTATGGATGTTTCATTTGACCCCATCTCATCTAGGTATCTGATAGGACACCCCCTTAAGAGTACGAATCTAAGATTTTGTATGTTGATTGTCCTTTCTTGTCCAGCATGTTCCTTACGAATGACCTCAGCATGCTGATCAAAATTCTGCCCTTCCATGATGGTCTACCATACCATTTCTTCTTTTGTAGTTAGAGGATCATCCTCTTCTTAAGTTGGAATAACTAATAGGTCATCCAAGCTATCAAATTGCATTATTGATTCTTCCTCATTGCCTAGGAAACATGATCCCTGAGAGTCATCTAGCACTTTATTACAAGTAGGTTTAGATTCTATAACTGGAACAACATTAACCTCTTGAAATGAAAAGTCTTCCTTAAGAACATGCATGTTATTATCTAATTCAGGAAGATGAGGAACACCAACAAGAGCAAAATAGAAAGCATTTATCATAGAGTCAAAATCTTCTTGCTATCCTAGGTTAGCAGCAACTATATCATCTTTCTTATCACAATTAGTGAGCTCAACTAGTAAATCTTGCACTACCTCATCTTTCTCAATATAAGAATGCATCTCCTAAATAAATCAGTTAGGGTCTCACCTTCTTCACTTGCTTCCTGACCTTTTCTTTGCTACTCTAATTCATCAACATGTAACAAATCTACTTGTTCCTCATGATCATCATGAAAAAGTACACCTAAAAGGCAAAATTCATTCTCTTCCTGGTGGCCTAAAATTCTATGAGGTGTAGGGGTCTATTTACGAATTGGCTCATAAGTATTTATCTACTGCAAGATGGGTTCACTATCACTTAGGAAGTCAAGCCTCTTAGGTGTCTCTTCTATAGGAATAGAATGGAGTGGCTGGAAAATAGGCAAGAAATTTGGGATTTAAACTTTGTGAGTTTCCTATCTGGTCTGCAAAGCCTCTAGGTCCTCTTTAGCAGCATGATGCATCTCCTCCTAGATCTCCTCCTTAAGAAGATTTGGCATCACAGAACCCAGATACATGGTCCATGAGGGTCTCCAAGACTGCATTAAGTTTTTATTTCCCTCTAGTGGATCTAGTGAGCTTTCTTGCATTGGGGCAGAAATGACTTCTTGATCTCTTCACCTTGGTGCTTGCACCAACAAATTCTTGATCAACTGATCCTTTTCTGCAATCTGTCTAGCCAATGTCTCTTGCTCATGATCATGAAATTCATCATTTTCTGCTAACTCTTTTCAAAGATCCTCTTCATTTTTTGTGGCTATCAAATAGATGACCCTTATTAATTCTTGACGATCTTCAAGTTTCTTCTCATAAATCTTCTCTTGTGTCAAGATCAGATGGTTCTTCTCTTCAAGGGTCGACTCATGAATTTCTATCTAGCTCTCAAGCTACCTTGAGAAGGTCACCACCTCCATATACTTCCTTGAGAGCTCCTCTTTCTAAGACCTCATCTTTGCATACTCTTTCATGAAAGAGCTCATTTACTCTCAAAATATTTCAAACCAATCATTGGAGTTTGTATCTGAAGTAGGGTAGGACCGATTCTAAGGATTTTAATGGTGATCCTCATAGGGTGGTTCATAGGAATGTTTCTAGGATGCTTGATGCTGGGTGGGAGGGTCTGGTGGTTCATGTGGTAAATTTGTTGTTGGTGGGCCATTTTGGCTATATGCTACTACTTGGCCAGCTTGATATGGCATGAATGATAGCACATGGGTAGCTTTCTCATGATACGGGGGGTGATAGGGAAAATATGTATTAGGGATTGACATGCTTATTCATCAAATGAGCTAGTAAAAAGGGGATTTTCTAAAACTTACCAGCACTTGGACTACTGAAACCAGTAGATTTTTCTTAGATTCGCCATGGTGTTTGGAACAAATTACCTCTTAAAGGCTGATTGCACTGAGGATCACACCAAAATATTAGTGAATGATGGGAAACATCACTGTCCCACTGGGCATGCCAAAAACTATTGTCACTAGGGATTGCACCCGAGTATGGCTAAGTGTAGGACCTAGCAATCCCGTGAAACATGGGACTACTCTCAGGCTGTGGGTAACCTATCCAAGAATAGACCTCTAGATTAGGGGTCGACTTCCCCTTGAATCACCTGAAACTTAACTAAACTTTGAAGGAAAAGGGAGAGAGTGCATGAAATTGAAACTAAACTAGGTGATTCACCAAACATGAAAGATCCACACATTGAAGCAAACTCACAATGACTCCTAAAATAACTTTATGATTCACAACTTGACCCTTATTGCCTTGATATTTTGAAATAAAGAGGTACTTAGTTTAAAAGAAGGGAAAAGCTTCCACAACTTGAAACCCAAACATACATAGATTATAACAACAATCACAAAACAATTTCCTTCAAAACATTCAACTTGAACGAACATGCAAAGTAAAGGAACAAAAGCACAATAGCTTTGACATGAATTCTAATAGAAAACTCAAAAAATGATAGGGATGAGAGGGAATACTACTTTATTTTCAGTGAAAGGAGCCAGGTACATCAATCTTCTTCTCCAAAGCTACAAGCATTCACCTCCAAGAAAGAGAGAATGAAGATCTAACCTCAATCACACAAGTGAGAGGTATAAAAGAAAACCTAAGAATCTGCATTGAAACCTCCTCAACCTCCTAAAAATGGAAAACTCTCCAAATAGGCTCATGAAGATGCCTCATAAACTCGGATGCTAGATTCCTGAGTTTGTAGGGGGAGTGGAAAAATAGACTCCTAGAATAGGTGGTAAAAAAGAAACCACCCTATCCATTCCTAGTCATGCACTAAAAATAACACTCTGACAATGGTTTATAAAACACCATTGTCAGGATTTACAATAAAAATAGGCAACGAATTTTCATATTTAAAATTCTACCCCTATGTCAAAAAATAGCATGGGTTTAAACCTTTTATCCTAAGTCAATAAATGACTCTCAACCCAATTAAGCGAAAAGTACATTTAATAACTCATTATTCAAATAAAACCCATTCTTTGCAATTACATTAGCATGAAAGGAAAAAATAATAAATTCTCAACCCTAAAAAGGGGAGAATATATTGATTGATTGTCTAGACCCAAAACCCCTCATCGAGGATGAGGAAAGTTTGCTAGCAATAGAGACTTCATCTTTTGGCATTTGGAAAGTTTCCCTTTTCATTGGTACTCCTACATTTGTTCTTAGAAACATCTGATCCTTGCTTCTTCAAGGCATTGATCAAGGTAGGCACTTGGCATTCTTTTGTATTTCTGCATTTCATTCTTGAATCTACTATTTCAAAGTATGATTGTGTGCTTCTCTGGGTTTTTCGAGGGCATGGCATATGTATTTTTCTATTGTGAAAATCTTGGGCATCCTTTGTATTTTGCATTGTTTCACCGTTTAAGTTTATGAGGGCCCAAGAACTTGAAATGGGGCATCCTTGCATTGCTTGATTTGTTGCTTGTTGTTGATCTTTTGTTTATCATAGTAGGCTAATTTCTTAGAGCCGGTGAGTTGTGGCTTTGAATTTGGACCTGTTAACTCATTGGTTCATACAACCCGTGAACCACTTAGGACACGATATTCTTTTATACTATGATATGCCCATTTTTAGATCCCATAAGCAAGCTTAATTCCCTGTCAATTTGATCTACACTCCTCATGGTGGCAACTTGGTGTTCTTGGTTCCTGAAGGCCCGTGAGGTGGCACTTTTACTATTATTACTGGTTGTAGATTCTTGGTTAACTTATTTTGTTGATGCTTGGCATGAAGCTTGTACTTACTGCTCTCCATTTGATTATCAATTGTTGATGCCTCTATTGGTATTCACTACTCTGTATTCAAAAGCCCGTGTCTTGTTATGTTCTCATTCTCTACATGATGATTTGATGTGCTCTGTAAGTCCTCCCATGTGCCAGTGCTTGACCATGCTTTATTTGATTTATCTTTATGATCCTTGAGTATCCCACTAATACTGCTCATCCAGTTGTTGCCTCAGTGATCATGGGTGCTCTTGGCCTGTGATGTGGTCTTGGTCTCTCTCAAGGAAATTTGAGATCTTCCCGAGAGAGCCCACATCACAGGGAAACATCATTCATCTAGATTTTGACACTTTTGGATTGTTGTTGTACAGACAATCACTGTACTTCAAGGATGGTCTTTTTAGGAATACCATCCTCTCAGTACTTTGATTATCTGAATGAGGTAAACAACATTGGATCAGCTTCTTCTATGTCTACACACGGAACAAACAAGTTAGTGAAAACATGGTATCTCTTTTATTTCTGGAGGCTCTTTAGTGCACATGCCCTTAGCACAGCCCCTTTTAGAGGTGTTTGACTGAGTGCATATATGCATGCCTGTAAATATTATGGTACCATGCATTGTTTAGATCCATTGGATCTAATCCCATCCCTTCTCTCTCTTTTCAAGTTCTGGATCTCAAGAGCACACCGGGAACATCGGGGATCAAGGCACCATTATCAGGCAATGTTTGGTACCCTAGTATTTATGTTCCTCATTTCATGTATGTCTGTAATCATTCATGCAATTCTGAAAACGGCTATGCTCACAGCTTGTGTGAGCTCAGATAAATGGTCTTCTCAGTTCTTTTCCTTTTGTACAACACATTTAAAACATTGGCACATATACATGTAATGATTTTAGATGTAGATCATTTATTTTCCTTTTCATGTATCTTACTATGAAATGAACACAAATTTAAGAAAGATCATCTAATAATCCAAACTAGGGTACAATAGTCTCACTTAGTAATTAGGCCTCCAAAGATGAGTGAAAATAATGATAACAGTTATTATGCATGTAAATCTTTTAAAGTTAAAAAAATTTCATAGTTCGTTACATAGGTTTTCTTTCCTAAGAGAATCTTTGTTCTCTTCCCCAGTTCCCTTGCGGGGCATGACAGCCTTATCTTGTCTCATGAATGCTTGTTGATTCCTAATGAATGCTCAAGTTGAATGTTTGAGTTACCTTAATAGGGGAGGACACCTTGTTTATATACCTCTCCTAGCTATTTTGGGGTGCAGAACTCAAAGGATGTTGACACCGATTTAGGAATCTCACTAAAACCAAATAATTGTTACATAGTTCAAATTTGGGGCCAAACATTGGGGATATGGGTGACCCAAAGTCACCCCTGTCCTACCTAGTAGCCCTTGTCTACCCAAAGTATACCCAAATTTGGACCAAAGGTCCTATTTGAAATGGGAATGTGGAGAATATGCATGAAATCAAAATTAGATTAAACATAATAGATACAGAAACCTTAGATGAGAGTTAATCCATGACATTAAATCCCAAAGGCATTATCCACTAGATGAATTCTCAAAGATGCGGTAGTTAGTCTAACAATTTTCACTGTGACCGTAACACAAATTGATAATATGCAACCAAGAACTTATCAATAGAGACACATACAAACGTGTTCCCAATTGTTGGTTTTTGTATAGATAAGAAAATCCAAAGTGATCAAGCAAATTTGAATAGTAACATGATACAAATAGTTTAACCAATTGTTAGCTTTTGTGTATGCACAACCAAATTCAAGTATTGATGGGGTGTTTCCACGGGACACAATTTGTCTGATATATTGGCTTGTGTAGTGGCATGGTGTCATTTGTTTTCTCCATGTGAATGCTATCATACACATGGAAGTTTCTATTAAGGACACACACGTTTGGCAGAATAAATCTCTACGTTAATCCGGGCATTGTTTTTGGCATAATGGGTACTAAAATCCATCATGAATATAAACACCCTTTACAGTAATCAGGGCTTATAATCTCCCAAATTGTCTGCAATAAAAAAATAAAAAGGCAGAGCAGGAGGATAGGCCCTTTCATTAATCAACCAGGTTCCTAGGAAAAAACCTCTCCAAAACATTTATGCCTTGGAAAATGAAGACTACGTTTACGGGAGTGGAGTTTGGTGTTTGTATGGCGTACTTCATTCGAGCCCATCTGATCAAGAATGATGACCAAACTCATTACAAAAGTTTGATCAAAGCCAGCCTGTACAATCACACTGAACACATCCCCTCCCAGTGTTATCTCTGGGCACACTTGCTTTCTTTTCATCTGTCAATTAAAAAACAGAGTTTGTTAGAACTCTGCACCAGACACCAAATGCTATAGTTATAGTTTTTTGTTTTTTTTTACTAATAATGTAAGTTCTACATAATAAGTTTAATGTTGTATGTATCTAAAACTTCTATATGATCAAGTTAATCTGATTTGTGATCATTTGATCAAAAGTTCTTATAATCTTCTGAAAAACTTGTCTTAACTAATCAAACCATTATAATTCATGTTGGATGTGCTTAAAAAACATTAATATAATGAAGTCATTATAATTCATTCATCATCTGTTAATCTGATTTATGATCATTCCTCAAAAGTTCATCTTTTGAATCAATAGAAAAATTTGTCATATTTCAATTTTATATTTCTTTCATAGAAAAGATAAATTATGATTGAGGACAATCTAAAACTTTCATCATCAGTTAATCTGAATTAATCTGAATTGTGATCATTTCATCAAAAGTTATTGTAATCTTTGGAATCAATAGAACAATTTGAAAAAATTATAATTGTGAGAACGAAGACAAACCTCAGCAACAATGTTCCGAGAGCTGTTGTAAATGGTACATGATCTGTTGGCAAAAGACCCTTCAATTTGGTAATCTGGATGCTTCTTCTGTGATACTGAACCCACGTATATCTGTGCCAAAGTATTTGTGGGAAGAAGAAAACTCCTCCTCACTACAAACAATGGCTTTTGACCATCTGATTTGTCTTTTAAGAAAGCACGCCGTTCATTATGCATGCTAAGTCTCTGTTGTTACGAAAAAAATAAATATTAAATGTACTGTTAGAACCAAGTGTTGCACGAGTTTTGATGCTGATAGATATAACAATCATTCAATTTATATAAAAATCTTTTCAAAAGATTAATGGGTATCAATTTTAAAACGTATCAAATTTTTATATTATAAATTAGATTGAACTTTAAATTAGATTGTGTATTAAAATTTTATATTATTTTGATTTTGATTTTTCTATAGTTAATTCAAAATAAAAATTTGAATTATTTTTTATGATTTATTATTCAGATAATTTTTTATATCAATATTTTGGATTACATGATTGTCTGATGCATAATCATTTTGGATGTAGATCATGGTTCTAGATTAGATTGTGCTATCATTGAGAAAATTATTTGCATCCATATTTCAGATTATATGATACATGAACATTTTAGATGATGAATTCAGGAATTTTGATCCTAAAAAATGTCAATGGCAAAATTTTTATCACACTCTATGATCCACCATCCAGAAAAATATTTGCTTCCATGTTTCAGATTATATGATGCGTGAACATTTTAGATGAATCAAGGAATTTTCATTCAAAAAAAGAGTTGATACCAAAAATTTAAATACATACTATGATCAATCATCCAGAAAAAAATTTGCATCCATGTTTTAGATTATACGATGCATGAACATTTTAGATTATGAATCAAAAAAATTTAATCCAAAAAAATTGATACCAAAAAAATTAATACAATCTAATTCAGAAACAACAGTGATCAATTTCAACTATTGCTTATATCCAAAATAAAATAATAAAAATCTAATATAAACTTTAAAAAAATATATATTTAAGACATCTATACTAGATATTAGAACAAGAGTGGCATACCTTTCTTCTCATGGTGAGTAGAGAATTTCCTGCAGCATCCATAAGAAACACCTCGTTCTTATATCCAGAATCATAATTGTCAACTCTGAAGGCAAGGTTCCCGTTTGCATCAAACACATTGAAACCATTGCAGTTGAACATCAACGATGCCTTCCATACAGTCAATGTAGTCACAGACTCATTGCAGAATCGCTCTTCAATCACAACATTTTTCATCAACAGCTGTGGCCCTTAATTTCCCTGTTCTCCTTCTGGCTAATTATTATTGAAGAAATAGTGTTTGGCCTATTGGATTGTTGAGACAAACTTATATATATATAAAACATACTGATCAATGTTTCTGGTATTGTGTTTTTAACTTATCAGGAATCTTTCCACTTAAGGTTATAAAATAAACTTTTGTTATTGGCGATCTTTGCAGGAGATACTTTTAATTAAATGGGTTTCAAAGTTTGAATTTAAATGCATGGTTATAAAGACTACCACGTATTGGGCGGCAAGGATTGTTTAATCCATGGGCGGCCACTATTGGTCGGTAACAAACACCCTGCCCACAGATTTAAGTTTTCCTAAGAGAGATGCAATTGCTTTATATTTTCATTAATGAGTTAAAAGAAACATTTAAAGTGTAGTGTGAGCTCTTTGGATTGGTTTATATTTTCAATAAGAAGTTAAAGAAATCCAAGAAAAACCTTTTTTCATTAGTTTATATTTTCATTAAAAAGTTAAAAGGAATATTAAAGTGTAGTATATGAGAGAGCTTTTTATATTAGTTTATATTTTCATTAAAAAGTTAAAAAGAAATATTAAAGTGTAGTGCAGGAAAGAGTTTTCTAGATTGATTTATATTTTCATTAATAAGTTAAAGAAACATTAAAGTGTATTGCCAAAAAAGTTCTTTGAATTGATTTATATTTTTATTAAAAAATTAAAAAAACATTAAAGTGTATTGCAGGAAAAAGTTCTTTGTACCTTTCCATTTTTTAATACTCAGCAATCAATTGTTTATATTTTTATCTCTTTGTTGTGGTGAATGGCTCTTAATATATATCTAGACACAAGTGCTATAGTTATTGCAATAGCAATCCACTTGGCTGGTAATTGACCTTAAAAATTAATAATCTATATTTCTCCCATGAAATATGTCCTTTATCTACTTCCTTCACATTATTTATGTTATATTTATGATATATTAAAATATATTAATTATTACAATATTTTTTATTAAGGTAAAAGCAGGTTTTGAATGGGCCCCGAAACCATATACATACAGTTTTTGAAGGGAACTGTAACCATAGGAATGATAGGAAGAATTAGCTTAGATCTAAATGAAACAGTTGGGGGAAAAAGAAAAAACCTTACAGCGCCCCCCCAGCACATAATACCAGTAGAACTACCAGCAACACAAATCCAGCAAAACAACAGCAGCCACACAAAAGATAAATAGAAATGCTCAAGATGCTAAAGCCAAATGTGTAAAACCAACGCTTTACAACAACACCTAACCTAAGATTTTCCTTTGCCTCCCTTCTTCTGGGAATAGAGAGTCATATCAAAATGTAGAGGGGACTTTTTATTATGTTTACCTATTACATCAGTCCATCCCTCCTCCACCAAAGAAGGTTTTTCCTACCAGTTAGAGGTAGGAGAAGATCCAACCACAATAGAACCAGTATGAGAAGTTTGGATAGAACCTACAACGACCTCACAGCTAGTACCAGACTTCCCAGCACCAAAAGGAATTTCCGAAGCAGAACTGGCTGGAAAGAGGCCAACAGACCCAAAAGCCTCAATAGACAATCCAACACCAGTACTACCAGCAGTAGGAACAGAACACCCAACAGTATTAATTATTACAATGTTAACAATAAGACAAATTATATATTGGTAGGTAAATGATCCCTAGATTTGTGCAAACATTGGAGAATGAAATCATTAGTTGGCTCCGGACATTGTAGCCCAACAACCATTTTGAGATAGCTAATTAAATGTTGGTAGGTCATTTTGAAAATAAATTTATGAGTGAGAATTAGATTTGGACACAAAGTGACAAAATGAATGAATGTCTTTCCATTCAAGTTAGTTTTTATGTGCAATAGTTTGAATAGTAGTTCTGATTTTTTCGAAGAAGAAATTTGCAATGTAACAGTTGTGTGTTTTTTTTGTTGTGTAGTGTTTTCTCCAGACATTGGAAGCTCCAAGAGAGCAATTTGTAAGAGTTCTAAGAGGCTCCATATTTGTTTGGGAGTAGTTTTAGAATGCTACAAACAAATTTGTAATTTGTAGTTTGAAGGAATTAGTTTATTTTTAGAGTTATAATTTATTTATTTGTAAAATTCTTTTTCATATTTTAATAGAAAGCAACAAAGAAAGTTGCATGCATCCAGTAATTTGTTCTAAGTAAGTCAATTAGGAAAGAGCTTGAACCCATCATAACAAAATGGCATCCATCCCTTAGGTAGTTCAAAACAAATTCATGAGAAGTGAATTCAACTAGCGAAACCACAAAACAAAACAACAAAAGTACTAGCAACAAAAATAACTAGAGACCATAACCAAAAAACACAAGAAACTAGATACACGGGAGATTAATCTCCTTTGATTCATGATTAATCTCCTTAAGGGCATCCAAGAAAGAATTCTTTATGGACTAACACAAAACCAAGTTTGTATAAGGGCCCTCTTTTACTAGCTGAGCAACAACTTGTAGATTTTCTTTGAGATTCCTTCTTTTAGCCTTCCTATATTCCAATTCCTCCTAGGGAGTGTTGAAGGAAGAAGTCATATTTCTTTTAACTCATTAAAATGTTTCTTTATATATGACTTCTTATATTGGAGAAACTTCTTACACTAAGACCAATGTAAGAAGTCATATTTCTTTTAACTTCTTACACTAAGACCAATTGGTTTATATATGACTTCTTACATTTCCTTTCATAATTGACACAAGGGCGGGGGTTAAGAGGGGCCAAACAATGGCACACCCTAATGATCCAAGCCTACTCAACACATGCGAAAGCAAACAAACAACAACAGTGAGAGAGAGAATGCATAAGCTTTCATATATTTTCATCAAATAGAACCATACATGCCGGGCTGTAAGGCCTTCCCGATTATGGCATGTTATTACAATTAATTACAGAAGTCCTCAAACATGCGAAGATTTATCAAAATCTCTATTTCTCTCTTCTATCAAAACTACCGCTAAACTCTAAATCAACAACTACATTTATACAAGAAGCTACCGAACTGAGTTAGCCTTCAGATCTACAATCAATGAAAGAAAAAGTCATATCTGGGACCACACGCCTCCCAATGATTGATATCAACATTAAATTTGTAATCCAACATAAATGCACAAGTCGGCCACAATAGAAACTAAAACTAAATCGGTCAGTGAGAAAAGATAATCGAGCAGTAGATGAGCAATGTTGAGGGCCAGTGAAACAACCAATCGCCTAGGAGATTACCGACCACACTTGGTAACCAAAGGAAACCGACCAACTTGGTCAAAGCAAGAACTGAGCAACATAGAAAAACTCCAAAATGTTTTTGGTGACACAGGATTGCCAAGGACCTAAGATGCTCCTGTGTTAGACACCTCGGGTTATTTTGATATGATTCTCTAAATCATTTGGTAGGTATGATCCGAGTTGTATCCAACTCAGACTGTGAAATCCATGAACTATCTTCCATTGGTCTATTCTTCCACTTTACTAGATATTTCATATACTGTCTTCCTCTTGTACTTTTGCCAACTCTTTCCTTCAAAATTTGTTTAATTTCTTCATTCTGCTTCTTAGGATATTCTGTCGATACTATCACTTCTTCATCTAGTTCAAGATACTCATACAAATCAACAATGTTGAAAATCGGTGATATGTCCATGTCATCAAGTAACTCAATTTCATATGCATTTCCACTGTCAAATTTTCTCAAAATCTTGCAAGGTCCAAACTTCTTCATCTTCAGCTTCCCATATGTTCCAAGAGGAAACTGACCTTTCTTCAAATGAACCATCACTTCATCACCAACATCAAAAGTCTTATGTCTCCTTGATCTCTCAGCTCTGTCTTTGTATTTCTGATTACTATCTTCTAGCTTTAGCTTCACATCTTTGAATGCAATGTCTTCATGTACTCAGCAAATTTTACTCCTTCAGCACTTCTCTTATTTTCATCAGTAATGTCTCTCAAATAAGATATTCCTCTCGGTTGTGTGCCATTCACAATCTCAAATGGTGTCTTCCCAGTACTCCTATAAATTGAATTATTGTATACATAAACTTTGCTTGTGCCAATACAGAATCCCAATTACTCGGTGTGTGTCCAACTAAACATCTAAAAGATTTCCCAAACTTTTGTTCACAACTTTGGTCTGTCCATCGATTTATGGGTGAAATGTAGAACTATATTTCAACTCAATGCCAAATTTCTTCCAAAGGGTCTTCCAAAAGTATCCAACAAATTTACTATCTCGGTCAGAGATAATACTCCTCAATAATTCATGCAATTTGGCAATTTCCTTAAAGAAAAGATCTGCTACATGTACTGCATTTGATGTCTTTCTACAAGGTATAAAATGTGTCATTTTTGAAATTCTATCCAAAACAACAAATATAGAATCATTACTTCTTACTGTCTTCGGTAAGCCAAGAACAAAGTCCATACTGATGTCAATCCAAGGTTCTCAGGAACAACAATCGGTACATACAATCCAGTCTTCTGACTTACTCCTTTTGCAACTTGACAAACTCCACAACTTTTCAAAAAATTTTGAACATCTTTATACAACTACGGCCAATAGTACTTCTCCTTTAGCAAATTCTATGTTTTTTCAATACCAAAATGTCCAGCCAAACCACTACTATGCTTCTCCTTTATCAAATTAAAACACATTATTCCTCTTAGTATACACAAATGAATACCTTTAAACAACATACTTTCTTGAATAAAATATTCATCCCATTTAGTATCTTGTTGATCTTGAATAGGTGCTTTGCACTTTCTCCATGGCTCAAAAAAATCAGGGTCAAACTCATAAGAATCTCTCATCTCATTAAAACCAAGAACTTCAATTTTCATCTAGGTCATCAAAGATCTTTTTCTACTCAATACATCAGCAACTTGGTTAGTGACTCCACTCTTATGCTTTATCACAAATGTGTAACTCTACAAATAGTCAACCTATTTCATATGTCTTTGATTCAACTTATTCTGACTACACAAATATTGTAAACCTTTATGATCAGTATACAACAAAAATTCACTTGGTAACAAATAATGTCTCCATTTCTTCAGTGCTTGAACAATAGCATAGAATTCTTGATCATACACAGAATATTTCCTTCTAGCATCATTCAACTTTTCACTAAAGAAAGCAACAGGTTTACCTTCTTGACTCAACACAGCTCTAATTGCACTTCCACTTGCATCTCATTCCACTTGAAATACCTTACTGAAATCAGGTAATGCCAAAATAGGTAATTCAACAACCTTTTGCTTCAGAGTCTCAAAACTTTTGTCAGCTCCATGTGTCCACTTGAATTCTCTTTTGTCTCCTCTCATAGTCTCAATCATAGCATTACAAATTGAACTGAAATTCCTTATGAACTTTTGGTAAAAACTTGCCAAACCATGAAATGATCTTACCTCACTAGCATTCACAGGTGTAGACCAATTCAAAATAGCTTCAACCTTTTCAAGATCCATCTTCAAACCATCAGTTGAAATAAAAAATCCTAAATACACAATCTCCTCTTTCATGAATGAACACTTTTTCAGATTTATTAGCAACTTTTCCTCTTTCAATCTCTACAAAACTTGTCTAACATGCAACAAATATTCTTCTCTGGTCTTACTGAATATCAGAATATCATCAAGATATACAATCAAAAACTTACCCAATAATTTCTTCAAAACTTCATTCATTAGCCTCATAAAAGTACTTAGTGCATTAGTTAAACCAAAGGGCATAACCAACCATTCATACAAACCTTCTTTTGTCTTGAAAGCAGTCTTCCATTCATCACCTTCTCTAATTCTGATCTGATGATACCCACTTTTCAAATCAATTTTGGTGAAATACTTTGCTCCAGTCAAACTGTCCATTATATCATCCATTCTCGGTATATGAAACCTATACTTCACTGTTATCTTATTCATTGCTCTGGAATTAGTACACATTCTGCATTCTCCATTCTTTGTCGGTGCCAATATAGTAGGTACTACACAAGGACTTAAACTTTTTCTAATCAAACCTTTCTCCAACAACTCTTGAATATGTCAATTCAATTCTTGATTCTCGGTAGGTGTCAACTAATGAGGTGCCTTATTCGCTAAACTAGCTCTAGGGATTAGATCCATACAATGATCAATGCTTCTTTTTGGTAGAAAACCATTAGGTACATTATCAGAAATGATATCACTACATTCAGTGAGTAACTTATCAATCTCCTCAGGGACATTGTCTTCTATTTTCTTACTCGGTTTGTTAGGGATCATAGAAAAACATACATCATTCTTTTTCAAATAGTTAACAAAATTTATTCCCTCCATCAAGAAAACTTTCACAGATGTGCAAACATTACTAACAGGTTCTTCCATCAAAGGAAACAAAATTTGTTTCTTTCCATCAGCCACAATAGTATACTTATGCAATATTCCATCATATATAGCATGTCTATCATATGCCAAGGTCTACCCAACAAAATATGACAACAATCCATATGCATGATATCACATAACACCTTATCATAGTATTTTCAAATCTTCAAATTCACATAACATTTCTCACTTACTAGGAGTGTATGCTCCTCTTTGATCCATGAAATCTGATAGGGCTTCAGATGTACCAACCTTTCCAACTATAATTTTGTGACCATCTCTTCAGATGCTAGATTCTCTGAGCTACCATTGTCAATGATTACCTTCCAAACTTTTTTAGAAACTCTACATCTAGTCTCGAACAAAATTTTCCTTACCGAATCTTCCTTTTTTATTTTATTCCATAGTGCTCTCCTTACCATCAAGTTATTTTCTTTCTCAGGTTCATTCAGTGACTCTTCTTGCACCAAAGCATTTCTACTGCTACCAGCCTTCGTACTAGCCTGTGTACATTCAAAAGATCTATGACCTTCTCCACAATTGTAACAAGTTGCTCAAAAACTTACTCTACTATAACCACCTTGGTAGTTACTACCTCTACCTCTAGATGAAATTTCACCTTTCCACTCAGTCTTGCCTTTGTCTAGATTTCTCTTTTCTGGTTCAGACCTACCATTTTCACCATTAGATCTACCTCTTCCTCTACCTCTTCCTCTAGGGAATCTACCACCTCGACCTCTTTTTCTTTGTTCATGTCTTTTGTTCAATTTATCCTTGGCCTTCAATGCAAATTGATAAGCCTCTTCAATGCTCTCCAACTTGACCAAACTAATTTCCTGTTGGATGGAAACTCTCAAACCATTCAAGTATCTACCAATTCTTTCCACATCATCTTCATCATGTCCAGATTTGATATCTAATCTATAGAATTCCTCAGTATACTCTTTTACCAAGCTATCTTTCTATCTCAAACTTTGCATTCGTCAAACTAGGTTAATCTGATAATCACAAGGTAAGAACTTTCCTTTCAATTTATTCACCATTTTATTCCATACCTTGATTTTGTCTTTGCCTTTCCTCTTCTAATCCAATTGCATATGTTCCCACCATAAGGATGCATGACTTTTCAACTTTGTGCTTACAATCTTCACCTTCTTGTCTTCAGGAATGTTTTCATACTCAAAATACTTTTCCATCCTAGTGATCCAGTCCATCAATTCATCAAAATCTAGCTTTCCACCATACTCAGGAGGATTGAAATGTGGTGTACACTTTAGAATTGTCAAAGCCTTCAAAAAATTTTCTTCACCTTGATCCATAACAGGTGCAGGTTCTGCATTCTCCTATTCTTCCTCAATTTCATCATCACTAACATCTTCAAGATGTCTACCTCTTCTCTAGGCTGTTTCAACAACTTCTAACCTAGCAGCAATCTACCTTAGCATATATGCCAATCCTAGATTTGCATCTCACCTCCCACGAACCATCTTAACAACCCTCTACAATTGCAGGTCAGATCATAATCTGCTACCCCACAATAATCAACTAGGGCTTCAAGAGGAACCTGCAAACCTAGATCCGCAGACCTAGATCAAGATCTCACTTCACTCTAATACCACCTAATGCAAGGGTAGGGGTCAAGAGGGGCCAAACAATGGCACACCCTAATGATCCAAGCCTACTCAACACATGTGGAAGAAAAAAATAAGAATAGTGAGAGAGAGAATGCAAAAGCTTTCATATATTTTCATCAAATAAAACCATACATGCCGGGCTATAAGGCCTTCCCGATTACGACATGTTATTACAATGAATTATAGAAGTCCTCAAACATGAGAGGATCTGTCAAAATCTCTATTTCTCTCTTCTATCAAAACTACCCCTAAACTCTAAACCAACAACTACATTTATACAAGAAGCTACCAAACTGAGTTGGCCTTTAGATCCACAATCAATGGAAGAAATGATCAGATTTGGGACCACACACCTCCCAATGATTGATATCAACATTAAATCCATGATCCAACATAAATGCACAAGTCAGCCACAACAAAAACTAAAACTAAACCCATTAGTGAGAAAAGATAACTGAGCAACAGATGAACAACGTCGAGTGCTAGTGAAACAACTGACTACACAGGAGATAACCGACCACACTCGGTAACCAAAGGAAATCGACCAACTATCGACCAAGTTGGTCAAAGTAGGAACCGAGCAACACAAACAAACTCCAAAAATTTTTTGGTGACAGAAGATTTCCAATGACCCGAGATGCTCCTGCATCAATAATCAACACAGTAGTGGTCGCAGTTGACTCCACTAAGACCACAAAGGAAACACTCATAATATGAATCACCTTTCCTTGGTCCCAAGACTTAGAAAACTTCTAAAAAAATTTAGGATTGAAACCCTTCATACCTTCAATTTAATTATCCATATGACCAACTTTTAGAATAGGATAAAGGCTACTATTTTGTGTTTAACTTATTACAATTATGAGGTTGAATCTGAATAAGGTCTCCTCCCATAGCTTCATTGCATGTATTCTTGATA
Source organism: Chamaecyparis obtusa (assembly GCA_027943335.1). Taxonomy (NCBI): domain Eukaryota; kingdom Viridiplantae; phylum Streptophyta; class Pinopsida; order Cupressales; family Cupressaceae; genus Chamaecyparis; species Chamaecyparis obtusa. The sequence goes on along the minus strand of BSBK01004879.1, from coordinate 186,094 downwards.
GAGAAGGTAGTGGAGGATATCAAAATTCTAAAATAAACCATGAGAAAAAATAAAGGTATAATTTGAATAAATCTCCTAGCCATCAGATAATAATTCCCTTTCATCATATAAAATTCCTTACATGGGGATTGTGCATCATTTTACAAGTGTATAAATATCTTGTTTGATAGCTTCACATGCCTCTTGAGATAATTCTTGGGCTTCGAACCAAGTATAAATTGGGCCTATAAAATGACCACAAACTATTCAACTTTAAGGACATAAAAGTGGTTGTGCATCGTCTTCCAAGTGTATAAATATCTTGTTTGATAGCTTCACATGCCTCTTGAGATAGTTCTTGGGCCTTGAACCAAGTATAAATTGAGCCTGTAAAATGACCACAAACTATTCAACTTTAAGGACATAAAAGTGGCATTTATGTCTAGAATTAGAAGATGATTTAAACTGATGAAACGTGTAAAAGTGATGAAGTTTATGCCTATATTTTTTTAAAAAAAATTGAGCAAGAAATGACATAGTTTTTTAATTTTTGAAGTTCATTTTTTAATTGCTAAAAAATGTTGAAAAATTACGGTCTAGTTCCCACCAAAAAAGTATATGAAAACAATACTTTTTCCCTCTAATTTCAAAATATGTTATAGATGACATGTATAGCTAGTGCAGAAAAGAAGAAATTTTGGTTTGCGATGTATATTTTTCCCTTATAACTACTCAAAGTTGAACTTATCTAAAATTGATAGTTTTTGTCTCTTGCCAAATTTTCATTATCAAATCTACACCATTCATTAAAAAAATTACATATTCTTGAAGAGGAATCTCTCCTCTAGTGTTAAATATAAATTGTAAATTTTTCTAATATGATTTACTATTTTTTATCTTTTTTTGAATTAGTGCCTTCTTGAATGTTTTTGATTACTTGGTAAAAATAGGTTTTGGAGGGGACTTGAAACCCTTTACATGCTAGGAAAATAAAAGAGTATAGCGCAGAAGCATAGAAACAACAACTACCACAAGAAATAAGAAAACCAAAGAAAATCCTTAATAAAGATATTACAATTAAAAGGCTCCAACCATTAAAAAAGAACACCTTCAAGCATGACTACAAGTAGAAAGAACAAAAAAGGAAACCAACAGCAATAGTCAGTCCAGCATATTCAGGAACTCCTTGGAAGCCTCCTGCAAAGCTTCAATAATTTCAATTGACTCTTTAACACCCACTAGCTCCTTAGGAAGAGCCACCTTCCTCTTCTTAATGCTCACTCTGGTTCTAGTGCCAGGACAAGTAGCCCGACCTTCCAGCTTAACTGGGTCATCGTCAATCAGAATAGCATTTTTTTCCAAGTAGTTTCCCTCTAGTAGAGAGTAAATAACATTAAGATTAATATCAGTTGTTTTCATGCCTTCATTACTATGGGAAAGAAGCTTTCTTAGCATATTCTCATTATTTTTTACTCTTCTTTAGATGGGAGAAAGCTTCTCATTAATGATATTTGAGATTTTCTCTTCCTGCATGCTAAAATTATTTATTTCCTCAATCAAAACACTTTTACCTTTTTCATTACCCATGATAGTTTCCTTCTTCATCTTATCAATAGACTCCTCCAGCACATCATATTTCACATTAAAAGCTCTTTTCATGATTCCCAACTTGTTAATTTCATGGAAAGCCCATTTATCTAAATTAAAGGCCAAGATCGCTCTTCTCCTACCCACATTGAGAACATCCATGTTGGGCACTTTTTTATTGTTGAAATATTCCTCTTCTAGTGAGTTGGCTTCCCCTTTATTCTAGGTGTTATTCTTCTTCTCCTTCTCAGCATCCAAATCCACTTTTTGAAAAATAGGGGTACTATTAATATGGTCATCAACCACAGATCTAACAATAGTCATCACCACCCTTGTTGAATTCTCCTTGAGGGAAAAATCTGGAGCAACATCTCCCTCCTCAATTTCCTTAGAGTAGTCTTCCTTTTCTAAATCTTCTCTTTCCCCATCACTCTAAACATCACCTTCATTCTCATCATCACCCCTATCATCATTCTCTCTTTCTATGTTCTCATTATCTGAAGGACTCCAGGCATGATCATCATAGAGATCCTGCTGGACATTCTCAACAACCTCCAGGAATAAGTTCAAAATATTATGTATGTTCTCAACCTCATCAGAGACCTCCTACTGGGAAATCTTATCCTCCTCCCCGGGGGACTCCATTTTCTCTTTCGAGATCTCATCCCTGAGACTCTCTTTACCTGTTGTAGAATCATCCCTACCTTTTCCACCCAGAGAAGGTACATTTTTTTCCTGGGCAGTCAAATCTGTCTATTTTTTATGATCTTCACCAGGAACACATTCTCATCAAGATCATCCTTACTATTATGCTCACCATTCTTAGAAGTGTCCTCTTCTAAGGGAGCATCATCCTTATCATTCTTAGATTACATACCCTTAACCTCATCAAAAATTGACAAAGGAACCTCCTTCTGGCCGCGTTTATCCTTTTTATTTTTCTTATTGATAGATGGCCTCACATCAATCCCATCCATCTTTCTCTTTTGTCTTCTATTATTAGTTTTTTTAGGCACAATCTTAGGGAGTTTATCTCTTACATTTTAAAAAATAATCATAATCAGGCCTTCATGGATAACAAGAGATTTAGGTTTACTCATGTTATCCATAATTCTCTAATTGAGAGAGATCAGTAACAAGAACATAAATGAAACCCTGGTATTATGATGAAAATTATTGACAAGGACAAAGTGGTAATTGTAAACCCTCCTAAATATCTCTTCAAGAGTAAAATACTCCATAATAACCCTAAGAATATTAGCCCAAATAAGCTTGACACTTTCAATTTTTACAAAATGTTTTTTCTCCTTAATCAACATAGTTGTCTCTTCATTAGTCCTAGAAAAATACCTAAAAGCTTTATTACTAGTTTTCCTATCCTTAAAGTAGTTCATTCCATCCAAAGGGAGCCTCGTGATCTTAGCAATCAAGTCCAGGGTGAGGGTAAAAGACTTACCAACGAGGTTAACGACCCCATTATCCCAACCCATTGCAAAATCCTTGGTAATGTCCTTATAGCCATGGAGTCTTTGAAGTTAATTCACAATCCCCCCTTCTTAAGTGTCTTATTGAATGTTAAAATACCTACTTGTAGTATTTTGAAATTATAATATATTAGATCTAATAAAAATACTATTAAACTTATATGATGATAATCTTGACTGTGAGCTCTACAAAAGGGTATTTTTATATTTTTTTTAAAAATTATCATTAAAAAGACTAGGAGTTATTGAAACATCACTTGTCTGAAATAATTTTATTTCTTTAGTAATTGGACCCAATTTTCTATAAAACATGAATTTAATAGACATTTCCAATTGTAAAAGTTCAAACACTTATCTAACTTAGCTAGAATGAATCTATCTAGACCATATGTTTGACAAAACTTTATTTTTATGGTATGTGAAGGATCATGGTATGCCAAACTAGGCCCTTAAGTGGCAATGAAAATTCAAAAAATCAGGTTTAGGCAAGTTAACATAAAAATTTGAACAAGTTATAAATATTATATGAAAAATATGTAAGAAGAGATTTTGTAGAAAATTGAATTTAGTTTCTAAGATACTAGGCCTTTTTTGAAAAACAATTATTCTATAGGTTGAAATTTTCAAATTTCAATGTAGTAGTACGAAAATATTAGGAAAAAATAAAGAAGTAGGTGTATGTTTGACCACCTTAAACACAATAAAATGATAAGCTTTTTTTACAAGATTCTAGATATAAGTAGTAGACTCATGTCTAGATGTGACACATATTTTTTAAATTTTTTTCCAAGTAAATAATTAATTATGATTTTTCTTCTACAACTTTTCTAGAATACAGAAACTCTCATGTCTTACCACATTAACTTAGTCTAACCTTTATCAAATTGAATTTTTTTAATATTTTTCTTGTGGTAGGAAAAGCATAGAATGTGACACATATTTTGGATTTCAAAAATGTTATACACTTTGAAAGTTATAGCTATTTTTCAATAAGTCTATCAATTGGGACTAGAAAGATAACAAGTAGGTATATGTCTGACCACATTAAACAAAATCAAATGATAATATTTTTTTATAAGATTCTAGATAAAAGTAGTAGACTCATGTCTGGATGTGATGTATATTTTTTTTATATTTTTTTTCCAAGTAAATAATTAATTATGATTTTTCTACTACAAATTTTCCTGAATATGAAAACTATCGTGTTTGACCACCTTAACTTAGTCTAAACTTCATAAAATTAAAATAATTGTTTATTATTATTGTATTAGGTGAAGCATAGAATGCGATGTATATTTTAGATTTTAAAAATGTTACATTGTTCCAAAGTTATAGTTGTTTTTCAAAGAGTCTATCAATCAAGACTTATTTTTCACATCGCCACTTGTTGGCATACCATGATCCTACACATACCGTTTAGTTAGAAATACTCAAATTCAGTTGTCCTAATAAGTTAACCTGAAATGTGACACACTTTGTTCATGTTACCTTCATGGTAAGTGTACTGGCATTCGACATTGTGAAGTGTGTCCACTAAGACTTTGCATTTGATAATTAAATATTTTATTTCACATCCCAATTTAACTTCTCTTGTCATCATCATCTTGGCATTGAGGGCATCCCCCTTAATGATTTTTTTTTTTAACCATGGTTAATGACTAGATCAATATTGTGGAAATTTGTTGCCACCTCCTCCACATGGGAATTTGGTAACCTCAAGTTAACCATACATGCTAAAAGGATTTTTCCACACTTGTATCTAATTTGACCACCCCCACTCACCTGATCTAGGTTCCCAATAGATGAGCTATCCAAATTGAGTTTAACCCATCCAGAATTAGGATGACAGGCAATTTAATATTACTTCTGAATCCCAAATGAGGGGATCAAAATCCTTAAAGAAAATGGAAAATTATACCCCAATTCCTTCCGATTTCCCAATCAAAAGAGGAAAGAGGGGACGTGTTTTAATTTTAACAATGTTTATCATATTTTCCTTGATATTATTAATAGTTACAAAGAATATTTCCTCCAAGTTAGTAGACTTTTCTCTAAAATTGTGATTTTTAAGTTCTTTCCATAAGGCCAACTCACATAAAGAAGAGAATGACACCACATCTCCTAAGTGAAAGGATGATAGGTGGAGGGAGACCAACCTGAGAAGAATATCCACTACCAAGGAAATACAGACATAATTTTCTACCTAAGTTGCCAGGAATATGAACACATAAACATGAGGTGAGATCCAATTATTTTCACATAAAGATCATCTATTGACTAGTTGGATTCCTTCTTTTTAATGTTATCCATAGTGAGTATTTTTCAATGGAAAACAATCCATTAGAATAATTGAACTTTAGGAATAAACTTAGAGTTCCACACTTAAGATCAGTCGAACTCTTGGGACCATTGAGGAGAAAGAAACTTATAAATAGATTTAAAAGAATAAATCTCATCCATAGAGTAACTCCAAATGAGTTTATCATGCTAGTTCAATCTATACAATCTCAAAGATTTAAGAAGTTGAAGAAATTAAACCACCACCATCCTAAGAGGTCCCTCAAACTATAAAGGATCAATTTTCCAAGTAAGGGGATTAGAGAATAGATCACAAAAGTTACATACTTGAGAATCTAGCCTTAAAGAAAGATCCCTTTCAATCACTTACAATAGAGGATGAAATTCTAGAGGAGTACTAAAGATCCATGGGTCTTTCTAAAAGATAACATTTTACCCATTTACATTTTTCTAAACATAGCCTTGTCTAAGGGTTGGAATATATATTTTATTAGATTGTTCCAAATGTTAGAGCTACGAGGAAACTAATTTTACAAGAATTTTAAATCTCTCATATTGTGGAGATATTTAGAACACAATATGTTGAACCAATCCATAGAACCATTGATGAGCTTCCAACCTATTTTAGACAAAAGTACTAAAATTAGAAGGCTATAATTTATGACAATTAGACCTCCATTCTCTTTAGGAGAGTAGACCATCTCCCAGTCAACTAGTGACAAAAATTTTTTTCTTCCATCCTCAACCAAAACAACCTTCTTTTAATGACATCAAGTTTCATTAACACAAATGAAAGACATATGGAAAAGGAGAATTGTAATCCCCTAAAAATGGACAAGATTAATTCATGTGAGAAACCAAGGCAAAATCAAAGCAATAAAATAAAATCAAAGCAAAATTGCAATCAAGCCATAATCCGAATTTAATTAAAAATCAAAAGCCATAAAATCAATTTAAATCAGATAAATCATTTAATTATGCAATTAATCTAATCAATTGCATAGTTCATTTAAATCAAATCAACCCATTTAAAGGGTACACATGGCTAAATATATTAAATAAATTCAATTAATAAATCCCTATTTTTCCCTCAACCACCAAATGGGAGAAAATTACATCAACCAATAGGATTTAAGGATCAAGCTCACATCGAATCTCCATCACACATAAGGTGAGAGAATCTTCTCCACTCATTTTGTCTCCTTGTCCCAAGCTTTGAGGGCAATTTATTTAAATGGTCTCCAAAGGTGGAACCATGGACTTAACCTCAAATCAACCATGATCAACTCAACTCCACCCCCTACCCTTACCAAAATCTATAAAAGCAAGGCATAAATTACTCAATTATCATCCACAAATATGAGAATAGTATCAAAACTCTTGCATTTTTGAGCTAGAAAGGCAAATCTAGGACTAATTAACGCTAATTTCATTTGGAATTAAAATTTTTAGCTTCTTTATCATTCATTCTCATTTTAGGACTGTCACTAATGGAAGCTTTCTAAGAGCTTTACATTAGCAAACCTAAATAGAGGTCCATAGAGTGCTTAATTGTCAATCATTTGCTTGTATTAGATTGCTATTTGTGGTAATTCAGTTCTTATTTTCATTTATTTGCAATACTAACCCTATGATGGTGCTTTTCATAGCATACAAAATAGCACCCACAGTGGGGCATTAGGGCTCATTAATTTTCTATTCAGAGAAATTATTATTTTCTTTCAAATCCTTGTATTTTTCTCTATTTTTTGGGTTCTAGAGTGCATTTAACAGTTTCTACAGCGCGTACGCTCCTTCCTGTGGTGCATTTGAGGTTTGAATCAACACTTCTATGAAAAATTTGTGCACCTTTACACAGTCTTTCAGCATTTTTAATCCTTCTATTATCTTTTCTATCATTCTTTCAACGTGTGTGCCCTCACTCCGGAGCACTTTCGAATTGTTCTGCTCCATGTTTGATGTTTTCTCTAGCTGACTTTTCTTATTAAAACAACACATTTAATTTATGTTTCTGTGATTTCAATTTTTTTCTACAACTCATTTAAAATTTTTAACAATGCTTTTAATTGATTTAACAATGCTTTCAATTAGTTCTACTGTGCTTTCAATTAAATTGCAAATTTGCAGAATCTAACTTTCATAAAATGATTTGTCAGTGTCAGGATGACAGGTCACAAAAGGGTTAAAAATCTAGAGACTAGATTTAACAGTGAAGGAAAAGCATTGGTCAAATAAAAAGGAGAACATATCCAACATCAAGCTGGTTTTGGAGAATTCACAGCAAGAAACTGAGGTATATGAACTATTATACACTAAGTTTGTGCCTTTATCTCAAGCACTCATAGTCTTGATAACCTAGTATAAGATGGGAATCATCTCCAGGTTGTGGGACCTATTCTAACTGAGATGAGACTTCCAGGTTCTAGATTGGTTCCTCTTGGATAATCACCTTAATTTGCTTCTTGATAGAAAAGTAAATCTTTTGAGGGAAAGGTATAGAAGGAATTCTTGAAAGGGAAATGACTGAAAGCAAACTATCCTACTAGGTGATGCACCGAAACTAGGGTTTGGATCTCAGTATGTAGGATGAAATCAATGAGAGACTTAGGTCTAGTAGGTCACAACTTACTAAATAGGCTTGCATAAGTATTTCAAAGGAGGGGTCTACAAACAAAGAGGGTATTTAGGGAAAGAAAGAGATTCTTTCACAAATAATGACACTCCTTGGGGTAGATGACAATCTATGACCTGCAAACAAACATCCACCTCTGCAACTAGGTATAGGAATGAGACAAGATTGTTAAGGGGCTGAAGTATACCCACAAAAGCATTCACATCAAATCATTCACAATAATACACATGAATTGCAGAAAAAAAGAAGGATCAAGAACCCTAAGATATCATTGAGAAACATATAAATACTTTGATTTAATAAGAGATAACTCACACAAAAAAAAGCATAGGGACCTGAGAAATGTCACAAAATCTCTTCAATCTCTAAATTACCAATGGGAGGTTATAGAATGTAGAAGACCAGAGGACAAAAAAAAAGTCTCAGATAGCCTTCTAAGAAAAGATATGTTTTCTCTTTACAAAATGTGAACTCTCTAACCTCTCTTTGCACTAAGGCTCCAAAAATACAATATATGCATCTCCTACACGTAGGTAGGAGCAAAACCTAACTAGGGTTACAATTTTTACAATATAATAATCAAACCCTAGCTGTACTGATGACCCATCATCAAAACTTTGAGAACACCAGCAACCAGATCAAATCATCCCTTTGCGTGTTGATCCTGTACTAAGCCCTCCTGTAGACACAACAACCTTGATCCATCTACCCACCTGCAACTCACTAAGCCATGAAGGCTCACAGTCTAATCCTGAAGATATTTGGGTTTAAAAAGATTAACTCTGCAAGGTGGTGCCAAGCTCATTAAAGCTTCAACACGACATGGTACTCTATGAAATCTGTTGCGCTGACAATCAAATTTTCTATTATCACCTTTCCAACCATCCCTATCCTAAAGAAATAAATTACAACAACTCAAACTATCATGCATGGCCGCAAAATGCAAACCCTAGCAAAGCCAGCAGAAGAGAAATATTTAAATTTGAAAAAGAATGGCTAGCAGGTCAATTTTAAAATGCAATCATTGATCGTTTATCTCTCGACAGATTGAGTAGGTTAGATACGCCTAGAAAAACACTTTTAAAACCCCTCTAACAAGTCAAACACCACCATGGAAGTTAGCAGCCAATCACCAGAGAGCAAGTTAGCATCTCTGACAAGACCTTGGACCTACGGCCCTAAGAGTGCATCAGACGGTTGTCGCTATACTGCCATGCTAACAATTGAGCATTTTGGATCTGCGGTGTAATGACAGCTATGAGATCCAACTGTTCTTTAACCTCTTTAGAAACCCCTGACCCCACAGGCCCACTAACAACATACACGTTGCATACTTTCATTCATTCTGACCTGCTTCATCAGCATACACCTCAACAATCCTTTGACAATGGACCCACTGACTGAGATGCTAATCTAACAGTAGTCGCATGATCTCATGGCCCCCGAATATTCCTCTAGATCATGCACCAGCCGCAGATTTTCATTAGACCGGGACCCTCTGACAAAAAGAAAGATCAATGGTCATCTGAAGATCTCATACCTCTAACAAAACCCTTGTGAAGATACAACAGCTGTCAATCCTCAAATGACTATCAGAACCTCTGACCACCAAAAGAGCCCAGTCCCACTAATAAGAAATGACTCATTCACATGTGGACCAATCAGAAAATGCCAACTGTGTACACTTGGCAGTGGACCCACAAATGTATGAAGCACTGTGCAAAAGGGAAGATCGACAGTTGTCTAAAGATTTTGAGCCTTTGACAAATTCCTTTAGATCATAAGACAACCATTAATCTCATCAACTGGGACCCCACAAGAAAATCTATTAACCTTGAAAGTCTTAGCAAACACGCGACCAAAGGAAACTCGCTCAATTGCTAAATAGAAATCTTAACCTTGGTTAAGACTGGAGAATACACAAACAAGGAATTTCACAGAATCACTAAACCAAAAGTCTAACCTGGGGTTTTAGTTAGCGAATGCCTAACTGAAAGGTAATCTGCGGAGTTATTGAATACTTTAGGGCATCGCAATTTTACTTCGTGACTAGGGAAATACTGTAGTTGCTAGTTCACTGAGAGGAAAAGGTAACTGCTAGAAGACTTAGAGAACTGATGACTGAAGAAAAAGCTAGTGGTTTCGCTGGGCTGCGGGAGGTTAAGACTTAACTGCCAAACATTTGGTGACTAAGAGAAACAATGTAATTGCCGAATCACCGAATAAAAGGGGGAACCATCAGAGAACTTAGAGAACTGGTGACCGAAAGGAAAAATTACACACATGGGTTTTGAAGACACTTAAGTTGCTGATAAAGTAACATGAAAATAGAATGAGGGCTTAGGGTTTTCAGGGTTAATTTAGCTCAAACGGCTACTTTTTCAAATATTTAAACTGCAGACCAGGGAAAACAACAATTTGCAGAGGCCAGAAGACATGGCATAAGATGATGAAAATTTTAGGGATGCTTGGCAAGATAAAAACAGAGACCTGGGGATGATTTTTAGCCAAATTTGCATGCATATGAAAATTAGGGTAACATTTTGGTGATTTCTACTGGATGTCAGCCTGCTAGACATGGAAAACTAGTGGCCTTGACATAATTCATTAGGCATGGGGTCATCAAAATTTCAAAATTCTCATAGGGAGACAGAACTAGAACTATGCTCAGGGCACTTCTTGGAAAATAAGGAACTAACTAGAAAGCAGGAAGAAAGCAGGAAAGCATTTTTACAAAATTTACAGAGAGGGATTAACCTCAAAATAGGGTTTTAAGTGGAAACCATTGACTGAGATAGGTAGGGGAACTCCTTCCACATTTGATAGTTGAAAAGCATTGGATCCCCTGCACTCTATTATAACAAATGGTCCACCCCAAAATGAATCAAACTTGGTATGTTTGCCAGGCTTGGATCTGAACTCGTCCCACTTGAGGACTACATCTCCAACTTTGAAATTTCTGATCCTGGCTCTTTTATCAAAGTTTCTCTTTGTTTGAATCTAATGGAACTCCATATCCTACATTGATTTGTCTCTGAGTTCTTCCAACTCCATCAACTGAGCATATCTGATCTGCAAGGGATCTCTTTCTTCAAATAAATCATATTGAGTGGCTAGGTCCAGGGCTTGCAATTCAACTAAGATAGACAACTTGGCCTCTCTACCATACACTAACATGTAAGGAGAATTACCAATGATTTTCTTTGGGGTAATTCTATCTAACCATAAGGCAGACCTTAGTTTGGTATGTCAATCCCTTTGGTTGTCCTGCAGAGTCTTCTTGATTATCTTAATCAAATTCTTATTTGTTGATTCAGCTAAGCCATTACCTTGAAGGTAATAATTGGAACTAGTCTTCAGAGAGATGCCATTCTTGACTGCCCACTCTGAGACTTTGAGGCCTGTGAATGCTAATGCATTATCTGATATTATGGAATCTGGAATGCCAAATCTATGAATTATATCATCATAAAAGCTTAAGACAACACTCTCATTGGCCTCTTTTAAAGAAATTTCTTATGTCCATCTAGTGAAGTAATCTATTGTAGTGATTATCCATTTATGGCCTGCACTAGATGGAGGATTGATCATACCAATGAAGTCTATACCCCATTTCATGAAGGGTTGCTCTGTTCTGACTGGCTGTAGGGGCAAGGCTACAAGCCTTTCCTTTCCTGCAAACATGGCACACTTGATGCATTTTCTTACATACTCATGGCTATCCTTGAAGATAGATGGCTAATAGTATCCAGCCCTCATGATTTTAAAAGTAGTAGTCCTAGGAGAAAAGTGACCTCCAGAATGTCCATCATGAAATTCAAATAGGACGTCTGCTACCTTTTCTGAATCTATGCATCTTAAAAGGACACCATTATGATCCTTTCTGAAAAGAACCTCATTTATCAGCACAAAAGGAATAGATTGTAATCTACAATACCTTCTTTTTGCTGAATCCAAACCTGCAGGACATTGTCTCATTTTCAAATAATTGATCATATTAGGCAACCAGCATGCTGCCTTGGCTTGTTCTTCTATAGACTGCACCATCATAGATGCATCTATTGTTTCTAATTTCTTTGAGCCTTCATCCTCTACCAAATTCTCACAAATACCTCTTCCTCTAACTAGCCTGGTAGTCTGAATATCAATGTCATATTCCATCACCTTGGTGATCGAACCAGCTCTTTTCTCATTTAGGTCTTTGGAAAGAAAAAAATCTTTGACACTTGGATGAGTAACTTTTAAATGTACCTTGCTATGAGTCAATAGATATCTGAACTTTTAAAGACTCTTTACCGCAACAAGTACATGTTTTTCTACAAAAGAGTATCTCTATTCATACTCTTCTAAACCTTTGCTGAAGAAAGCAATAGGCTGCTCCAATCCATCTAAATTTTCTTGGGTCAACATTATAGATATGGCATCATGACCTCCATAAGCATAAAGGATAAAATCCTTACTAAAATTTGGGTTTAACAGGGCATGAGCTTCTATCAAGGCCTCTTTGATAGCCTGGAAATTGGCTTTCCCTTCCTTAGTCCAACTAAAAGCTGAACTCTTCTTTAACATGGCTATCAAAGGCTTTAATAAATTTGCAATGTTAGGCAAGAACCTCCTAACAAAGTTAATCTTTCCTATGAAAGATTGGAGACCTTTCTTGTGATGTGGTAGGGGTAGCTCTAGGATAGCTGCAATTCTCTCAGGATCCACTGTAATTCCTTCTTTGGATACTACATATCCCAATAGTTTTCCCTCATGAACTACAAACACACACTTCTTGGGATTAAGAGATATCCCAAACTCTCTACACCTTTCAAAGATCTACCTCAAATGTTTGATATGATCTACTTCATGTTTTGAATAGATAGTTATGTCATCCAAGTATACCAACACAAACTTGTACATAAGGCTTTTAAAGGCCATATCCATCACCTTTTGAAATGTAGCACCTGCATTTGACAAACCAAAGGGCATCTTTTGATAAGCCATGGTTCCCCACTTGGTTGTAAATGCAGTCTTATATTGATCCTCTTCATTAACCAAGATCTAATTGTATCCTAAATAGCCATCCTATAATGAAAATCTCTCAGATCCAGAGACACATTGTAAGATTTGTTCCATAGAGGGTAATGGATGGCAGTCCTTTAGTGAAGCTCTGTTAAGATCCCTGAAGTCAACACATAACCTCAGCTCCCCATTCTTCTTCCTGACAGGAATAAGGTTGGAAACCCAACTAGTATGCTTAATGGGGTAGATGATACCACTTTCTATTTGTTTGAGTACTTATTTATGCATAAGTGGCTCAAGCTTTGGATTAATAGGCCTTTTCTTTTTCCTTACTGGTTTGGCATTAGGCTCTAATTCAATAGTGTCCTGACCAAGAGCAGGATCAAAAACTTTGAGGTCTTCATATTGCCATGCAAATACATCACTGAATCCTTTAAATAACTGAGTGTAAGCTTGCTTTTCCAATTCAGTGTTTATCTTTCCAAATTATAGACTCTTACCTGGTTCCAACTCTAGTTCAACACAATGTTCTTGTTGGACTACCAGGCCAGCTTTGTTCTTCTTAACTTCATCATCCTTGTTGAAAATAGTCTCTACTGTAACAAGACCTCTAGGCATCTTATTGGACTTCAGTTGTATCACTTGATCACCATAGTTTTGTGATAACCTATCTTGATTATGCCTTGAAAAAACATCATATTCAAACAAAAACTACAAAATTTATTCATCATTGTCAAACACCTGCCAATTGGCATTATTATTAGGAATAGAAGGTCTAACAGTCACTTTGATATACTGTTGATCTATCTCTTTTGAAATGCTATTTGGAATGTCATATTGGGATCCAACAATAGCTAACCTATCTACATTTTGATTTAGCTTTCTAGGGATGGCAACAATATTGAAAGCACAAAAATCTTCAATTGCATCCCAAACTCTATGCTTGTATTTTTCATGGTGTCATTTTTGGTTTCACTTATCCCTCTTACTTGGCTCATGACTAATTCACTGTCACCATAAACTCTTAAGGCTTTAAGCCCTCTTTTTCTAGCCCATTCTAGTCCATTGACTAGGCTTTCATACTCTGCAATGTTGCTAGTGTAGGAGAAACTGAATCTAAAGGCAGTTTAATACCTTTCTCCTTTTGGGGACACTAACATAGCACCACCACTAGAACCATGTCTACTTCTAGCTCCATCAAAAAATAGTTCCCAAGCCTGATTGTTCTGATCCTCTAAATCAGTGTCCTTTTTAAGAAGGCTTGGTTCTATGGCTCCACTCTCTTGTATTAAATAACTTCCCAAACCAAAATCCCAAACAAGATTTTCTTGGGCCTCTGAAGCTCTTTCATCTAGAAAAATATCAGGGATACTTTCTATCTTTGTGCTTGCTTCACTAATGGTTTGGAAGTCACTGTCATCAAATATGTGGTAGTTTACATTGATGGCATTGGATACATATGGCTCTATATGGTGTGCTGCTAATGGTCTTGATTTAATGGTGACCTTGGTCCCATACCTTGTATGAAATAACATGTGAGACCAGTTAGAAGATAGGTAGCCTCCTATCTTAGCTGTAAACTCCCTTGAAAGACATATAGAAAATAATGCAGGGAGATCTATGATATATGTATCAAGGAGGATTGAAAAATTAGGACTAGCATGAAGGATCAAACTGGTATCTTTAGCCACACCTATAGTATTGACTAAGGATCCATCAAGTTGTGTAACCTTCTTTTGGAAGGGCTCATATTTTAGTCCTAATTGGTCAGCTACTTTCTTGGGCATCACAGTGCTAGTAGCTCCACTATCTACCATGCAATTATGCATTAAAGATCTTCCAATGATTAAAGATACATAGAAGAGAGGTGGCTTTGAATTCCTACCTTGTGTGGCATTTCCTTTGGAGTTGCTACTTGGAGCCTCCTTTTCTTGATTAGTGTTAACCAACATTGGCTTTACAACTTCTTTTGTAGGTTGAGGAGTTGTCACTTCTGTCATGGCCTTCCTCAAAATTTTAGGTTGTCCTAGAAGAGCCAAAGAGTCCCACATGGACATGGTGACATTCACCTTCTTCATGTTGTCTATGATATTATAAGGTGTCATAGTGTGTACTTTCTATTGTGTTTTCACCATGATGGGCTGCACTTCTTTAGAATGTTGGCCCTCTTTGCTTGTGATGACATGAGCCTCCTTAGGTGTGATGGGAGTAGCTTGTTGTAGTGGCTCTGCAGATGTAGTGGCTTTGGCATTGTAATCTGCTCTCTCCATGTCTTGATCTCTTCTCTTTTCTCTTGTATAGGAAACAAAAGAAACTTCATCATTGACTCCATTGAAGTTTGGTTGCTCCCAATTGAAGAGAGCAGTCTCATTCTCTTGTGATTCTTGTTGAGGCATTGACCCACTGGATGAAGCCTCTAATCGAGCTTGTGAGGCATTTTGAACCATTAGAGTTTGGTTCATCGATCCATTTGAACATGTAGCCTAATTATGAGGTTGATTACAAGGAAAGCACCATTCATTCTCTATCACCATATTATTTTGACTAGGAACCATATCCCTCACCAGATTTGTAGAATTTAGAGGTGCAGGGTTGTATGGTCGAAATGGTCTCTGATTGAAGCTTTGTCTTTGTCCTTGATAGCCTCCTTGGTATGGTGGCCTATTTTGTTGATAAGGTTGTCCTTGATTTTGATATTTCTGATTAGGACCTTGGCCTTGTGGCTGAAATGGTGGTCTAATTCCTTGACCTTGCTTCTTTAGATTTGTCACTTCTTTAGTCAAGGTCTACAATAGATTAGTCATTTATTTCTTACTGCTTTCTTGACAGTTCTTTATCTCTTGCAACTCTTGAGAGAAACTTGCCTTAGCATGTTCTTGACCACTACTACTAGCTTGAGGTGCTGCTATGGTGGGAATAGGAGTAAATGGGGATTTCTTGGGCAGGTGCAATGGGTTGAAGGCTAGGAAAAATGGGCATTGGAGGCCTTCTAGCAATCATGCCTGCTTGGATTAAACAATTTTCAGCCCTGATAGCTATATCAAAAGATTGGGGTAGGGAAGTACCACCCATAGACTAGATCATGATAGAAATTTGACCATTCAGACTTTGCAAGTAATATAGGAAAGCATGATCAGTTGATGGCCTTACTGAGACTAGAATTCTATTCCATGTCTTAAGGAATCTACTATTGTAATTTGTCATTTGTTCTTGAGGGTCTCTCTTAATGGTTGTCAACTGTTCAACCATAGATAAGTTATCTAATTTATCCTCAAAATGTTTACTTAATGCATCCCCTAATCCATCCCATGAATTTATGGAACCAACAGTTAGAGTTCTAAACCATTCAAGAGCCTTACCTTTTAGAGAGGCTGCCAATAATTTTGTGGCCACATCCTCTTGAGTTATGTTATGTATGTTGTAGATGGTGGTCACATCTCTTATGTGCTTAAAGGATGTTGTCTTTCCTTCACCTGTAAAATTAGGTAGACTTTTTAGTGCCACCAAGGGCACATCATTATGCATTGCAAAGGTCAATGGACTACCTTGATTGAAAGGTGCGAAAGCAAACAGTCTTGCCATTGTAGGAGTTGGAATATGAAGATTAACAACTATATGGGCTATATTTGCTGCTGGGTTTGAATCCTCCTCTAGATCTCTGGTTAGAGATCTACCTCTTCTTCTGGAAAGAAAGGGAAAAGGTCTCCTTTTTGAGGTATTTTTTGGTGTTGATTGAACTCTCCTTGTAGGGGATGTTCTTTGAGTTGTTCTACCCTTTCCACTTCTTTTTGAGGGCAATTTTGAAAATTCAATAGGCTTAGAGCTCCTAGTCTCAACCTTTCTCATAAACCTTGAACAAGGTTGTCTTGAATCCTTCCACCAATAGAGCTGCCATATATACTTGATAGAACTTCTAAAAGTCTATAGTATGAAATTTATATATCAGAGATAGCATAACAAAACATGAATTTCTGATTCTTTTACTATCACACTAAGCATACCAGAATTGTTATACACTAAGTTTGTGCCTTTGTCTCAAGCTCTCATATTCTTGATAACCTAGTATAACATGGGAATCATCTCCAGGTTGTGGGACCTATGCTAGCTGAGATGAGACCTCTAGGTTCTAGGCTGGTTCCTCTTGGATAATCACCTTAATTTTCTTCTTGACAAAAAAGTAAATCTTTTGAGGGAAAGGGATAGGAGGAATGCTTGAAAGGGAAATGACTGAAAGAAAACTATCCTACTAGGTGATGCATTGAAACTAGGGTTTGGATCTCAGTATGTAGGATGAAATCAATGAGAGACTTAGGTCTAGTAGGTCACAACTTACTAAATAGGCTTGCATAAGTATTTCACAGGAGGGGTTTGCAAAGAAAGAGGGTATTCAGGGAAAGAAAGAGATTCTTTCATAAATAATGACACTCCTTGGGGTAGATGACAATCTATGACCTAAAAACAAACATCCACCTCTACAACTAGGTATAGGAATGAGACAAGATTGTTAAGGGGTTGTAGTATACCCACAAAATCATTCACATCAAATCATTCACAATAATACACATGAATTACAGAAAGAAAGAAGGATCAAGAACCCTAAGATATCATTGAGAAACATATAAATACTTTGATTCAATAAGAGATAACTCACACACAAAAAAGCATAGGGACATGAGAAATGTCACAAAATCTCTTCAATCTCTAAATTACCAATGGGAGGTTACAAAATGTAGAAGAGCAGAGGACAAAAAAAAAGTCTCAGATAGCCTTCTAAGAAAAGATATTTTTTCTCTTTACAAAATGTGAACTCTCTAACCTCTCTTTGCACTAAGGCTCCAAAAATACAATATATGCATCTCCTACATGCAGGCAAGAGAAAAACCTAACTAGGGTTACAAGTTTTACAATATAATAATCAAACCCTAGCTATATCGATGACCCATCATCAAAACTCTAAGAACACCGGCAGCCGAATCAAATCATCCCTTTGCATGTTGATCCTATACTGAGCCCTCCTACAGACACAACAACCTTGATCCATCTACCCACCTATAACTCACTAAGCCATGAAGGCTCACAATCTAATCCTAAAGATATTTGGGTTTAAAAATATTAACTCTACAAGGTGGCACCAAGCTCATTAAAGCTTCAACATGACATGGTACTTTGTGAAATCTATGGCACCAATGATCAGATTGTTTATTATCATCTCTCCAACCATCCCTATCCTGAAGAAATAAAATCCAACAACTCAAACTATCATGCATGTTCACAAAATGCAAACCCTAGCAAAGCCAATAGAAGAGAAATATTTAAATTTGAAAAAGAATGGCTGCAGGTCGATTTAAAATTGTAACCATCGATCGTTTATCTCCCAACAGATCAGGTGGCTTAGATACACCTAGAAAAACACTTTTAAAACCCATTTGACAAGTCAAATGCCACCGTGGAAGTTAGTAGCCAATCACCGGAAAGCAAGTCAGCATCTCTGACAAGACCTTGGACCCACGACCCCAAGAGTGCATCAGATGGTTTTCGCTATACCGCCATGCTAACGATTAAGAATTTTAGATCCACGGTGTAACAACAGCCATGAGATCCAATTGTGCTTTAACCTCTTTAGAAACCCCTGACTCCATGGGCCCACTGACAACATACACATTGCATACTTTCATTCATTCTAACCTGCTTCATCAGCATAGACCTCAGCACTCCTCTGACAATGGACCCACTGACTAAGATGCTAATCTAATGGTAGTCACATGATCTCATGGCCCCTAAATATTCCTCCAGATCATGCACCAACCATATATTTTCATTAGATTGGAACCCTCTAACAAAAAGCAAGATCAACGGTCATCTGAAGATCTCATACCTCTGACAAAATCCTTGCGGAGATACGACAGTCATCAATCCTCAAATGACTGTCAAAACCTCTGACTGCCAAAAGAGCCCAGTCCCAGTGACAAGAAATGACTCATTCACATGTGGACCAATTAGAAAATGCCAATTGGGTACACTTGGCAGTGGACCCATAAAAGCATGAAGCACTATACAAAAGGGAAGATTGACGATTGTCTGAAGATCACAAGCCTCTAACAAATTCCTTCATATCATAAGACAACCATTGATCTCATCAACTAGGACCCCACAAAAAAATCTATTAACCCCAAAAGTCTTAGCAAACACGCGACTAAAGGAAACTCACTCAGTCGCTGAATAGAAATCTTAACCTTGGTTAAGTCTAGAGAATACAGGAACAAGGCATTTCACAGAATTGCTAAACCAAAAGTCTAACATGGGGTTTTAGTTAGCGAATGCCTGACTGAAAGGCAATCCATGGAGTCACTAAATACTTTAGGGCATCACCATTTTACTTTGCGACCAGGGAAACACTGTAGTCGCCAGTTCACTGAGAGGAAAAGGTAACCACCGGAAGACTTAGAGAACTTGCGTTCAAAGAGAAAGCTAGTTGTTTCACTGGGTCACGGGAGGTTAAGACTTAACTGCCAAACATTTGGTGACTAAGAGAAACAATGTAATCACTAAATCACCAAATAAAAGGGGGAACCACCAGAGAACTTAGAGAACTGGCGATCGAAAGGAAAAATTACGCACATGGGTTTTGAAAACACTTAAGTTTCTGATAAAGTAACATGAAAATAGAATGAGGGGTTAGGGTTTGTAGGGTTAATTTAGCTCAAATGGCTACTTTTTCAAATATTTAAACTACAGACCAAGGAAACCAACAATTTACAGAGGCTAGAACACATGGCATAAGATGATGAAAATTTCAGGGATGCTTGGTAGGATAAAAATAGAGACCTGGGGATGATTTTAGCCAAATTTTCATGCATATGAAAATTAGGGTAACATGAACAGTATTTGAAAATTGTAGAAGTTACAAATCAAAATTTGTCTCATTAAATTGGATTCACTTGCCTTAATCAATTTGTTTTAAATTTGATAAATAACGCTTAGATTTCAATTTTTCTTGTTTTCTTCATTTCGTTTGTTTTTGTTGACTAACTTGTTGTAGAGGAGGCAAAGAAAAAGGAACAATCACACTAGGTGAGTCAAAACATAACAAAATCCATTAAAAATGCCCCTAGCCTTTGCTAGCTACAAATCAAGGTAAGCCTCAAACTTGGTCATTTTAAAAAAAAATTGTAGCCTTGTGATTTTTGCTAAAATCTACTAATTAAAATAGCATAAAGGATAAAATCAAGCATTTAATCAAACAGCCCCTTGTTTGTGGAAAAGAGTAGAAATACTCAATTTCCATTAGTTAGTGGGTTTGGAAAATTGAACATTATTAATAGTGCTTGGGAAATAAGAATAGATAGGGATATGCTCTTCACCTTTTGGTGAATGAAATTCTCAAAACCTATCTCTTAAGTCCATTTTATTGCTTTACTCATGAATATGCTAAATCTTTAGTGGGCTCGCCTCCTAAGATTTACCTTAATGAGGTCGGTGAGAGGGACAACCCAAAGTGGGATACATTTACCTTTGCCACAAAAATTCAACCCACTATAAAATAAAATGCATGCATCCTTAATGGGGTGTGTGACTAAAGGATATTAAGCTTTCAAACTTCCTCGAGTAGTCCTTCAAGATTGTGCAAAACTTTGATATACTGGTGGTAGGAAGCCCCTTATTTTTGGGGGATGAAACTTGATATCTCTTTTGAATGGAATCCATACTAAATCCTTGATAAATTAGCAAGCCTACCTCATTAGATTCATTGAAAAGAAAAATTTGACCTTAGGTAGATTGCTTGGAAGAATTTCTTGTGATAATTGATAAAATCATTGTGTTGTGCTTAAAGGTCTTCGATTACAAAAAGAAAACATCCATTAAGATCAAAAAATTAATGAACAACAAAAATTCAAAAGAATATTCTATTCACAAGAATTCAAGATATGGAAAAAGAAAGGGATACATCATCCAACGAATCCTCATTAAGAACATTTTTTCCTTACCTCTATGATCCTAATATCACATCCACATAGATACATATTCTTTAGACAAAAGGGCTATTCCAAAATCTCACATTAATTATATCATTGATCAAGAAGAACATTATGAACATCATATGTTTGATAATTCAATCTTTGATAAAAAAGAAAATCATGAATAGCCTATATTTGATAAAGAAAATCCTAATGATAATCCAATCTTTGAGGATGAACCTATTTCATAATATCAAGAGAATCCCATCTTTGATCAAGGAAATCAAGAGGAATTAGTCTCATCTCAACAATATTAATCACATGACAACTCTTTGCTCAACACTTATACATATAAATATCCATGGGATAGATCATTTACTCCTCTGGGAATTTCATACGAATCAGCTTTGGAAATTTTTTTTGAAAATAATCTCATCATGTTGCCTCAAATCACTTCATGTAGTTTTATCTTTTTGGCAAACTATTGTGCATATCATAGACATAATGAAAATGAAACAAATGATTGCATAGAGTTGAAACATAAAATTTAAAATCTTATTGATGATGACTTAATCAAAATTTAAAATCCTAATGACTCATCTAATGAAGATACTACTCTTAAGCAAGATCAAACTTATGAAAACATGTCTAGTTATGGTTATCCTATAGCCCCCACCTATTCCAATATTCCTCCATCTCATAAAGAAGAAAATCTATCAAATATTCCTCCATTAAACAAAGATCCAAACACTTTTCATGATAACTATGTATACCCTCAAAGGCTACCTCTAAAAGAGATCCAAGCTAACCTACATCTTGCTACAAACTTCTTTCATGATTCAAAGGTTATAAACCCCAAGCCTTCATGTGCTACAATTCCTATCATTCCTATTTCAAATGAACATCCATCCCCCTTTCAAGAATCCATCATACAAATCCAAACTCCTACCTTGTCCTTACAATTGGCTCCATGTCAAGAGACTAATCCAAAGTACAAAGAAACAAGTATTATTAAGGATCAAGATCAATGTAATATACCTCATTATCCTATAGTTGACCAAAGTCCCATACCCCAAGAGTCCCGTGATGAACCCTTCATACCCTTCCATTTCTTTCAAGAAGATATACTTCCATCTCAAACACCCCATATTCCTTCACCTCCTATATCCTATCCATCTCCTAAGAAATATCAAGGCATTCCTTCCATCTCTAATGAACCTATTGAAAATCAAAAGAAATGTATTCTTCCTAGGCTATCAAAAGATCCTTGTCAAGATCAAAGTACCCCAACATCCACTTTTCATAAGCCTCCATTTCTACCTCAAAATTCTCCCATTCTTCCTAATCCATTGCATAAGAATAAATAATCTCAAGCTTCAACTGCTCCTATCAAAATCATTCCTATGAAAGCTACTCATAAGCCTATTGGTATAAAGATAAATCTGAAAAATGAAAGCCTTGGCCATACATCTCAAAAAAAAGATGGTGATATCCCTCCCACATCTCATTTACCTCCATTTGTGCATAAGCATATTCCTTCTACATCCTAAAAATCCATCCTTGGTCCTTATATCCTAAATTTGAAACCTTATACATCCTCCAAATCTATATCGGGTCCCTATATACCTCCATCAACCTTTCCTACCATCCTTATCCCACAATTCACTTACCATATACCCTATCAAGATTAATGAAGACATACATACTTGAGAAACTAAATGACCATCCATATGAACCCTCCATATAATACCACCCATGTGAACCATCCATATCAACCTTATTCATCCACCAATCCCAGGTCTTTTGGAAGAAATTTGAATGTGCAACATAATAATTAGAAAATCAAGAATCCACTTATGTATGAACATCACTATGTCCAATCTAATTGACATGTGAAGGCAGAAAAAAAATAAAATATTCAAGAGACCACAAAGGTCCATCAAGCAGAAAGAAAAATCAAAGAAAATGTGGGTTCCTAAATCCCTCATTGAAGAAATGCATTCTAAAGCACCCATCAAGCACAAAAATAATCAAAGAGAATGTGGGTACCTAAATCCCTCATTAAAGAAGTGCATTCTAAAGCATCCAAAAGAAAAGAAAAATCAAAGAAAGTGTGGATTCCCAAACCACTTTTGAAGGACTTACACATGAAAGATAAATCAAAGCTGGCATTCACACTTCCAAAGGCTTCCACTCCACATTCTCCCAAACATATTCCATCTTATCCATACATTTTGGGTCCTTGTGTCTCAAGATCCATATCCTCTACTACATCAAAGTCTCAAGCTATCTCACCCATTTTTCTTCCATTGTTCAACTACCCTTCAAGGTGCGTGTCAATGTTGATCTTGATAATACTTTTGATCTTCTTGTTCCTTATTCTTCCATTCCATTTTTCACACCCACACATAGAAAGACTTATTATCCTCTCATTCATTATCCTTCCATTTCCCTTATCCAATCCATTGTATAAGTCTTTCACCACCCTCTACCTTATCCATGATATCACCTTTCCACCACCCTATCAACATCTTTGAGCATACCTTTCAGCGACCCTTTCCCATCATATCATACCTTTTCAAGGAGTATCCAAAGAGCATGAGGCTTGAGTCCCTCCAAAAAAAATTGAAAAAAAAAGAAGAAAAAGAAAAGAAAATAAATTTGTCATATGGTGAAAACCACTTCTTGTGGCATACTGGACAAGTACCATGATGAAAACCTGAAAAGTAGACGTCATGCGTAATTCCTCTCTCTTGCACTCTACACTTGGGGGTAAGTTCCATCCATCATATCTTCCATCTTTCTACCATTTATCTTACTTACATCCATATTCCATCTTTCACCTTTGATCTTGACAAGGTTGAACATATCCATGAATATTAAGTATCTTAACATGCATTATCCTATCCATTAGCCTATTCACTTAATGCATTCATGCTACCCTATCATGATCTTTCTTATCCTAAATCTACCTTCATTATTCCTAAGAAGCCTTCCCATAATCCCAAACCTTCACTCATAGCCTCCATCACCCCTTTGTCATGAATCTCATGATTGTGTGATGATTGTGTGATCCTATCCACATTGGTCTCTTGATCTTGATCCAAATAAAGAATAAAATAAATAGGAAATATGTTATAGAAAGTCTCTTGATATGTCCACTCCTTTGGACCATTTTCATGACACCAGGTCATTATTCCATATGCTATCCAATACCACATCATTGGTCTACATTGAGATATTATTTTTCCCGAGCTGGGATAATCTTGAGGAGATGGTCCTATGGGTAACACACTTTCTTTATCCATCATTGCCTATTAATTATTGAATCTTCAGTTTGCAAATTCATCTTTCGTTTCTTTTGCCTTGCTAGACATTAGGGAAAAATCAATGTGATTTTGTTTGAGAACTAATGATCTTTAAAAATCTAAAAAGGTGAAAATGTTCCTAAAATAATTGAAAAACATAAAAAAATCCTTAAAAATCCAAAAACAACCAAAAATCTCTAAAAAAATCTAAAAACATAAAAATCTCTAAAAATCCAAAAAAAAAACCAAAAATCTCTAAACATCCAAAAAAATCTAAAAAATAAAAAATCGTAAATAAACTCTCAAAAGTTGCATTTTCCCAACAAAGCATTATCATTGTTGAATCAAACTGGGGGCACCAAACCAATCTCAATGAGTTTAGCAAAGCTGACATCAATTGGCTCAAATCATTGCATCAAAATTGAAAAATTGCTACAATTGAACTTATTGATCAATATTACATTTAAAACATCCAAATACTTGATCTAAACAACACCATTTGACAAATCAAATCAAAACATAAAAATTTTAATCAAATAAAAATTCTTCAAACAACAAATCTGATCAAAATCTAAAAAGGCTTAAACATAACTAAGGATCAAAGTGGATGAAGTTTTTGAAATATGGATCTACAAAAAAGGCAAAAATGTTCAGAGTGTTACTAAATTTTTGGAACCATGTCTTTTTAGAAAATCAATGAAGTTTTACTAGATGAGCAATGATGAAGACATGATATTTTCTTGATTTCTTCTTGAGTGCATATCAGGTTGATTCATAGTAGTATGTGAATCCGTCTAATGACATGATCATCAAAGAATCATTGAGGACATTTGTATATGAAAGGGATCAATTCTTTGTTTGTTTACTTACAATTGTTAAAATTTGAGGAAAGAAGTATTTATATCATTATGGTTGAACCAGTGGTGATTGTACCAATTTCAGGTCTCAAAATTGCTCGATGATGAAAATAAGCTACTAAAATCTAAATAGTGACAGCTAGCTCCATCCATATAGATTAATTGCATATTAGCTTGTATGTGGATCCCTTTTTTTTTCTCAAAATATGTAAGGAAAGTTAAAGGGGGTAGACATATCATCATCAAAGGATCATATCAATATACATCAATGTCTATATTGAAATACATCAAGGTACATCATCAAATGTATTAAAATCTACATCATCAAATCTCCATCAATATCTAATCAAAGTCTTGATCAACATCATCAGATCTATAATCAAAGTCTTGATCAACATCATCAATGTCTAAAGTATCCATCATCAAAAATCATGCTCAATCTGATCATCGATGGTATATCAACATCATCAAGATACAAGTCCATGTAAATCATGGTCCATCAAATGATCCATGATACATAAAGGACATCATCAATATTAAATCATTTTGATCAACTAGAGGCAACCTAACTCTATCCATCACCTATATCTATATATGCACTTGTCCCAAAGGATGCCCCTTGTCTTCTACCAATCCTTGATTTTGCATCATGAGAACATCCAATCAACCCCATATCATCAAAACATCTAACTAAGAATATCAAAAATCAATCAGTCAAATCATCCATTTGATCATCTAATGTCAATCAAGTTATCCTATAATCCATTTTCTCATCATGAGCGCATCAAATCTCCTAACTCTAGATCTTGAGGAAGGAAAATCATTGTTTTGTCTTTCTAGACCTTGAGAGAAAAATATCAACCCATCAGCCTATGATCCTATCAGATTGACATCAACATCAACCAAGTGATTATGACTAACATCAAATGATATCAAAACATCATCAACTTATCCACAACATCAACAACATTACATCAACCAAATCTCTTCTCATCAAATTATCTCATGATCAGGGCATTTCTAAATTTCTATATTGAGAAACAAATCAAAATTTCCCAATCTAAACCAAATCATCCAAAATCATTTCGATTCATTTTATGAGGGGGCATACACTTAGACAATCAAGACTAGCATCATAATCATCAAATCAGGAGCATGACATCAAATTAAACCTCAATATTTTATCAAATTTTTTTTTCTCTTATCAATCAAAATGAGCATCAAATATCAAATCAAATCAAATAAGGCACCATATTATAAAACATATCATTAGATCAACCATAAAGGACTTCAAATCAATCAAAATTGCATCAATCCCATCATCAGAATTTGCATCTTCTATCAAACATCAAATTAGACATGAAATCTAATCAGGACTTCGCATCAAAAGGATCAGGACATTCTTTGAACTGATACACTTTGTGCATCGATTCAAAGAGGGGGATTTCTAATCACCTAAAAATGGACAAGATTAATTCATGTGAGCAACCAAGGAAAAATCAAATCAAATCAATAAAATCAAGCTAAAATCAAAGAAAAATTGCAATCAAGCCATAATCCAAATTTAATTAAAAATCAAAAGCCATAAAATCAATTTAAATCAAATAAA
Organism: Chamaecyparis obtusa; assembly: GCA_027943335.1. NCBI lineage: Eukaryota > Viridiplantae > Streptophyta > Pinopsida > Cupressales > Cupressaceae > Chamaecyparis > Chamaecyparis obtusa. The sequence continues at coordinate 159,378 of BSBK01004879.1, read as the reverse complement.
TCATAATAAATCAATTAATTATGCAATTAATCTAATTAACTGCATAGTTCATTTAAATCAAATCAACCCATTTAAGGGGTACACATGGCTAAACATATTAAATAAATTCAATTAATAAATCCATATCTTTCCCTCAACCACCAAATGGGAGAAAATTACATCAACCAATAAGATTTAAGGATCAAGCTCACATGGATCAAGCTCAGATCGAATCTCCATCACACATAAGGTGAGAGAATCTTGTCCACCCATTTTGTCTCCTTGTCCCAAGCTTTGCGAACAATTTATTTAAATGGTCTCCAAAGGTAGAACCATGGACTTAACCTTAACTCAACCATGATCAACTCAACTCCACCCCCTACCCTTGCCAAAATCTATAAAAGGAAGGCATAAATCACTTGATTATCATCCACAAATCTGAGAATAGCATCAAACCTCTTGCATTTTTGAGCTATAAAGGAAAATGTAGGACTAATTAAGGCTAATTTCATTTGGAATTGAACTTTTTAGTTTCTTTATCATTCATTCTCGTTTTAGGACTAACACTAATGGAAGCTTGTTGAGATCTTTGTATTAGATAACCTAAATAGAGGTCCATATAGTGCTTAATTGTCAATTATTTTCTTGTATTAGATTGCTATTTGTGATAATTTAGTTCTTGTTTTTATTTATTTGCAATACTAACCCTATGAAGGTACTTTTCATAGCATATAGGAATATCATAAATAGATGTTCTTGTTGGAAATCTATTATGGGAAAGTGATATATTGAGAGGGGGGTGAATTAGATATCTGGGGATTATTCTATTTTGACATAATCTTACTTGCATATGCATAAACATCAAATTCAATACTGAAATAGATCTAACATTCTAATCATCATCCATGAAAATGAAACATAACACAATGATTTTGGTTACCCAGAAACCCTTGAAAGGTAAAACTTGGGTGGGGATGACACTCACAAATCTTCACTACTGTAGTATTAAAGTTTTCCTCTTAGGGCTACAAGTTTTGATCATAAAATGATGATCTAACCTATGAGGGGTCTTCCCTGTTAAGAGCTTTAAGAATCATACAATCTACCTTGAAAAAGGATTTGAACTTACAAAAAAGTAAGCACTTGATTAAGAGATTTACTTAGGTCTGCTAAAACTACTCCGTTAAGAGATTTACCCCAATTCACCTTTTAGAATGTCTCAATACCTCATCCTTTGGTTTTCACTATGATAGTGATAACAGATCTTATCCTTACAATATAGATTTGATCTCCTCTATCATATATATATATTTTTTGTCCTTCACTACTATGCTTCGTCACTTGACTTTGTTTCTGATAATCAAAACACTTCTTTGTTGTACATGTATGAGATCTTATTCATACAATTCTCCTTGCTCAACATGTTACATTTTAGGGTTCGGATCTCATCTTATATAAACAATTTATCAACTCCAAGATTTGAGATCTACGATCTATATTGTCTGCTTATGCTACTTAACCATTCCCTAATTCTGATTGGTTACATGTATTACATGGGGATTACTGATTACAATTCTAAAGAATAGTCAACTCTGTGATTTCCTCAACAAATAATAAATATCATGTAGATGTCAGCCAAAATGGTTTACCTAAGTGTTTGTGCCATAGAAAATACATATGTCAAATCTAGCTTACTCAACATTATAATTATCTGGCACTCAAAACTAACTGTTCTTGATATCCTGGTGCTCGACACTATCATATCTACATAATTTGACATAATTTGGCTTAGCTAATATTGAATTCCTCGGTGACCACTAACTTACTCGATAGTAACTACTGCTTGATAAATGTACAATATACAAGTCTATACTCGACTCGGCCTATACATGATGACTCTGTCATGGTGATGACCAACCAATATTTCCTAGAAAATGACTAAGTGTAAGACACTAATAGACAACAAAACTTAGGGATCAACAATCTCCCCATTTGACATTAGTGGAAAAAACACTTTTCCATGACATTTACATAATATTTACATGAGTACTTAGTAATAGCAAAAAATTCTCTATGAATACTCCCCCTAAGACTTGACTTAGTCTCCAAACAAAATTTTACATATAGACATAAGACTCCTTTTTGACATATACTCAAATATATACATTTGGAAAAATTATGTCATACCATTTTTCCATTTTTCTGGGTCTACTTTATGATATCTAACATATATCTGATATTTCATATCATGTCCATTTCCCCTTTCCAATATTTAGTCATGTCATGTCATTTCCTCCTTGTTTTTGTCACTTGAAGTTCTTGGGGTGTGGGGGTTTTGAAATATTTGTCCAAGAAGGGTTTGTGAAGATGCATTACCATCCCTAATGCATTGTCCCAACTAGACCTTACTGACTTCAAAACCTTAGACTTGATTTCTAGCTTGATAGCTAGCTCAACTAGGCTTTTGGCAATAGAAAGATGATGGTCTTTCTCTACTAATTCCTTTTCCATAACTAACTCTCTATGCATAACCTCAAGGTGAGGTGTCAAAACTATTTGTAGAGAGATTAGTTGAGACCTTATTTTACCATTATTAGCCACTAACTCAGCTAATCTACCTTGGGCATGTAGTAACCTGGTAAAATGAATAAATATGGAACTTGCATCCATGCTCAGTGAGTGACCTGTAGACTTTAGATCTAGTTGTAGTTTGTCTATCAGATCTTGATTATCCTTTATAAATTCTTCCACATTGCATAACTTCTTGTACAAAGAATGTACATTTTTTACAACCTCTTCTAAGTTTGATATTAAGGTAGAGAGTTCTACCTATTTGACTGCAATGTGAGAAGAGACCTTATTCAGTACCTTGGTCTCAAACTTCCTTTCTAACCATTGTAACAACTTATTATTTGCCTCGCTATTGTCATTATTCACCTTCTTGACTATATGAACAAGTTATTCCAAGATAGGTGTAGATTCATTTACATCATCCATCTCAAAAGATTCTATGAAAATACCTTTTATGTCATGTAGTACCTACTTTTGCTAGTGTTCTCTTCTCAAATCTTCATTTTTACTCTTTTTCTTTAGTACATCTTGCAATATTTGCATTTATTCATAGGTCAAGTTATCAGTGTCCCACTTAGGAATCACTATAACTTCTTCAATTATCACTTGTGTAGAAGCAGATTTCTCCTTCTTCTTTTGTGACTTCTTTTTAGGTGTTATTCCACTTAGCATCTATATGAGAGCTTTGATTGCCTCTTGTTCCTTAGGCTCTTTTTTTATTGCTCTTTTTTTGTTGCTCTTTTTCTTTTTCCATCTTTTTATTTTCTGTTCCTTCCACCTAAGGGATTATTACAACTAATGAAAACTTATTTGCTTGCTCCTTATGAGTCTCCTTGTCCTGCTCTTTTTGTTTCTCATCGGCAAGTGTAGTCTATGGTGTGATTGCAGACTTGTCCTGTTTCTCAACATTGACACTTGGTGAGGCTAGTAGATCAACTGTGACTATGTGTGGACTTTATTGAGTAGTCTCGACAGTTGAAGTACTCTTAATTTGTGGATAATCTTGCACTTGTATTAATACTAGATTGCTACTTGGTAATGATTTGTCTGATACTACCTCAAATTCTATTTGTTTCTGTATGTCTTCCTCGGTCAATAAATTTTTCTTCACTAGCATATCCTCAATGATGTCAACAATTATGATCACATCCTATAACTCACTTATTTCATCATTATTTTCTACTTCCTTCTCCTCATGTAGTGGCTCAACAATATCTTCCTTATTGTCTAGTTCTATTCCACTTGATGTACCTACGCTCAATTGTGCACTCTTATCAATGATAAAACCAAAAATGATTTTCCATGATCTTGTGCTCTATTGCACAATCTCTTCAACCTTGTGTTGTAATATAGAATAAGCTCTAAGCTTGGGTACAAATTTGTTTCTATACTTCTCCATATATTACTTGATGTATTCAGGGGATTAGTCAGACATGACCTGAGCAAGTATGCTCTCCCTTATTTTCTTCTTTATAGGGTTGACAATTGATGCCTTCTTTCCTTTCTTAACTACCATAGTCTCCTCATCTTCACTTTCTTCTGACTCACTTATTTTTTACTCTCCTATTCCTTGAGTCAATGCAAGAGGTGTGCATCTACCTCTTCTCCTTCTCCTAGCATCTTTTCTAGGTTTTTCACTATCTTCTTTATTTTCTTCTCTATGGTTGAAGAATTTAATCCCATGGTTATTTTGGATTTAGCTTCCTCATATATTCCAAATGACTTAGCTTATCTATCCTCTTCCTTTGCTAATAAGGTTGTAATAGCTTCTATTGTTTCATCTATGTTAACTTCATAAGGTAAAGGCCTTAGCTATGATACCCTTGGTTCAACAACTTGTGCATATGTGAAATATGTGTCAACTAGGAAACATATGTCTTTACTTCTCCATTAGTGACACTGGGATCCTACTTATTTTCCTCATTTTCTTCTTGAATTCAACAAAGTAGCTATCTATTATAACCTCAAAATTTTCACCCATTTGATCTATAAATTCACTAATTTTTAATGTGATAGGTCTATTCTTATCCCATGCAACATCTCCAATAGTAGGAAAACTATTCTACACATAGAAAAATAGACAGACAAGCATGGAACCAAACTTACACATTGAGTTCTCCACTTTTTTGACAGATGTAAGGTTCTCAGCAAGCTATGTTAGTTGCAACTCAGCAAGGTCATATGTATGATCCTTCTTTACTATCTTCCAAGCTTGATCTAATACTATGCACGAAACATTGTCCAGTCTGCTGGATTGATAAAATTTGTGTGCTATCACCCTCACTGCAAAATCAATCTTTGCATCCATGATAGTTGAAATGGCCATTCCTCATTTGTTCCACACCACTTGGGTGTTAGCTTGAATTTCCTCCCTACTTTGACATCTCATAGTCTTCTTCCCTAATAGACTAGGGTAACTAGTTACTTTGTGTATCATTTCCTTGGTGATCTTAATTGGTCCATCCTCCAACCATATTTTCATGTCATGTACTTGGCTCAGTACAATTTTTATCTATTCAATTTTGAAATTCTATGAGAAGTCAAGGGCATGCACCAACCCTCGCTAGACAACCTTCTGGTGTTCTAGCTTCAACACTCCATTGCTACACAATTTATCATAGGCTTCTCTCAAATCATAATCTCCAATTTGTCTGATCTTGCACATATAAAATGCGTGAACATCATTGATCATCAATACCTTCTAAGGGATAGATGATAGGGAACCTGTAAGATCTCCCAAAATTGCACTCTTGGGAATGACCTGGAATTTCTGTAGCTTACATGCATCATTCCTTACAAGTTATACATTGAATACTTCCTTCCCTTATTTATTAACTATAGTAGATGATGAAGATGTCATGTCTTCAAATACTAGGGTTTAATTATAGAAGTGAATAACTCGGTAAATACCTTGCATAAATAGTTCTTAGATGTTTTGTCGACAACATGCTATGAATGATCTTTGCAAATCACACTTGGCACAAAATATCTTGATAATCACTCTTGAATCACTCTTGAAAGTTCTCAAATTGCTAGTGAAATGAGAATAAATAGTAACTTCCCACTTTATAGACTTCAAACTATCGGATTAGGGCTCCATTAATGATCCGTACACTTTCTAGGTAAGATACAACTATCTTGGCAATCTCATGTCAACTCAGTTAACATAAGCTCGATTGATACTATCATTTGTCTCGGTATATATCACATCTTATCTACCATAGGAGCTCAACATACAATAGTGACTCGGTCACTATAGGCTAAAATAGTGATGCTTGATATCAAATATGCAATGTAGCTCTTTTCTCAAATCTATCCTAATGTATCTAAATATATGCAGATATGGACTTTATCTTATCAAATGTTAAGAACTGATGTAAAATAAAGCATTATAAATATTCAATTCCTCACATACCTTCTTTTCTTAGTTTGAAATAATGTGATCACCCAATCCATTGGATTGGGTGACCTCAAGCTCACTAGCTCCACTACTACTTGATTCCTCTTTCTTCTTCCAAGTCTTGTTCATCTGATTTCTCATTTGATCAATAATTTATTCATTCTTGACTTGTTCATTGCTCAGTATGTGTGCTCTGCAATCTTTCTTTAAGTGACCAATCTTGTTGCATTTGTAACAAACCAGACTTCCACTGATCCAACTCTTTGATTTTCCTCTAAAATTTGTCTTCAAATAGTTTGCTTCAATGTGATCAGATTTACCATAGTAATGACAACTATACCATGTATTCTAGTCCCAATTGTATGTGTTACCTTTCCTAGGTACTTTGGTTTGTTGATTAGATGTCCACTTGGTTTGGGTCTACACTCATGTGCTCTATGTCCATATTTTTGATAGTTGAAACAATGTCCTTGAAATATAGGTGAGGTAGGTGGATTATTGACCTTTGTCCTACATTCATGTGCCTGACATCCATGTTTCTTATAGTTAAAACAATATCTATTGAAATTTGGTTTAGGATTAGAGTTACCATGTTTTCTTTTGTAGATGTTTTTTGTGTGTCCTATCTTTCCACAATGATGGCATGTAGTATTTTTGTTCTTTGTCTTAGCATTCCTTTGTTCTCCACTCTTTGATGATTCTCCTTCCTCAGTGGATGACATGTGCTCATCATGTCCAAGTCCAGATGTATCACTAGATCTTTTAGGTGACCTTAACAGTTCTTTAAAGTATCTCACAACTTCATTAGGCTTGTTAATCCTTTCATTGAATTATTTTTTAGATCTTAGTTCATTCTTTAGTTGACTATTATCTGATCTTAGATTTGTGATTTCCACATCTTTCCTACCCAATTATTGATTAGAAAGTAGCAGTTGATTTACCATGTCCAATTGATTATTTGTCAACCTTTGCATGTCACATTTCCTTTCATCAAGTCTCATAGATATCTTCCTTTTATGTTCTTCATCCATTGTCATATCTTCTTCAGCTTTATTTTTCTATTCAACAACTTCACAGAGTCTTACTGATTGTATTTCTTGTTCTCTTTTCAGATTTCTGATGTCCTCATTCAGTATGTTGTTTTTTTCCAAAAGATCTTTTATGGCTTTGTGACTTTCAATAGAGTTACCACTATGAAATAGTCCTTTTGTATCCTCTTCTTGATATTGAGTTTCATATTGCTGAATTTTCATTTCTCTTCTTCTGCTTAAGGATTTATTTAGTTCACCTTTGGCTACTTCAAGTTGATGTAATGCATGATGAATGTCAATCTTTTGATTCTCTATGATCTTTCCCAACTTATAAACATCCATCTCAAGATCTTTGACTCATAAGTGATTAGACTTCTTTAAGAGACTTAGCTCTAATATCAATTGTTGGAAATCTATTATGGGAAAGTGATATATTGAGAGGGGGTTGAATCAGATATCTACCAATTAATCCATTTTGACATAATCTTACTTGCATAACATAAACATCAAATTCAATACTGAAATAGATCTAACATTATAATCATCATCTATGAAAATGAAATATAACACAATGATTTTGGTTACCCAAAAACCTTGGAAAGGTAAAACTGGGGTGGGGATGACATGCACAAATCTTCACTATTACAGTATTAAATTTTTCTTGTTAGGGCTACAAGTTTTGATCATAAAATGATGATCTACCCTATGAGGGGTATGTCCTGTTAAGATCTTTAAGACTTATACAATCTGTTAGGCCAGTTTTCTATCACTACAAAATCTTTAAAAATCGCCTTCTCCCTACAAAGAGTGTTCTTCATTCCCTCCTACCTCATGCTCTTTATTGTTGTCACCTGGCCCTAGTTCAAACTGCATCTCCTAATCCACAAAACCCAAAAAGATTTGCAAATTCTAAGGTCTGTGGGAAAATTCTTTAAAGTCTGCCACAGTGTCGAAAACATACTATGTTTTCAAAAATCCACGTTGTTTTCAACCTTTTTGGCCTGCATAAAAGCCCATGTTGTTTTCGGCTTCTTTGTTTGCCTTTGTGTCATGTTGAAAACTTTGTGTGTTTTCGATCTTTCACAGAAAACACTGTGTGTTTTTGACCTTGCCTGTCTTCTTTTCTACCAGCTCTCCTTGTTCTTTGTCTTAACTGCGCAAGTCTGACCATGTGGTGGGTCCAGCTTCTTCCTTATTGGCTGTTGCATGGCCACATGTCAGACTTTTCTAACATGCAATCATGCGACTGCTTGCCACATGGCCATGTGGGTCCTGTGTCCTGTGCAGCTACCTGGCAGTCTTCTTTGCTAAGTGTGCAAGTGCGATGGTGGTGGGACCTATTTTTCCAAAGGCACACTGAGTCCTGACATGTCAGAAGATCAATGATTGTCATTAAAGTGCAAAGGTTTTGTCAGGGCTATGCACTTTTGTGACAACCATCCGATCCTTCAGATGGGTTTGGCTTCTTTGGTGTGGTCTCGAAGGTGGACATGTGGCAGCTTGTGATTGGCTATCACATGATTGTATAGCCCAACTTTTGGCTATGTGATCATGCAATCGCTTGCCATGTGTCCTCGAGGCCCGTCGACAGGTTGGTCTGGTTATAGTTTCATGTGGTGGAGGTGGTGATGTGGCAGCTTTGGGTTGGCCATCGCATGATCGCATAGCCTTTCTCTTGGCTATGTGATCATGTGACCGGCTGACATGTGTACTTGTTCACAGTTGCAGAGTTGTGCGGTGGTAGTTTCTGTGGCAGTTGCAGTGGTAGTTTTTCTTACAGTGGTGTTAACCGATGGTGATTAATGTTAGCGGGCTGTCACATGCTCGCATAGCCCACTTCTAGGTTATGTGATCATGTGATAGGGTGCCACGTGTCTATGGTGGTTGTGGTGATGGCTCTTGTTAGTGGGTGGATGCGTGGTAGTTTCTGGTTGGTCAGTGCTGGTGGGAAGGTGAGTTTGAATGCGGGCCCAGGTGAGGGATTCTTAGCGGTTGCAGCGAGTGGTGTTGTGACATGTGGCATCAGGCAGGCCCAGGTGGGGTCTTGGTTTTGGTAGTCTAGACAAAAAGAGTTGGCGGTGCCAATAAAATTGTGGTCTTGTCGCGCATTCGCCAGAAGATAGGAGGATTCGCTAGTTTGTCTAGCGATTGCACGAGGGGTAGTCGGGAAGTCGCTAAGTGTTTTCCGAAGGCACGAAAATTTTTGGTGAATTGGTGAAGGTCCTTTGTCACCAATTCGCTAAGTCTGGTGGGGCATTTTTTGGATGCACTGGCAGTTGTGGTGGTAGTGTTCTTTTGGCCGGCGGGTGGTGGTGTTGTCTCTACGTAGTTGTGGGGTTGTGATGGTGAAGTGGCTGGAGACTTTGCAGAGAGTTCTTGACTGATTGTCAACTGCGGTTAAGAGTCTGCAGTCGCATGATCATAGGCGATATCTTTTGGCCATGTGATCATGCGACCATGCATGATTTGTTGCCCAGATTCCTGTGGTGGTAAAATTCATGACAGCACGATTGCACAGCTGGGGGCAAGGCAGTTTGAGAACATAGATCCCACCAAATGCATGTAGCCGTTGCAGTTTGAAGTTTGATTTTTTGAGAGACTGAGTGTACCATGTTTGTGGAATTGAATGCAGACAAGACCCTATTTGGTGAGAAGTGATTGGTTTGCAGTGTGGTCCAGGATGCCGTGAGTGTTTGCGGTGGTGTTTCGCCGTGCAGTGATGGACATTCTTTATTATTCGAGGCTTTTTGCAGGTGACTTTGAAGTCTTGATTGGTTGGGGGGTTGAGGACTTAACCCTGGTTACCTGTAGCTTGTTGCATCCTACTGGTTTAGGATTTCAAGGTAACTAGTGGTATAAATGGTGGAATTTTTTACTATGTCTAGGTTCTGAATTTTGTCAATTCCAGTGAAGGATTTTGTTCTGTAGATTTTTCCTTCTCTCTGCATATAGGGTGTTCCTCTTCCTTTTGCCAGCTCAGAGAATATAATGCATATTGTAACAAATTTATTTTATGTATGAGGATATGATATACTCTTACTGTACTGAACTATCTCCATTTGAATTCTGGATTCATTAATCACACATCAAGGGTGTCTAGTTTTTCTGCTTGTATTGCCTAGGTGTTTGCAAGTAGAGTTACCTTCACAGAGGTAACTGGTTCAGGGTTAGTGTTTATGCATGTATGAGCTGAAATATCAAAGATAGGTCATGCTTGTCTTCTAGTGGATGCTGGTTAATGTATTGTCTAATTTATAGGTCTCTTCTAAGGGGAGGGTTAAAATCCTTTGAATGGATAATAGCATGCTTGAATGCACAGGTGGGTATTAAGTTGAGGTTTGGTTATGGAGTGTGATTGATGTCAGGCATCAACACATTGAGCATATTGCTTTCTTGTTTCATAGTTGTCTCTTGTAGTAAGGTATTTGACTTTGTGGCCCATTGGATAAGGCCCTGGTCTATTAGGGACTTAGGGCATCTCAAGGGACCTTTCAATCATTTTAAAATCATTTCATTTCTGTCCCACCCTTTCCCTTTAAAGTTGTTAGTGTAGGTTTCTGGTTTTCATACTCACTCCATGCAAGTTGGGCTATTGCATGAGATATTGGCTTCATTGAGGTACAAGATACCTAGGAGTTTGAGAACCATTCCACAGTCAGTTACCTGTAGGCCTGTAGTATGACACAAGGTAATATGTGTGTGCAAATGAGGTAGACCTACCTGAGTGATGTGGAGCTCAAAGTGTAGAAGGATCTCTCTTTGATCTTTGTTAGTTGGCCCTTTTTCCTATCAGTTTTGGAGTGTTGAGTGAATGTGACACTAGCCCTGTCAATCCTGATGCCAAGCTGACCTTTGGGGAAAAAGATCACCAACACAATCTACCTTGGAAAAGGATTTAAACTTACAAAAAATTAAGCACTTGGTTAAGAGATTTACTTAGGTCTGCTAAAACCACTCTGTTAAGAGATTTACCCTGATTCACTTGTTAGAATGTCTTAGTACCTGATCTTTCAATTTTCCCTATAATGTTGATAACATATTTTCTCCTTACAATATAGATTTAATCTCCTCTACAAATATATCTTTGTTTTTTCCTACACTGCTCTACTTGGTCACTGAACTTTGTTTCTGATAATCAAAAAACTTCTTTGTTCTGCATGTATGAGATCTTCTTCATACAATTATCCTTGCTCAACATGTTACATTTTAGGGTTCAGATCTCATCTTATATAAATAATTGATCAACTCCAAGATATGAGATCTGTGATCTAGATTGTCTTCTTATGTCACTTAACCATTCCCTAATTTTGATTAGTTACATGTATTACATAGGGATTAATGATTAGAACTCTAAATCATAACCAATGTCATGATTTCCTCAACAAACAATAAATATCATGTAGATGTAGGCCAAAATGGTTTACCTAAATGTTTGTGCCATAATAAACACATATGTCAAATCTAGCTTACTCGACATTAGGATTCTCTGGTACTTGGCACTAACTATTATTCATATCTTGGTGCTCATTACTATCATATCTACATAACTTGGGATAAACTAGCTCAGCTAATACTGAAGTACTCGGTGACCACTAACTTACTCAGTAGTAACTATCACTCGATAAATGTATAATATACATGTATATACTTGACTTGGCCTATACATGATGACTCAGTCATAGTGATGACCGACCAACATTTCCTAGAAAATGACTAAGTGTAAGACACTAATAGACAACAAAACTTAGGGATCAACAATTCTTTGGATGGAGGTAGTTAACATTTAGAGTTTTCAAGCATTAATAAGAAGAGCACCTTTACAAGAAGCTAATTTAAATTCAATTCATTCAAGCAACCAAACCTACATAGAGTTCTCCACTTTTCATGTAGTTAAAGGAATACCCAAATAAGTAGAAGGGAGGTTGGCAACTTGAAAATTAAGAATTACAAAAATAAGGATTTGGATATTTTGGGTAGTATTGAACAAAAAAAAGACACTCTTTTGAAGATTGATTGTTTGTCTTGATATGAAAGCATTTAATTCTTCAAGGTTATTATCTACTCTTTAGCCTCACTTAAAGTATCCACTCCTAGAAAAACTATGTCATCAAAAAATTATTTATGTGAAACCACCATTGGTTCAAAGAAGAGGATTTAAAACCTTTGAGAGTTCCTTTAGCAACCTTCTAGGATATGTTTCAACCTAGATTTTCTACAAGAAATATAAAGAGGTAGGGGAGGAGAGGGTCTCCCTTTATGAGCCCTCTAGAAACTAAGAAAAACCCTTTTAGAGAACCATTAACCAACATTGAATATTTAGGATAACGAACACAAGCCTCTATCAAATTGAGGATCCTTCCTTCAAAAACATATTTTTTCAAAGTGGTTTAGAGAAAAGGATAGGAGAAAACATAATAGGCCTTAGATATATCAAGATTCAAAAGCATACATTCCTTTTTAACCCTCACCATAGAGTGGAGAGATTCATGAAACATTAACATGACACTAGTAATATGCCTACCCAAGACAAGAAAAATTGGTCAAGGTGGATGAGCTTGTCAAGAAATGACTTAATTATATTAACTAGAAATTTTGAAAAAAAATATGCATTGTATTCTGATAGATTGATGAGGTAGAACTGTGACATTTTGAACTAGCTCCACTTTTCTTAAGAATGAGCACAATATAAGTATTTCTCAATTCTTTCAAGAGACCACTTGAGGAGAAGAATTCCTTGGTAGCTAAATATCATTTCCTACAATATCCCAAAACTTTTAGAAAAAATGAGGAGGAAATTTTCCTGGCCCCAGAGCCTTGAAAGGGATAAGAGAAAAAGTCACTTTCTTTACTTCATCCACTAAGACCAAAGTACTCATACCTTTGATATACTCAAGAGAAAGGATCTTAGGAACATTACATAACAAAGGATCAAAAAAATGAGAATAATTAGGATTAGACAAGGGAGGTTGGTTGAGAATAGAAGTAAAATAACCAACCACCTCTTTATTAATATCCTCATCTAACTTGAGAATAGAGCCATTCGGGAAGATTGATTCTTTGATAGAGTTTCTCTTTTTATGTTCTAGAGAAAGCTGGTGAAAGATCTTGGTATTATGGTCTCCCTTCTTTAGCCATTGGACTCTTGATATTTGTTTTCATAAGGTTCTTCTTTATATATACTATTGTGAAGATTTGACAACCAAGATTTCTCATTAATGGCAACCTAAAGAGACCATCCTTTTTCTTCAATCTGACTTGGATGAATTTACAAAAAAAATTGTTTCAAGAGTTTCTTATGAAGGAAAATGTTACCAAATGATAACTTGTTCCAATGCTTCAATTTGGTTCTAACTAATTTCATTTTTCTAACTAATTTTAACATAAAAGTACCATAACTATTTGATGCAAGAGATGACAGGACCGGGGCCTAAGGCACTCCCAAACACCAATCATGCTTGTAGATTAATAATGCAAAAGAAACAACACATAGAGGGAGAGAAGGAATGTAGATATGGGTATGTGCAGGATCATGGTATGCCAAACTAGGCCCTTAAGTTGCAATGAAAATTCAGAAAATCGGGTTTAGGCAAGTTGACATACAAATTTGAACAAGTTATAAATATTATATCAAAAATATGTAAGAAGAGAGTTTGTAGAAAATTGAATTTAGTTTCTAAGATACTAGGCATTTTTTGAAAACCAATTATTCCATATGTTGAAAATTTCAAATTTTAATGTAGTAGTACAAAAATTTTAGGAAAAAAATAAGTAGGTGTATGTTTGACCACCTTAAAAACAATCAAATGATAATTATTTTACAAGATTCTAGATATAAGTAGTAGACTCATGTCTAGATGTGACACATATTTTTTATAAAAAAATTTCAAGTAAATAATTAATTATGATTTTTCTTCTACAACTTTTGCAGAATACAAAAACTCTCATGTCTAACCACATTAACTTAGTCTAAACTTTATCAAAAAAATTTTAAAAATTATTTTTCTTGTAGTAGGAAAATCATAGAATGTGACACATATTTTGGATTTCAAAAATGTTATACAATTTGAAAGTTATAGCTATTTTTCAATAAGTCTATCAATCAGGACTAGAAAGGTAACAAGTAGGTGTATGTCTGACCACATTAAACAAAATCAAATGATAATATTTTTTTATAAGATTATAGATAAAAGTAGTAGACTCATGTTTGGATGTAATGTATATTTTTTTGTATTTTATTTCCAAGTAAATAATTAATTATGATTTTTCTGCTACAAATTTTCTTGAATATAAAAATTCTCGTGTCTGACCACCTTAACTTAGTCTAAACTTCATCAAATTGAAAGAATTGTTTATTATTATTGTATTAGGTGAAGCATAGAATGTGATGTATATTTCAAATTTAAAAAATGGTATATTGTTTGAAAGTTAAAGTTGTTTTTCAAAGAGTTTATCAATCAGGGCTTTTTTTTTCACATTGCCACTTTTTGGCAAACCATGATCTTGCACATACCCATATATTTTATTAACTTATTTAAAATTCATACATGTTTGGATGTATGGCCTTCTTGGTTAGGACTAATACAATGAAATTCATTTATAGAACAATCCTCATGCATGCGAGCACCCAAAATTTAGATTCTATCTTCCAAAATGGACTACCCCTAATCCACATGTTTCCCAATGAGTGATCCCAACATTAATAGCGTAACCAAAATTAACTGCACATGTCAGCTAGCATCAAACAATTAAATTCCACCAGTAGGTGAACTCTGGAATCGAGAAATGCTGAACACACCGAACCAACTCAGTAAAGAAAATGACAAAATGTTAATTGAGCTCAACAGTGACCGAGAGGAACACTTCATCGAGAACCCATAAGAAGTTACTAAGAAAACAAAAAAAGCTACCGAGTATCCAAACAAGCTCTAACATATTTTTGGTTGATCCAAGATTTCCATAAACCCAAGATACTCCTACATCAGACACCCAGGGTTGTAAAGAAGTGATTCTCTTAATCATGTGTCAAGTATAACCTGAGCTGAATCCAATCTAGTTTGAGCAACCCGTGTACTATCTTCAACTGGTATGTTCTTTCACTTTACCAAATACTCCATGTAATCCTTTCCTCTTGTTCTTTTTCCCACTTTCTAATCCAAAATATTCTCAAATTCCTCTATCTGCCTCTTAGGATAATCACTGGGTACTATCACTTCTTCATCAAGGTCATGATATTCATACAAATCTAACATGTTGAATATAGGTGATATATCCATGTCACTAGGTAAGTTGAATTTAGAAGTGTTTCTAGTGTCAAGTTTCTTCAATACCTTGCCGGCGTATGCACCCTAAAATGGTCACCTAGACTTTGGGCCCCATTATATTATATGGATTAACCATTTTATCCTAAGTCTTTATTTAATTAAAGAGAATTCCCTTCCCTTTTATTAAATAAAAATCCCCCACTTACGTCTTATCCTAAGTTGCACAAATAAAGCATTATTCCTATTTTATAAAAAGAAGAAAATACCTTTTTGTCTCACATGAGGCACAAAAGTCAACACTTCTTTCTCATTGGAGGAGATTTGTGCACAAGGATTGATCCAACTTTCAAACTCCACCCTTGATCAAATCTTTTGCCTCTTAATCTCCATGGTCCATTTATCTTTAAAAGGAGAGCTCTTTTCTCATTCAAAGGATCCCACTTTTGATGCTAATGTTGTGCTGTAGGTTTTCTTGGTGACTTTGGAGCTTTGGAGAGCTTGTTGCATTCTAGTCTCATTCTAGTCTTCATACTTGCATTATAGCTTAGTTTCTTTCATTGCACATTCTTAACTTAGTTTCCTTTCAAGTTCTAGCTTAGTTCACCTAGCTTAATTAGTAATGGCTTGTAACACTTTCATTTCCATAGGTTAGTTGCATTTTTCATTCTAGCATAGTTGCATTGCATTTTCATCAAGATTATTGAAGATATTGGCATTATTTCCCTTATCTCTTTGAATCTTCCATTGCATGGTTTACTAGAAAGATTATATGCTTAATAGCTCTAGCTGAGAGCCCTCTAAACACCCTTGCACTCCATGCCTAGGGACCTCTAGGTCATTTTCTCAAAGTTTCCAATCCATGGATGCCCTTGAAAGTAATGACTTAGAGAAGTACACATTTTGAGTGTACATTTTTGGTGCCCACTATGGGGTAGAACAACTCTATTTTGTTCTTTCCTTTCTTGCATTTCCAAAAAAAGATTTCATCATATTTATCTTACTATTTTCGGTTCTTTTCTCTATTTTTATGACAGAGTATCATGTGATATTTTCTAGTGTCGTACGATAGTTTATTACATAGTCATATGATACTTTTCTAGTCAAAAGTATCATGTGGCCATACAGGACTCTATCACATAGGTATATAGCACTCTATCATCTGGTGTCATGTGAAGTATCATCCTGAAAATAAATATCACACCCCTGTACTAAAAAGTATCATGCAATTCTTTTTCTAACAGAACTGTCACTTAGGCCTGGCAGTGACCGATTTTGGTGCTTTCTTTACAAGATTTGGATTTGTTTGCTTGCTGATTTTGACTTGTTGTGTTAGGATAGAGATTAATTTGCATATTTTACTTGGTTTTTGTTGTACTAACCTTTATGGGGCTAACAAGTTGTGTTTTTAGGTGCGTCCTAATTGCTTGCATTATTTGCTAAAAAGAATGCATGTCAAAGCTTCAAATGCACAAGGGCTACTAGTCTTTCTTCCAAGGCTGCCCAAAGCATAAAAAAAATCAAGTGCTTGTCCTTTTCTTTCATTTTTAAGTGCAACATATACTAGTTCTTTCTTTCTTAGGCAATTAATATCTTTTCATAGGATTCTTTTGGTGGTAGGAGAGTATGCTCTTCACCCTTGTGGTGAACCATAAATCTTGAACCACCTCTAGATTTTGAAAGCAAGAGGGCTAATTGAATATTTCTTGGTGTGTTTGGGAAATTTTTTTGAGATAGGAGAGTATGCTCTTCACCCTTGTGGTGAACTAGAAATCCTGACCCTCAAAGGTTGATCCACCTCTTGTTTAGTTTAGGATCCTTTAGCGGGCCTACTCTTGAGCAATCAAGAGGAATGACCCAAGTGGGGAAAAGATAATACCCGGCTATTCCAACCCACTATAAACTTAAGGCTATCAAGGACACAAAACCTTGGTAGATGTAGTACTTGTCTTCTCTTGGTGTGAGTACTTGTGGGATTGTGACCATGAGGAAAATACTAAGAAAGAATTCTTAAGGTACTCTTGTGGCCGTGAGGTCCATTACTTGCCACAAGGTAAGGAGTCTGTTTGGGGAGAAAGAGGGGTATTGCAAATGAAAGCCCTTATTACAAACCTTAGATAGAAGCTACACAATTTTTCCACTCAACATCTTGGTGCAAGGATCGATCCTAGTGGACTAACCCTGATCACCCCAAGATTTTACTCACCATCTGTGTTCCTTTGGTTGTGTCATTGGCACTTCCATGACAAAGATAACATCTATTGTGGGAAACCACTTTGTGTGAGGTGATGGGACATAAAGTGTGGGCGAAGTTGTTGAGTATTGTGCCTTTGTCTTTCTAGGCTAGTAAGTGCTTGAGTTGTCTTCGCTGTGATGTACCTGTGTAAAATTTCCTAAACATTAAACATCACGGTAGTGCTCATAGGATTTTTCTATTTTGATATCCCAAGTACATGTCTTGGCAAGGTTTCTTTCACCCTTTTTCAAGTTTTTCATGACATGTTTGATCACTTATTGTTTGCAAACCTATCTATTTTTTGCTATTATTGCATTTGAAATCGAGAAATTGAGCTTATCAACCTGCAACTTTGGGCAAATTGCCTTCAAAACTGAGATTTACACACTCACTGGTCAAATATTATAGGATGTTGCATGACTATCACATCACTTGGCTGGATATTATCGCATCAACTACCTAAAAACTATCACACTGCTTTGTGTGAAATATCATTTGGGAAAATTGTATCATTTTGCTACCTTACAAACTATCGCACAGAGTCATTTTGCTATCTCGTTGTTGTCTACAATCCAAAGTTGATTTGTGTCATTTTTAGTCTTCCTTAGTCGATCTTGATTTTAGTAGGTCACTTACCCCACTGTCAAAAGCCTATTTGCACCTTGGTTTCATGTTTCTTGACTACTTGAATTAGCAATCTTTGATTTTACAAGTGACCTTGCTTAGAATCGGTAAGTTAGAAATTGTCCTTGTTGAAAAGACCAACCTTTGGATTCTTTGATAACACACTTGGAGAGTCTTAGCAATATCTTGTCCAATTCACTTCCATCCAATTTCAAATTCAATCAATTATATCTTGGTTAAATCATCCTCTTGATCCATATGTGTTAGGATACTTATCTATTGTTGGGCACCTCTATGGCAGTGTTGGTTTATACCTTTTGCAAAAATTATATCTTACCATCTCTCTTTTGGACAATTGAATGCTTTTACTATCCTAGTTTGATACCAACATTTCTTAGGGTCAGCTTATTGCCAAGTTCTTTTCCTTTCATGTCAGTTATGACAAGGTACCGAGTGAATCAAGGAAAATGACCTCAAGTAGTCTTTGATCAATTACCTTTAGTGCAAACTAACCAAAAATGTAAGGGAAAAGAGCCCATCTTTGATCAATCCCCTAGGAATACCTCAGAAGATTGGTTTGATTCCAAGAAAAATCCTAGTGAGTTGAGCACATCCTTAGCACCTTCTCATTCATATATGGATATGAGTTACACCATGACTCAACGGGAGAGGGAAGCAATGGATAAAAATCTTGATGACATATTTGAGAGACATAGAGACAAAATTCTATTTGGTGGTTCCTCTCATGACAATCAACCAGACTTACCTCTTATCAATAGAAAATATTTGGATGCACATCAAAGGGGTGAAAGGTATACAAGATGAGCTCACCAAGAAGAATGGTCACAATATGAAGACCAAGACAATGAAACTTGTGATGCTCATGTGAATGCAATGTATACTAATGACTTATTCAAAAATTTGAGACCAAGTTCACCACTCCAAACAACTTCAAGGTATACAAGTGAAAGGCTCAAGAGAATTGAGCATGAAAAGAAAGACTTTTTAGATGAACAAGCTGTAAAGGAAGAGAGGTTTAGACTCCTAGAGCTAGAGAGACAAGCCTTGTTAGAGTTGGAAAGGAAAGCCTCTCAAGAAGAACAAGATAGACTTTTGGCCCAACAACTTAATGCCCAATTCAACAACAGGTGTGTCAAAAGTAGAAACAACTCCCCACCATCCACTCCTTCTGGGACCCCACAAAACAAAAGGTGTTCAAGAATCCCTTCATGATCTCCTAGTCCTAAAGGAAGGAGGACTTCACAACATGCTCATTATAGGAGACAAACACCTCCTAGGAACTCAAGACAACCATCGCAACATGCTCATCATGGTTCCCAACATGGAGGTAGTAGCTCAAGTTTTGATCTCAATGCTCAAGACTTCATGAAGATGTAACATGAACCACTCTTCCAAAAATATGTGGAGAAATATCTAGAGCAAAACAAAGACAAGTTCCTAGAGAGCTTAATTAACAAGGGTGCTAGAGTTCCTTACAACTTTGATGTGGATAGAAAGATCAAGAAGAAAAATCCATCTCAAGAAGTAGAGATCACACAAATGAAGAGTATGATGGAAAAGCTATTGGCACCTAAGAGTTCATTCTCACTTGACTCAATTTGTCCTAATCCTTTTGACAAGAGTGTGAGCATGAAAGCTTTTCCTAGGAAGGTGGAAATTCCCCAATATGACAAATATGATGGTAATGGGGATCCACATGACCATGTGCACCAATTCTACATTATGAGCTTTGAGTTTCATCAAGATGACTCCTATCTCATGAGGTTGTTCCCAAGGAGTCTCAAAGGTCAAGAAATGGAATGGTTTACCAACATAACTCTCCCCGTCAAGACTTTCAAAGAACTTGTTCATAGATTCATCCAACACTTCGACTACAATCTTTCAAGATCTATCACCATGTTGGACCTATGTAACTCAAAACAAAATCAAGGGGAATCCTTTGTTACTTTCTTGCAAAGGTGGAGATGACAGTGTTCTCACTACTCCAAAACCATTCCTGAAAAGGAGAAGATTGACATCCTTATTAGCAACTTGGTTCCTAAGATGCCGTATGAAGTTAGGAAAATAGTCTTTGATTCCTTTGACACCATGTTTGAAACCACATGCAAAATTGAGGTTGTTTTGAAAGAGAAAGGAATTTTGACCAACAACAAAAACAACAACAATGGTCAAAATAACAACTTTAACAAGGACAAAGGGAAGAACACACACTGGAATAGGAACAAACAAGTGGTTAATGATGGAGTGGTGGACTCTTCTCAACCTAAGGATCAAGGTGTCCTTCACTTATCTAGTGCTGTTCAAGCAATCAAGCTCAACGCATCCAACCAAAAAGAACATAAGCCAAGATACCAAGATAAGCCTAAGAAAGAGAGGCGTCAATTTTCAAATCTTGGTGATTCATATGAGGATGTCTTCAAAACACTCATTGCCAACAATCTTGCACATCCTCAAGATCCTGCAAAGCATCATATTCCTGATGTTAAACCACATTGGTGGGATGAGAAAGCTTTCTACAAATTCCAAAATGGTATTGGACATGATATCAAACACTATTGGAAACTTAAGCATATCATCCAAGATCTCATTGAGAATGGAAAACTTAAGGTGGATGGTTTGAACACTAATGCTGATCATAAGGCTTTCAAAGAACCTTTGCCTAAATATGAAAAGAGGGAAACCTCTAAACCAAAGAATGGAAAAGCTGAGATCAACTACACTTACATAGCTATGGAAAATGTGGTCAACATGCTAGAAGTTGTGGAGGAAAATGTCAACATGATGAGGAACAAGGATCCCTATGGTTATGATATGGAATCTCCTCCTATCTTTGATGAAGAACCTATTGTGGTGCTAAGGGGTCCTCACTCTAGGATGTCATCCCAAGCTCTTAATGCTATCACAAGAAGTCAAGGTTCTATTGTCATTAGAGGACCAAGTTCCAATCAATCCAGTAAACCAAAGAAAGTGGCATCCAAGTCTTAGATCAATAAGTAGGAAAATGAAAATATTAACACACAGAAGAGAACACAATAACACAAAATTTAACATGGTTCACCCAATCCCTGGGCTACGTCCACCAACATCAAGTCCAATATCTTTATTATTATCTAGTGATTACAATCTGAAGCTTGCAACTCAATACCACCATAGGAAGCTACAAAATCCATCATACAATAAATCTCCAACCCTAAGCCCTTTTACAAGTATTTTTTACTTAACCTAATTAGGGAAAAAAATACTCTAACTAAT
Organism: Chamaecyparis obtusa; assembly: GCA_027943335.1. NCBI lineage: Eukaryota > Viridiplantae > Streptophyta > Pinopsida > Cupressales > Cupressaceae > Chamaecyparis > Chamaecyparis obtusa. The sequence goes on along the minus strand of BSBK01004879.1, from coordinate 138,006 downwards.
AGAAAATTGATGCCTGACCATTTACAATATTATTAAGTCATTTTTGGCTATGCCCCTTAACCCAACCTAGGGTGCTTCCCCAGGACCCCGCAAGGGGCTCTACCCCTTGACTCCGAGCTTGGGGGCACTGCCCCCAATCCCCCATGGATAATTCTAGGGGGAAACTACACCGAAAGAACCTGAGTCTAATTAGGCTCCACATACATAACAATCTCCCACTTGGAGATTGATCAGAATCCACAACAATATCACCAAGAATGTCACCAAAAAGCCAGCAGTTAATCCCAAAATGAGTTATAATCTTGTTGATCAGTTGCAGAGAACCCCAACTTAGATTTCAATCTTTGAGCTCTTAGAGTTGTCCCCAAGACATAAGCAAGTCCTTGAGGATGCCTTGCACATAGAAAATGTTCCTACCAACCTAGATGTCAGTCAATTCCTAAACATCTTCAATGATATTGCTAGCCCTCATTACCTTAATTTTTTAGAGGATGATGATAAAGCTTTGAGCCACCCACATAATCTCACCCTTCATATTGAAGTCATGATCCAAAAAACCTGTGTTAGGCATGTGTTGATAGATGGGGGTGTTGGGCTCAATATTTGTTCCTTAAGTCTTTTAAAGACATTGGGTTATTTAGAAGAAGTCATAGATGCTAGAAAGAAGATCACCATAAAAGCCTATGATAAGGCAGAAAGAAGTTCCAAGGGGTTGGTTGTTCTTCTTGTTAGGATTGGCCCTGTTGAGAAAGACATTTTGTTTCAAACTATTGATGCTAGTCCTATGACATACAAAATCAGTGTGTTAAGTTCCCCTATAATATCCATGATATGCAAGCAGTGCCATCCACCTACCATTAGTGTGTTAAGTTCCCCTACAATGGAGTAGAAATTTGTATACCTAGGGATAGCACCTTATCTGCCAACTCCATTTTAGAAAGGACTCATGTTCCCCTCAACAGAGAAGCAGAGGATTTCAATGTGACTCTAGCATAGTGAAAATATAAGTTCAAGTCAATAGACTTTGGTATGGGAGGGTATCAACTTGAATCCTTTGTGAAGTTGCCAGTTTCACCTAGGTCTTATGGTAAACCTTCACAAGAGATGAAACCTTCCTCTTCAGCCATGACTTTATTTGGCACATTTGTAGAGTCCTTAGTTTCTATCCAAGATGAAAAAGAAGAGGTGGTTGTTAGAGGTTGGATTTACAAAGAAGAAAAATATATGCACAATGAGAATTTCTCTCCCTCTCCTAAGGCTTATGGGAGAGGATACACTTTTGTCAAATAGATGGGCTATCCTGGACATGGCCCTCTCAGTCAAAGATTGGATGCTAGAGCTGAACCTCTTGATCATGCTCTTTTTGGATGCAACTCTAAGAAGATGGTTGGCCTAGGATTTGAGAATCACAACAAGAAAACTAATCCTATCCTTGATGAGTCAGATAGTGAAAGTGAACTAAAATACATGCCAAATTTGACAAATCAACAAGATATGTGTGAAGATTGGGTCCCTTCCACCAATCTCCTTTTGGGAGTGTGGACAAGGCTTTTGAGGATACCTATTTTAAAAGACTCAGACCAAACAAAGATTAGATTTTAGTCTAGCATGAAATCAATTGAAAACAAGGAAACTCTAAGCTCGCCACCTCAGATTGAGCCTAAACAAGTGCACCCAAGCACTGTTTGATTTTCTCTTGCTTAAGGGGATGTGGGTGTGCACTCTAAGCACTTGGAGCATGTTCTTTATGCATTTTAGGATGGATTGAGATCCATGAAAACCCCAAAAATGGCACAAAATAGGTATAGAACACCTGATTTGCCCCTAAGGCCTCAAGGATCAAATGATGCTGAAATGAATATTAAGCTACATGATGTTTATGCTAAGATCAATTTTAGACCAAGTAGAGATTGATATGATGCTATTCTTATGAAAAACAATGAAATAAACTATGTTAATCCATTATTGCTATATTAAGATGAGCTAAAATGCTTGAAAGTAAGCTAAATTAGGATGATTATGCTAAGGCTAAAAGTAAAAGGGCATGATAACAATGCTTAAAATGAAAGGTGAATGGTTATTTTACTCTTGGAAATGAGGAGCATTTATAGGATTTGGGGAGGAGGAACGAGTGGCTAGGATCAAAATCCTTAAGAGAGGCCAAGATTCATTCAAAGGGGAGCACATGGATTGTGCTAGTTCAGGGCCACCTCCTTGTGACAAGTGTCATAAGGGTATTGGGTTGAAAGATGGGAGGGATGTGCATAATTTGGAAAATGTGCCTAAGGTCAAAGGGTGTAAGAAAGGGGTGAGGAGCTTCTTAAATGCATGATAAATGCATGTAAGAGGGATAAGGAGGCCCTAAATGCACTTAATGCATGTAAGAGAAGTTTCTAGAAGTTTGTTGACATTGGGTTAAGCTTAGGAGTTGGCTAACCTTGGTTAGGGAATGTGACAAGATTGGGGGGGGGGATTAGGATTAGGATTAGGATTAGGACTTTCTAGAAGAGTCTAGAATTTCCTTAGGATAAACATGGATTTTAGGAAATAAATAAAGATTTATTTATTTCCATGGTTTAGGTTTGAGAATATTTATTAAAATGAATTTAATAAACATGAGGATTAAATATTTAATCTTAATTAAATATTTTGAGTTGGGATTAGGGTTAGGAAATGATGGGATTAGCTTTTAATCGAAATTAAAGGAGGATTAGAAGATTCTGGAAGAGGTTAGTGGTCTTGAGGAAATTGGCCAAGTTTTGGGCAAAACATAAATAAATTATTTATTTTGGGATTTTTGGTCAATTTATTAATTAAATAATTAATAAATAAGGAGATAATGTTTAAATAAGATTTAAACATTTTTGGGAGGGATTCCTTAATTAAATATTTTTAATTAAGATAAAGGGATTCAATGGCATAAAAATAAATAAATTAATTAAATAAATAATTAATTAATAAATGATGATGTCATCAGGGATTTTTTAGAAAATAAAAATACTTTATTTTCTAAAGGATTTTTAGGTGTCTACAGGGAGATTTAGACAATCTAGTTGCTCATGCAACAGTTTCAAGCCTAGAACAAGATTAATCAAGTGTAGAAGATCCTGTCAAAGAACATCAATACAAGAATCATGTTCAAAAAGATGTTACCCTTGGTGACATTAGAGCCTCCACATCAAGATGTCCTAAACATGCATGTTGTAAACATCCCAGTCGGGATTCAGATACAGATTCACATGAATATGAATGAGAGTCTCTCTCTGATTCTTCCACAATTGGCATGGATGTTGATGTTGTCCACACTTATAGTTATCATCCCAAGGTAGCTGATGAGTCACATGTAGGATTGGAGGAATGGAACCCACATGTTGCCTTAGTAGACAATTCTTCACTTGGTAGGATGAATCCTGATTTGGGTAACTTAGAAGAATACTTGACAGACTTTGACTCTTCAATCACCATAGATGACATCATCTATATTCACAACCTTGAACTTGCCATTGACTTGCCTCTTGCTAACCCTCATCTCATTGATTGGTCCCAACGTTATCAAGAATCTGAGCTCTTGACATTCCAAAATGACTATGAGATAACTTGTTACCTAAATGCAATTGAACCTGTAGTCTCTTCCACTAGTGAACTAGATACCAACATGAAAGAGCCATACATTAAGTACCTTAGTTGAAAAATAAAAAGAAAAGAAAAAAAGAATAAGAGTTCTGATGGTGAAAACCACTGTGTGGTGGTGTCAGAACCCAAAATAGTAAAAAGAAATGACATATCCAAGGGTGAAAACCTCTCAGAGGCACCTAAGGATGAGGTACTTGATTGTCTCCTGAGTTACTTTCAAGATAGATCTTTAGTGCTTGTTGAGCCAACAAAACCAGTCAATTTGGGTACAAATCTCCACATATGATACACTTGGCTCAATCCCTATCAACACAAGAAAGGGAAGCATACACCAAGTTCTTACAAAGAAAGAAGATTAATTTTGCATAGAATTATTTAGATATGCCAGGGTTGGACACTAATCTTATTATGCATCACTTGTCCATAGCTCTATGTGTGAAATTAGTCAAACAAAAATTAAGAAAAATGCATCCTCACATAGCTCTTCTAGTCAAAGCAGAATTAGAAAAACTCCTTGGCGCAAGATTCATAAGAGCTATTACTACGTTGAATGGATATCAAATATTGTACCAATTTCCAAACATGAAAAATACATTTGAATCTACACAGAATTTAGAGATCTCAATAGAGCATGCCCAAAGGATGATTTTCCACTCCCAAATATAGACATGATAGTGGACATGACTACAAGTTATGAGATCTATTCCTTGATGGATGGTTTTTCTAGATATAATCAGATTAAAATAGATCATCAAGATCAAGAAAAGACTACATTCACTTGTGCATGGGGTACCTATCCTTGGAACGTTATGCCTTTTAGATTAAAAAATGTAGGAGCCACCTATCAATGAGCTATGACAACTATTTTTCATGATATGATGCATAAAAACATGGAAGATTATGTGGATGACACCTTGGCCAAATCTAAGAAAAGAGACATGTATTTAGGTGATTTAGAAGTCATTCTAGATCGCATGGAACAATTTCAATTAAGGTTAAATGCAAAAAAGTGTGCATTTGGTGTTACCTCTAGAAAAATTCTAGGATTCATTATTTTAGCAAAAGGAATAGAGGTAGACCCTAAAAAAGTCCAAGCAATCATGGATATGCCACCTCCTAAAAATATTAGTCAAATGAGGAGTCTTCAAGGGTGCCTTCAATCCATAAGGAGGTTCATTTCACAACTAGAAGATAGAGCTCAACCTCTCAATAAGAACTTACATAAGGGAGTTAAATGTATTTGGAATGAGGATTGTCAAAAGAGCATGGACCAAATCAAGAAATACTTGGAAAATCCACCTATCTTAATGCCTCCTATTCCAGGGAAATCACTTATTTTGTATGTCTCAGTAACTAAATCTTCCTTGGGGGAATTATTAGCTCAACTTGATGAACATGGGAAAGAAAGAGCCATATATTACATTAGTCATACAATTGTTTCATATGAGGTTAATTACACCAGTATTGAGAAGGCTTGCCTTGTATTGGTGTTTTCTTCCCAAAAGTTGTGACATTACATGCTCATGCACATAGTACACCTCATAGAAAAAATTGATCCTCTTAAGTATTTTCTCGGTATTGCTATTCTCATAGGCAAACTTGCTAAATGGATGATGATTCTTTCAAAATTTGACATAGAGTACGTTGAGCGAAAATCAATCAAAGGACAAGCCATAGTTGATCAATTAGCTGACTTCCCAATTCAAGATAGTGTAGCTATTCAAGTTGATTTTCTAGATGATTACCTTATGTACATGACCGAGAGAACATGGAAGATGTTCTTTGATGGATCTTTTATGAAAAATGGTTCTGGAGCTGGTGTGTTGTTTATTTCTCCTCATGGATACATGATTCCTAAGTCTTACAAGTTATTGTTCCCATGTACAAAAAACATTGCCAAGTATGAAGCTTTGACAAATGGGCTCAAGATGGCCATAGAATGGAGAATCATAGAGCTACATATCTATGGGGATTCATAGCTAATAATCAACCAGGTCAATGAAGAATACCAAATGAAAGATGAGAAATAGGTACCTTATAAGAAAATGGTTGATTCATTGAGACGGTATTTCACATTTGTCACATTTCAACAAATCCCTAGAGAGGAAAATAAAGTAGTTGATGCTATGCCCACACTTGCTTCACTTCTTTAGTTAGAGTGGCATGAATCTAGATTTAAATTCCTAGTGGAAGAGCTACATTGTCCTATCTATGACTCCCAAGAAAGCCATGTTATATGTACCCTTGTTGGTCATGAGTCATCCCGTTATGGTGCCATTTACTTATACATTTGTGATGGAATTATCCTTGATACCTTTAACCACTCTGAACGAAGAAACCTTACCCAAAATGCCTCTCTCCATTCCCTTATCTCTAGTGATTTGTATAGGAGGGGTCTAGATGAGACACTTCTTAGATGCTTAGAAAAGGATGAATCTAATCAAGTTTTACTTGACACTTACAAGGGCATTTGTGGGAGACATTCCAATGGCCTTTCCATGCCAAAGGTTGCTTAGGGAGGGGTACTATTGGCCTACCATGAAAATGGATTTAGTAGCTTTTTGCAAAGTCATGCAAAAAGTGTCAAAAACATGGTCACCTGATACATACTCTAGGTAGGGAGATTATTCCTTCTATATCTCATTGGCCATTTCAGTGCTGTGCCTTTGATCTTGTTGGGTAGATTCATCCCAATTCATCAGGTGGACACAAATTTATCATCACTACTACTGACTACTTTACTAAATGGGTAGAAGCTATCCCACTTTCTGTTGCCTTGGGCAAGACAGTTTCTATATTCATCCTGAACCATATCATCTGTCGATATGGAGTGCCTTATGAGATTATCATTGACAATGGAGGTCAGTTCAAAAATAAGGACCTTAAACAACTCTGCCAGAAAGTCAAGATTAAACAACATTGGTCCTCCATTTACTTCCTACAAGGAAATGGTCAAGTAGAGGCATCAAACAAAACCATTCTTCAAATCCTACATAGAATAGTTCATAAGAATGATAGAGATTGGCACTTACAGATAAATCCAGCTTTGTGGGCATATAGAATGAGTATTCGTACTCCTACTGGGGCTACTCCTTTTTCCCTTACATATGGTGCTGAAGCAGTGTTATCTTTAGAGGTTGAGAGTCCTTCACTTAGAGTTTCCCTCAAAGGTCTAGTTACAGATGAAGACTACAGTGACATGAGACTTCAAGAGTTATAACTTCTAGATGAGAAACGTCAAGAATCATTTGACCATATGAGGTTCTATCAAAAGTGCATGTCCAAGGCCTTCAACAAAAAGGTTCACCCTAGAGAATTCCAAGTGGGAGATCTTGTCCTACATGAAAACCCTAAGAACCAACAACATAGAGATCAAATGGGAAAATTTGAACCTAATTGGCTTGGACCTTACATCATTACTAAAACTTTTGGGATAGGTGCTTATTTATTATCTACTAAAGAGGGAGAGAAGCTCCCTGATCCTATCAATGTCTTGCACCTAAAGTTCTATCCATGATGTGTGTTTTGTCTGGGGGCATCCTCTATACATATTTATTGATCCTGAAAAAATTCCAAAAAAAAAATTCATATATGATGTTGAAAAACTCCTAAAAAGCATAGAAAGTCCTGAAAAAATAAAAAAAATCAAAAAGTTGCAAAAAATTCAAAAAAATAGAAAAAGTGCCTTGGTAGCAAAAATACAAAAAAAATGAAAAAATAAAAAAATTTGCCAAGTGGTGAAAACTTGGAAATAGGTGCTACTTGAGGCCTTTGCACACCTTTTTCTTAGCACGTGTCCTCAACACTTAGCTTTTCTCCATCATGCCTTGTCCTTGTTGCCTTGGTTCAGAATTGGTCTTTGTCTTTGTCTAGGGGGAATAACTATGTTAGTTTTGGTCTCTTAGATGCGTTAGTCTTTAGGACACCTCACAAATGGTGTTTTTCAACACCTCCCCAACTGTGTATTTCAACACTTCCCTAGCATCAAGTGTTTCTCAACACTTATCAGATATCTTACCTGCAGTCTAGAATGATAAGATATCTCTCACAGGTAGATGCGATACTCAAAGTTTGACTCTATGACCTACACACACGCAGTTAAACACTTGACTCACTGAGACTTGTTTGACTTTATTTCTTTGTGTCCTGTCTATGATGATTTTTTTGATGAGTGTTCTCTCCCTAATAGTTTTTGATGATGCATGGCTAGAAGAATGGGGGCACAAGGACATGTTTTGTTTATTTTCTACCTATGGGTATATTTTGTTGATCCTAACTATCATGAGCATTCATGCTTGTTCCACTTGACACTAGGATCTACAATGTATTATCCTTGACTATTTTCCACAAGTGCATGCTTATAGCCATCTTGACTTTCTTGTGTCTCGATGCTAGCATAATCTTGCTATACTAAACTTAGGGAACCTCACTACACTAGTCATCTTGACCTACATGTCTTTGATGCTTAGGTGGGATTCCCACATCCCTATCTAATACAGATCATATTCAGATACACATAGTTATACTAGTGTGTATTGTATGATCTTGCAATGCTATCAATAAATCTCGATGATGATTATTAGAGTCTAATGGCTTTGTGACCTTGCAAGTAAACCCCTTTTCATAGTAGCTTGCATTCTTAGGTTCATGTTAATTTAGTTTTGCATCTTGCATATGGAGAGAGCTCTAGTCCTTTCACCTTTCATGGACTTTTCGGTCAACTACTCTCACCTTTTGCTTCTTCTCGATCATGTATTTCACTCCTTATCTTTTACATCACATCCTTTTTCTATCATCACAAGGGGTTAATCTTATCATCATATCTATATCATAAAGAGATCATTTTTAGAAACATGAGTCTATATCATAACATGAGAACTAAACATACATCTATGAGAGAGACTATAAAAGAGCATATATAAGCATATATCATACATTTGAGCAATATAACAAGACAATATACTAAAAAGTCCATCACAAGTGAGACAAGTACACAAGATACATCATAAATCTAGTCATCTCATATATATAAATCATGATACAAGTACAATGTGAGATCCCAAAATTTGGATCAAAGTCTCAAGATATGTCTGTACATCTAAGCCCTAGACCTAGGACTGACTCTCCCCATCAAGTGGAGGTGGTGGTGATGGAGGCGGTGGTCCCATCATGTCACCCACCATGTCTGATCTCCCTACCCTCTCAGAGTAGAGTGGCACCCTTTGTCCCTCAAGTATGACTACTATGTATAAACCATGATAATATGTTGCCCATGTTGCCTTCCTCTAGATATCTACAGCATCATCTTATGTTGCTCTCTCTCACCGCACTATCTTGGCTTGTGCATCTAGTAGCTGCTAATCACAAATGGAAATGGTAGTCCTCAGCTATTGTACCTTAGTCTCTAAGGTTTGAACCCTAGCACTAAGATCCTCTCCTCCCTTATTTGTAGGCTACTCCTACCCTGCATCCACCCATTGGTGAACCAATCTCACCTCATCCTCCTCTCCCTCCTCATCATCTGATACCTATCTATGTGATCATCTTCAACCACCTGATCGGGATCCCTACCCTATCACTGCTCTTTTCCCTCCTCCCCCTCCTCCATCTCCCCCATCATCATCATCCCCATCCCCACCTACTACCTTCACCTGTGCATCTGGGACCATGAATCTAGGAAATGGGTGTCTCCGATGCTTTACCCTATATGCAGCATCTGCACCTACATCTGCCATATTGGATAGGTAATCACATGGCTCTATTATCTCTATTGAGAATTTATGGTTGTCATTAGTATGAAAGGTTTGTAAAGATATCAGTCGGTCATTTACATTGAGCAAATTGGTAACTAGAAGCAAGATAGACTAGTTGGTAAAGCATACACACCGAGAAGCTTATATAGTGGTTACTGAGGATCATAGAAAATGGCATAGTAATCTGAAATGGTACATACTTCTATGAAAATGGTCACAATAGTTCATAAAATGCTTTACCAAGATCGAGGAACATTTCATGTGATGATATTAATTAAATGCAATGTATATCTTTTGTAATAGTTGATCTAGGTTATTTGTACACCATAGATCTTAGGGTTATGATTATGTTGTGTAACATAATTTTGTTAAAGTGGAAAAAATAGAATACTATATATTTGTGTGTTCACATCATTTTTGGTGTGAGCTAATATATGAATCACGGAGCACTTGAAACAATTGCCTAACTTCAAGTCTATCAGTTAACAAAGTAGAACCAAGTACAGAGGAATTTAGATTGAGAAGAATCAAAAAAGTCTACCGAGTAGTTCAGAGTAGAGATTCATCACAAGTGAGGTGATATTTTATCAGAATTTATAGATCTCTATCAGACAATTGAGTTGTCAATTAGCAGATAATTACCTATTTCTTTCTGACCATTGTAATAGAGTTTTGGATAAAATCTCTTAATAGAGTAGACTTAATAGTCTTATGTAAATCTCTTAACCGAGTGCACACTTTATTAGTGTTGTTAAAATCCTATAACTAGGTAGATCTAGCTAATCTAACATGTCACTCCTAACAGGGTGAGATCACTAGAAGTGATCAAAACTTGTAGCCCTAATAGGCAAACCTTTTCTATTTGCAGTAGTAAAGAATTTGTGGGTGTCATCCCCACCATAGTTTTTACCTTCTAACAAGAGTTTATGTGTTACCAAAATACTTGTGTCATGTGATTGTCATATTGATTTCATTTTTTTTACTTTCATAAGTTAAATGAATGATTGATACATGAAGTTAGATTCAAGTTATTTTTGGTCGGTTATTACTGTTTATAGTTATATATCTGAAAGATTTACAAGTAAATTTTTTGAAGACACTGATTCACCCCTTCCCTCTCAGTACCTATCTCTCCTAATTACAACAATTGGTATCAGAGCTTAGTTCTCTTAGTTGAATAGTTTAACCACTGAAGGGTAAAGATCTAAGTCATGGAGAGATACAAGCTTGATAAGACTATTGAGAATCAGAAGATACAAATGCAGATGTTTGTGGAATAGTATAAACAAGCTAAGGAAGGACTGAAGAAATTACTGGTTGAAAGGAAGAACCTATCTATTCTACAAAATGAGATCAGTTACCATGAAGAACCTATTGATGAAATGTTCAAGCATATTGGATCTAGTTCTGGAAGAACCTCTAATGGAGCTGAAAGCATAATCACTGATTTATCTAAAAAGAATCAATATTTAACTAATCAAGTGAAAGCACTACAAATCAGTCAAGAATCTCAGATGGTGAGAATGGTAGAAAAAATGAACAATGCAAGACAAGCTGAGCAAGAGAGGAATCTGGCTATTGATGACTGAAGATAGATGACTGAACAACTTCAAGCTAAAGAGAGTGAGATACAGAGACTCACTAATCATCATTTCCAAGTAACTAATCAAATGATGATTGTGAATCAAGAGGTAAACCGAGTGAATGGAGAATTGTCAAGAAGACTAGAAGATGTTGCAAGACTTAGAGAAGAGAATTAGAAGCTAAGAAATGAAGTGAAAAATCAACAGCAACAAAATGAAATGAAGAAACTTGTTGAGGATAGTTCTAAGAAGATTGATGATTTTCTGACTAATCAAAGAAGATTTGGGAGTAGACCTGGTATAGGCTACACCAATGAAGGAGAATCATCACAACAAGCTGAACAAGTCAACAACAATCAAAATCAGAAACCTAAAGTGTTGACATGTTATCACTGTGGCAAACCGGGACATACATCTAATGTGTGTAGAAGCAAAGCACAAGGTAAACCTCCTGGCACTCCTAAGTTTAATGGATATTGTTATTACTGTGGTAAGTTTGGACATCCAACATATGAGTGTAGAGATAAATAGAATGATATTGCTAACAATACCACTGTGGAGAAAATATGCTATACTTGTAATAGACATGGACACACTGCATGAGAGTGTAAGGCTAAGATGAAGCAAGTATGGACTTCTAAGCAGCAAACACAGCGAAAGCCCTATCAACTGAAGAGACAAGGTAACTCTTATGTTTGGGATTATAATACATGGGCTAACTGTACTACTTGCAGTAGATATGGACACATTGTAGAAAATTGTTACAGAAAGAGTCGGATTGGACAATCAAGAAGTTGGACAAACACTGGAATGGCTTGTATGCACTGTCATAGGGTCGGTCACTTAAGCAAGAACTGGAGAGACTGAGCACCAGATGAAAACCATATATTTGAGAGTGGATATACTATTGCAGATATTAAAAAGTTAAGGAACACTATGTAGAAGAAGGCATCTAATGAGAATGCAAAGTCAAGTAATGTTGTTGGTGAAACCTCATCCACTGGATTGGGTGACATCAGTACCTCCACTTAAGGTGAAATAGGTATGTATGAGACTGACATTTCAAATGACCACATTTTACATACAGTTCCTTATACATGATCTACCAATACCAAATTAGCATGAATAAAGATGCACTATGGTTTATATGTTATGAGCTAACAATGTTATATAGTCAATAAAAGAGAGACCAAGAGTTGGTTACCTATTGGTAATCACTATCTAAGTTTAACTGAGCACATATACAAACTGACAAAGAAATCCTATGTTAACCAAGTGGATAAAATTTTTAGTTGTCACCGAGCTAACAATTGTTTCGTATCAAAAGTTAGGTCAAGCATTTATTGCATGAAAGTTTGAGCAGGAATATTGAAAAGTCTATAATACATAGGAAACAAAGTTTATTGTTACATTGCAATTTTGAAGAGTAGAGATTTCATAGAGAAGAGTTCAAGCTAGAATATTTTCAAAAGGATTCAAGGCTACTTTAGATCGAACTAACATCACTCTTTGACTATTTCAAGTAAGTTCATTTGCTATCAAACACTTTTTATCCTACTGCTTTCTGAAACCCTAGAATCGATTTATGGCATCTACATCATCTGCAAGCAAATCACAAAGTATTAAGGAGGAAGTTAATCTAATCGTTAGGGAAAATTTTGATGAACCTAAGTTTAAGCCACATCCCATGGTCGTAGCACAAATAGATTTAATGGGTTCTTTTTCGAGCATACCAGATAGGGTTTTGTTGACAAAAGACATAGGATCATACTGTTAGTCCATTTTCTTGTCACAGCAAAAATCCTATGAAAATGGCCCATTTCCTTGCAAGTTTTCTTGAAGTGTCCTACACTGTGTTCTTCATGTTGTCACCTTGCTCTAGTCCAAAACACACATGCCGAATTGCAGAATCCAAAAAGTTATTCGAGTTTCAAGGTCTGCAGGAAATGTTTTCAGAATCTGCCACAGTGTCAAAAACCCATAATATTTTTGAAAATTCATGATGTTTTCAGTATGTGTGAAAACCTTCATTGTCTTCAACCTTATGCCTTCTAGCTTTTGTGCACTTGTCTTTTGGTGCCAAAAACATTGTGTGTTTTCAATCTTTCGCTGTGTCGAAAACTTTGTGTGTTTTCAACCTCACAGTTTCCTATTTACCAGCGTTTCCTATGTGCGCAAGTGCGATTGGTTGCTGGGCCTAGATTCTTCAAGCGGCAGAGGGAGGAGATCGACGGTCGATGTGTGATCGCATGGAATATTCTCACCCCATGTAATCATGTGCCTGCCATTGATTTTGTTTTCTTAAGTGTTTCCTTGGTGGTGGTCCCGATGACAGAGGGGAGGTGAAGGTGTGTGTTCTAATTGGTTGTCACATGATCACATGTCAGAGTTTTCTGACATGCGACCATGTGACCGGTTACCATTTTATGCTGAGGCCCATTGGTGATGCAGTTTGGTGGTCCCAGAGGCATTGATGTGGCACCTTGGGGTTGGCTGTCACATGATCGCATGTCAGAGTTTTTTGACATGTGATCATGCAACTGGTTGACACGTGTCCATGGGGCCCAGTGGCAGGTGGTAATGTGGCATTAGTGGTCGTGAGGTGGTGAATTTCTATTGGGTGCCATGTGGTGCTGTAGCGGTGGTCATGTCCGGAAGAAAGGTGGCTTGGGCACTTTTCATTGGCTGGCAGGTGGTGATGTGGTGGTCTTATGGCCTTTTTGCATGATCACAAGGGCCATTTCCACAGCTTGTGATCATGCGACAAACCCCTAAGGTGTTAACTTTGTGTGGCAACGGTTATGTAGTTGCGGTAAGGTAACGATCTGTGGGTTGTCGCATGTTCACATAGCCCATTTTTAGGCTATGCGATCATGCGACTAACCATCAAAGATCACAGTTGCAGAGTTCTAAGGTGGGCCCATGATGCCAGTCTTGCTAACGTGCTAGTTTTTGATTGGTTGCCTGACTGCTAATGGGGCTGAGGACTTTGCAAAAGGTTTGTGATTGACTATGACTGCGGCTAAGAGTCTGCGGTCACATGATCACAAGGGTGAGTTGGGTGCCTTGCAATCATGCGACCAGGCATAAGATGAAACCCATTTTCCTGTAGCGGTGAAGTTTATGACTACGTGATTTTGTGACTAGGGATGAATAGTCAAGTTGCTGAGCCCGGGAAAGCCATTTCTTTGCAAATTTAAATATCAAAAGAACTTTCCAACCGTAGGAACTGGTATTGAATGCTTGCATGGCCAGATTTGACTAGTTTGGTGGAGATGGTTGTTACGATGTGAGCCAAGGTTCCTGTGGTTGACTGCATGATGGTTTTGTACCTGGTGAAGGATAGATTTTGTTGCTTGAGGATTTTTGCAGGTTGGTGCTGGTTTTCCCTCTAGTGGTTTTTTGAAATTTTGCTATGGTTAGCCATCGTAACCCTGGCCCTAGCTTTCTGTAGCTTGTTGCATTCTCCTAGAGAATTCCAAGATAGCTGGTGGTATAAGTAGGAGGTTTTTGTTAGTTTAAGGGTTCTGAATTTTGTCAGTTCTAGGCGTTGTATCAACATTAGGGAAAAACCTCATGTATCTTTTGCATATTGTCTATGGTGTTTTCTGAATCAACTTGTAATACAGGGATTTGAATCCACACACTTAATATAGTTTCTCAGTCTTGGATCTCTCCTTTAGTTTCTCTTAATGAATTTTGAGTTTTCTAGCTCATTGCATTTGGTTGCTTATGTATATGTTTCATCTCTCAGCCTTGGTTTAGATTCAGGTTAAAAGTCTCTGAGTGAAGCATAGGTTCATTTGGTTCAATCAGTAAGGATACTTGTAAGTAGTGTAGGAGATGTTTAACTATGTTTATGGCTTGGATTCTAAGATGAATCTAGTAGTTGTCCTTGTGTTCCATGTTCACTTCAGCTGTGATGCCCAATGGATAAGGCACTGATCTTAAGCTAGTATCCCTATACTGGTACAAAGTGTTGCATGGTTGTCTACATCCTGCAGGAAACCCAATTATATTTAATATCTCCAATCCTACAATCCCTCATAGTTTTGAGGTCACAAGGCCATTTTACCCATAGTAATGGAGAGTCAATGAGTGTGTGGTTAACACTTAGTACTTTCTTACTATCCTATTATCTATTATTCAAACCTAGTTCTTGGTGTACTTTCTTACTATCCTGTTATATGTTATTCAAACCTAGTTCTTGGTGTATGAAGTATATTTTATACTAGGTTAGGTGCACCCACCTTGGTTTTGCAGAGTCAGAAGTAGAAGAGGGCATATTAAGACCCTATAGTTGGTCCAGTTGCCTTACAGAGCTGTCACACTTGGATTTAACCAGTCCTAACATCAGTCTCAAGGCATATTGGCAGCCCTAAGTGGCATAAGAGTTTTCAAACACCAAAAAGATGGCAACTCTGATGGGGAAATGAAATAAGTTTACTAATAAGAGTATCCTAGAGTCTTGCTGTATTCAGTTTGGGGAAGAGTCTTATATGTTTTCCAATCTGAGAATTGCTTTTCAGATTTACAAGTATGCTACCTGGATTTGCTGATTGATTTATATGTGGCTTTGTTGTGAGAGTGCTCAGAGTCTATTGGTGTTTCAAGACAGATCAGTAAAGTTTGTGTCCTCTGAAGAGAGGTGCTGACTCTATGCTAGAAAGAACCTGAGTTGTGTAGTTTTGTTGGGACTTCATTTATCTGAGAAGAAGGTAGCAGCATTCAGCAGGGTGATCTAGGTATTCTCCATCAAAATTTTATATATATGAATGGTCCTAATCAAATGATTGTGTCATTAAAGGGATAGGACAAGTGTGAAGTATCTCAGAATAGCTAAGTGAGAGGTGGGAGTCATTTACAAGTGTTTTGATTCCCTATTTTTGATTTACAAAGAATCAAGTGTATAGGCACAAGGTTGTCTATCAGTGATGGATGTGCTTAGGGGTCCTATTGGTAGGGGTTATGCACCATTTTGTTATGATGGCATACCCAGTTTCCCCAAAAAAGTCCCTGATGAAATCAGAGGGTATCTACCAAAGTTCAATAGGAATCAGTATCCATTAGCAAGAAAGCATGTGCAGGCTTTTTCTGATTTAATGTGTGATTTTGTTGTCTGCCATGAGGATTTGTGGATGAGGTTGTTTGTGCAGACTCTTGAGGGAGATGAAAGGGAGTGGTTTTCATTTTTGCCTGCAACCTCTATTTCTTCATGGGATGAGTTGAGTTCTTGCTTCATTGATTATTTTGATAGCTGGGTAGATGTAAAATCAATGTTGGACAATTTGATGGGAATTCAGATTGAGGAAGGTGAGTTGATTCAAAGATTTAATAGTAGATTCACTAGGACATTATTGGATATCCCTGAAAACTATAGACCACATGATCAGATTTGTTCAGTTATATACTTGAGTGCATTTAACCAAAAAATGGGTTTCTTGCTGAGGGATAAACAACCACAAAGTCTACATCAGGCTTTTGAGGTTGCATTAGATATTGAGTGCAATTTGAAGTATGGAGTTATAAGAAGACATGCCTCTGCTAGTTTGCATATTCAGAGCAGGGTGAATGATCAGGAGGAGGTTGAGAAACATTAGTGCTCTCATCCTTCTAATTATTGTATTAATCACAATGTTGTATGTGAAGGTCAAATGAATTTTTCTGCCAAGGGCCTGATTAATGAGAAGCTGGTATCCTTGTCATCCAGTGGTGGTGATGAACATTTTTAGATTATAGAGGATACACTTTTCCCTTTACATGATTTTCCCAAGAATAGTGATGATAATTGTGAAAACACTTTGCCACCAATTAATGTTGGTACAAATCTTGAGAGGAGTGAATTACTTTCTGATGATATGTCACAGGGTTCCTCTCATATTGGAGAGGATTTGTCTTTGCAGTCTTCTATGTCAGTGGGTGATAGTGATGCTGATTACAATGTCTTGGAAGTCAAAAATTTGTGGGGAAATCCATGGGATGGTTCTTCTGATGACTACAACACTGATTGTTCATATGTTGATAGTAGTAATGGTGAGTCATGTTCTGATTCAGATTCTGATGTTTCTTCATCTATTGGAGATGTGTATGATGATGGATATAATGACATATATAGTGAGGTTACCAATGTGTTATTTGCTGAGGACATTAGTGAAGACCAAATGGAGCTTTGTTTGAATTACTATGAGAAATAATTTCATGTAGTCTCTAACCCATTATTTGAGGAGTGTGCTCAGAGGATGGAATTTTTTGAGGATTACTCACCTTCTGCACTTAAAGTTTCACATACAGTTGATCTGGAGTCTCCCTCACAAATGAGGCCAGTTGAAAGAAAGGTAATGTAGGATGAATGTTGCTCTATTGATGAAGATGCATTACATTGGGACAATGTTTTTCTTCTGCCACCAAGTAGTGAGAATAATGGTGATAATCTAGTTCATGATGTTGATCATGTGAATCATCCTTATGAGGATAAAGGTGTGATTTATCAAGAAATATCAGACTTGATAAACCTGAGTAACCTGATATATGAGCATGTTTCAATTGCCTTGGTTGAGGTAAGTGAAAGTGAGTATAGTTGCTTTTCTTTTGATATGCAAGAATGCATTAAAGATGAGCTGGATGATTGCAGCCAGGAAGAAAAGGTATCGGTTTCTTATCCCCTTTCATATGTTTCAATCCATGATGATTTTGATGATGCATGTTTTCCAAATAGTGAGTTTGTGGGGTTAGAGTTTTTGTGAGGAGCCAGTCTATGAAATTTTGGATTAAAAGTGGGGTGAGGGCCTAATTGTTTTGTCTAAGTATGGTCTACTTTTCCCAGAGATTTGAATTCTTGCCATGCCTACAAGAGCCATGCATCCCCAACTAGAGCCACTGTTAGTCCATTTTCTTGTCACAACAAAAATCCTATGAAAATGACCCATTTCCTTGCAAGTTTTCTTGAAGTGTCCTACCCTATGTTCTTCATATTGTCACCTTGCTCTAGTCCAAAACACATGTGTTGAATTGCAGAATCTAGAAAGTTACTCAAGTTTCAATGTCTCCAAGAAATGTTTTCAGAATCTGCCATAGTGTCAAAAACCCACAGTATTTTTGAAAATCTATGACATTTTTGGTCTGTGTGAAAACCTTCATTATTTTTGACCTTATGCCTTCAAGCTTTTGTGCACTTGTCTTTTGGTGCCAAAAAATTTGTGTGTTTTCAGTCTTTCGCAGTGTCAAAAACTTTGTGTGTTTTCAACCTCACAGTTTCCTATTTGCCAGTGTTTCCTATGTGCGCAAGTGCAATTGGTTGCTGGGCCTAGATTCTTTAAGTGGCAGAGGGAGGAGATCGATGGTCAATGTGTGATCGCATGGAATATTCTCACCCCATGCGATCATGTGCCTACTGTTGATTTTGTTTGCTTAAGTGTTTCCTCAGTGGTGGTCCTGATGATAGAGGGGAGGCGAAGGTGTGTGTTCTGATTGGTTGTCATATGATCGCATGTCAGATTTTTCTGACATGTGACCATGCGAGTGGTTACCTTTTTATACTGAGGCCCATTAGTGATGCAGTTTGGTGGTCTCGGAGGTGGTGATGTGGTAGCCTGGGGTTGGCTATCGCATGATCGCATTTCAGAGTTTTCTGACATGCGATCATGTGACCAGTTGACATGTGTCCATGGGGCCTGGTGGCAGGTGGTAATGTGGCATTTGCGGTGGTGAGGTGGTGAATTTCTATTAGGTGCCACATGGTGCTGCGGTGGTGGTCATTTCTAGAAGAAAGGTGGCATGGGCACTTTTTATTGGCTATCAGGTGGTGATGTGGTGGTCTTATGGCCTTGTTGCATGATCACAATGGCCATTTCCATGGCTTGCAATCATGTGACAAACCCCTAAGGTGTTAACTTTGTGTAGCGGTGGTTATGTGATTGTGGCAAGGTAACAGTCTATGGGTTGTCGCATGTTCGCATAGCCCATTTTTGGGCTATGTGATCATGTGACTAAGCACTGGACATCACAGTTGTAGAGTTCTTAGGTGGGCCCATGATGCTAGTCTTACCAGCATGCTAGTTTTTGATTGGTTGCTTGACTGCTGATGGGGCCAAGGACTTTGCAAAAGGTTTATGATTGATTGTCGACCATGGCTAAGAGTCTGCGATCGCATGATCGCAAGGGTGAGTTGGGTGCCTTGCGATCATGCAACCAGGCATAAGATGAAACCCATTTTCCTGTAGCGGTGAAGTTTATGATTGCACAATTTTGTGACTAGGGATGAATAGTCAAGTTGCTGAGCCCAGGAAAGCCATTTCTTTGCAAATTCAAATATCAAAAGGACTTTCCAACTATAGGAACTAGTATTGAATGCTTGCATGGAAAGATTTGATTGGTTTGGTGGAGATGGTTGTTGCGATGTGATCCAGGGTTCCTATGGTTGACTGCATGATGGTTTTGTACTTCGTGAAGGACAATTTTTGTTGCTCGAGGCTTTTTGTAGGCTGGTGCTAGTTTTCCCTCCAGTGGTTTTTTGAAATTTTGTTGTGGTTAGCCATTGTAACCCTCGCCCTAGCTGTCTGTAGCTTGTTGCATTCTCCTAGAGAATTCCAAGATAGTTGGTGGTATAAGTAGGAGGTTTTTGATAGTTTAAGGGTTCTAAATTTTGTTAATTTTAGGGGTTGTATCAACATTAGGGAAAAACCTCATGTATCTTTTGCATATTGTCTATGGTGTTTTTTGAATCAACTTGTAATATAGGGATCTCAGTCTTGGATCTCTCCTTTAGTTGCTCTTAATGAATTCTAAATTTTTTGGGTCATTTCATTTGGTTGCTTATGTATATGTTTCATCTCTCAATCTTGGTTTAGAATCAAGTTAAAAGTCTCTGAGTGAAGCATAGGTTCATTTGGTTCAATCAGTAAGGATACTTGTAAGTAGTGTAAGAGATGTTTAACTATGTTTATGGCTTGGATTCTAAGATGAATCTAGTAGTTGTCCTTGTGTTCCATGTTCACTTCAGCTGTGATGCCCAATGGATAAGGCACTGATCTTAAGCTACTATCCTTGTACTGATGCAAAGTGTTACATGGTTGTCTGCATCCTACAGGAAACCCAATTATATTTAATATCTCCAATCCTGCAATCCCTCATAGTTTTGAGGTCACAAGGCCATTTTACCCATAGTAATGGAGAGTCAATGAGTGTGTGGTTAACACTTAGTACTTTCTTACTATCCTATTATCTATTATTCAAACCTAGTTCTTGGTGTATGAAGTATATTTTATACTAGGTTAGGTGCACCCACCTTTGTTTTGCAGAGCCAGAAGTAGAAGAGGGCATATTAAGACCCTATAGTTGGTCCAGCTACCTTGCAGAGCTTTCATAATTGGATTTAACCAGTCCTAACATCAATCTCAAGGCATATTGTCAGCCCTAAGTGGCATAAGAGTTTTCAAACACCAACACATACATTCATTGCAAAATTGGAGAAGTTGGAGATTTTGAAACTATTGCAGCATATCAACAACTCTGTGGCGCCGATGGTAAATTGAAAATAGATCACAAGAAGACTCAGGAATTAGGGTTATCATGTATCACACACTATCCACATTCATTTAAGATAGATTGGATAAGAATTATTTTGAGCATGTATCACAATGACAAATTTTGGCTGGATAAACCGATAGAGGTCAACAAGAAAATGATCAGTAGGGTTACTGGGCTCCCTATAACCAACAAGGCTAAAGCCTTTCATAGTTCATCATGACCGGATGTTGAGAAGAATATTGGAGCATAATGGGATGGTCGAGCACTAAAGATTTCAATAATTAGACACCCAGTAGTTAAATTTGTAGCACATGTGATCTAATAGAAGATATTTCAATCAAGCAGACTCAACAGCGTAGCCTGCAATGCAGTAGACATGGTGCACAAAATTGTGGTGAAAGGTCACCAAGGTGATCTTTTTGAGGTATTTTTTCATCAACTTTAGGAAAATATGAAGACAATAAGAAAAAAGAAGTCTAATACATGTAAGTTTGGATCACTACTTGTTTGCATATTTTTCTATCTACAAAAGTATGTACCTAGCATTGGTAAAGTAAATTGGAAATCAGAAATACTAATAATGAAATAGATTAATGATATGATGAGTAAGTTAGGAGATAAATTAAATATAGAGTTTGATGCATACTTTAAAGAATTTTAGACTAAAATGCATAAAGAACTAGAATTCTGAGTGAATTAGTTCAAAGATTTGAGAATGATATATATTTTGTAGTCAACACAGATTATTCTTTGATAAAAATAGTTGAACCTAGGATAAAATGGTTGGCACCGATGGGTTATGAAATGAACCATGATTTCACACTAAAATCTATTAATGCACTACTTGCATTACCAAAAGATCCCATTGCCACTAGGTTCGAAGTATATAAAGAGGCCAAATCTATAATTTCAACAAGTATAGAGATTGGTAAAATATCTAGGAAGGTAAAGAAGATGAAGAAAGATCTTATTGCTAGATATGGAGATATGTCTGAAACACCTAAGGAGATATCGGTTGAATAGGAAAATGAAGGTCAGTTACAGTTGGTTGACAAACCATAAGATAGTGAAGAAACTGAGTCTGACGAAGAAGAAGATCCCACACCAGTTCCTCCACCTAAAATTCCTATGAAGAAGTAGTTACTAGTACAAGAAGGTATGAAGACAAGATCATCAAATATAGCTTCACCACCTAAGAAGAAAGAAGCAAAGAAAGTAACAAAACTAAGGACAGGTACACTGACAAGGAAATATATCAAGAGAAAGAAGAAGGTTGTAGCTTAGGCACCAAAGAAAAGGAGAAAACTAATAAGAAGTAAAGAAGATCTTGAGGAGACTGAGACTAAAGATGACATCAATCAATTCAAGGTGGTTAATAACAAGGTAAAATCCATAGATGAAGTCATTGAAGAAATAATTGAAAATGGAGATCTTAACGATCCCAAAATAGATAGATTTGACAAGATGTCAAATGAAGATCAAACCAAGATAGAAGAGGCTGTAATCCAAATGATGATCAAATTCAAGAAAGTTCCAATGGAATTTTCCTATGCATTACCGAAGAAGTTGGATGATAAGATTACTAAAAAATGGGCTATTGCACTAGATACCAAGAAAAGAAAGAGAGAACGATCTCTAGTTCGGGCAGCCCCACATTTAAGCTATGGAGAACTTAGTGAGTACATGACCAAATACCAAGAAATATTTATGATCAAGAACCAAGCCATGATGATACTGGATGAAAATGTGGTAGATATGGATACCACAAGTGATTCTTTATGGACATCAATTTTTAAGGCCGAAGAAAAAGCTGAGAAAGAAGCATTCTTAAACTTGTCTAAGAAGAGACAAAATTCCAAAGGTAAAGGTATTTGTATTAATGAGGGAAAAACAAAGAAATCAAAGAACACCAGTATATTAGTTACCGAGGTAATTGATATCATCGACCAAAAGGAAGAAATATGTGTTTCATAGGATGTACCAGATAAAGTTGAAATTCAACTGGAAAAGAAAACTGATGACGATGTACTCATTGAGGACATCACAAATGGTGATCCTGATGACAAAGATGATGAAGATGTAAATATTGCACCTAATCAAGATGAAGTACTAGACATTAAATGGCTATTTACATCACTACCAAGTAGACTTCCTATACTTGCAGAAGCAATTGAAATTCTTTCCCAAGTACAACCTGATGGCTCAAACCCTGAGAAAAACAAAGACATCACAGGGGATCAAGACACTGAGAAACCTGTAGAGACAGATGAGCCTACACAAATAGAGGCACCTTCCACTCAGATAAAGGTAATAGATGAGACAAAGGAAACCAAGGTGAAACCACCTGAAACCACATTCGAGGCTTCCATTGCATCAACTAAGACTACAACAACCAAGGAGCAGAAGAAGGAAGAAAGTGTGTCAACCAAGAAGGATACTCCAAGGACTTGAGATAAAACTATTGTTGTTATTGAGAATAAATCACCTCTAGCACTAGAGAAGAAGAAGAAAAAGAAAGGAAAAGGGCTAGTCACCCTAGATGAAGTGATAATTATTCCTAAGTGTGACCCGAGGAGCTTAAGCCCTAAAGACTTAAGAAACTATGGGGAATTATGTTCAAGAAAGGTAGCTCAAGAGAAAATGAAGCAAGAACACAAATGAAAATAAATCTTAACAGATGTGAGGGATATCCTACAATAGGTAGTACCTAAGGTGAATATGGATGAGGATACTCCTATTATAGATCAACTTTCTACAATTGCTGAGAAGATAAATGCCCTGTACGTTGATGCAGATAAATGAATTGAAGAAAGGATAGAATCTAGGATACAACACAAACTAGTAGAGAAAATAAGCCTAGAAGTGGAAATGAAGAAGGTCAAATTATCTAAGGTAATGACCAAGATAAAACTTATCACCTATTTAATTTGTCAATATTTACTGAAGCTTTGTACTATAGATATCTTCATTGTTGAAGGCAGTGAGAAGATCAAAGGATTGGAAGTAGAAATAAAGTTAAGTACAAATGCAGCTATAACTGAGCCAAATGATTTCTTAAAGCACATTCACTGAGTTCAGGAACTTCAATGGTTAATAGCAGATTTGAAGAAACAAGAAGAGCACATAACTGATCAGGTTACTGAGTTACAGACAGAACTCCTGCCATACCTAAAAAATTTTGAGACACACATTGTCAAAGCCAAACAACTCGTTGCAACACCATAAATTTTGGTGTTAGATAAAATCTTTGACATGCATGCACAAGTTGGTCTTGACCATATTTCTCTCACCAACTTGAAAGAGGAATGAGACAACCTCTTGGAGTCAGTGAATAAAACCCACTAGCATATTTTTGACAAGATGTGAGTATACTACTTAAATTTTGTATTTGGCATTACTATCAAAAAAGGGGAAAATAATGTAAAAGTCATTATGCCAAATATGTACATAGATGCTACATATAGTACATATTACTAGGAGCATGCACCAAGGGGAGTACTTAGTACTTTGAAATTTTTTGATGTGTATATGTATATGGCAGAAGATATAAGTTATATTGAAAATTTTGTCTGTATACATTTGAGTTTTGATACTAATGCCAAAGAGGGAGATTGTTATCTCTATTGAGCATTTATGGTTGTCATTAGTATCAAAGGTTTGTAAAGATATTGGTCAGTCACATACATTGAGAAAATCGGTAACTAGAAGCAAGACACACTAGTTGGTAAAGCATACACACTGAGCATCAGACAGTTTACCAAGCACCAGCAGACACTGACATCGACAGATAGTAAACATTGAGCATCGTAGTATACACTAAGTAGTTTATACAGTGTTTACCGAGGATCACAAAAAATGGCATAGTAATCTAATATGGCACATACTTTTATGTAAATGGTTACAATGGTTCATAAAACATTTTACCAAGATAGAGGAACATTTAATGTGATGATATTCATTAAATGCAATGTATATCTTTTGTAATATTTGATCTAGGTTATTTGTACACCATAGATCTTAGGGTTATGATTATGTTGTGTAACCTAATTTTGTGAAAGAGGCAAAAATAGAACACTATATATTTGTTTGTTCGCATCATTTTTGGTGTGAGTTGATATATGAATCACAGAGCACTTGAAGTAATTGCCTAACTTCAAGTCTATCAGTTAACAGAGCAGAACTGAGTATAGAGGAATTCAAATTTAGCAGAATTAGAAAAGACTACCGAGCAGTTCAGAGCAGAGATTCATCAAAAGTGAGGTGATATTTTATCAGAACTTATAGATCTGTATCAGACAATTGAGTTGTCAATTAGAAGATAATTACCTATTGCTTTCTGACCATTGTAATAGAGTTTTGGATAAAATCTCTTAACAGAGTAGACTTAACAGTCTTATAACTAGGTAGCTCTAGCTAATCTAACATGCCACTCCTAACAGGGTGAGATCACCAGAAGTGATCAAAACTTGTATCCCTAATAGGAAAACCTTTTCTATCTGTAGTAGTAAAAAATTTGTGGGTGTCATCCCCACCATAGTTTTTACCTTCTAACAAGGGTTTCTACGTTACCAAAATACTTGTGTCATGTGATTGTCCTATTGATTTCATGTTGTTTACTTTCATAAGTTAAATGAATGATTGATACATTAAATTAGATTCAAGTTATTTTTGGTCGGTTATTACTGTTTACAGTTATATATCTGAAAGGCTTACAATTAAATTTTTTGAAAGCACTAATTCACCCCTCCCCTCTTAGTACCTATCTCTCCTAACTCCAACAGGCTCTCTCTGTAATCCTACAGTCTCCTATGTTGCCTGTTGGTAGTCCAACATTGGCAACCATCCCTTTCCCTCATCCTTCGTAACCCTAACATATGTGGTGGTCTCCACTGGCACCCTCTACTGATGGCCGAACTGCCTCCATACTCGAGTGATAACAAAATGCTTAATGATCTCTGCATGTTGACCTAATAGTGGTTAACTGCACAACATGTATATGAGCTCGCGATCCTTGTCCCTCCACTACTCACATTGTCTATATGGCCTCCACTCAAAGGTTGTCAGCTCATCCAATAGCCTCTTGTAATAAGTAAGATCACCACTATGAGGTTGGGTGATGAATCCTGTATACCTATATATAGGGGCATCTCCACTCTTGAGGTTGTACTTGTGGTTGCATAATGGCTATGTGTTCCCATGCCCATATCTGTGCCAGGATGGCTCCACATGACCATGATCGCCCATCCATATATACAATCTTGTGTAGCTCATGGTACATGTCTTCTAGGATGGTTGGGCCCCACACCATCCATCTCAAGTGTGCCACCAAGTCTGCCACCAATCTATCCCAGCCTAGTGGGAACCCCCTCTAGCTCCTATCGATAATCAAAGCCTGTGCTACTATCAAGCACATGATGCACACCACTCGGTAATGCCAAACATACTCCTCTATCAACCGGTCCTAGTTGAGATGTCTGTCAATAATGGTCACATCCTGGAAAAGGTCCTGAATGGCCTGTCTCCCATATGTGGGAGTTTGATCATAGTATACATGTGCCAATACAAAATCATGTCATTTTTCATCATATGGAAACACTACATTTATGAATATCTATAAACATGATTATACTCACCACATCTCCATGGCTGGGTACATGCAGGATCTAGTAGATGTCCTCCACTATGATTGAGGCCTCTCTAGTTGGCAGATGGAAGGTGTTATGCTTGATGTGCCACCTCTCTGCCAATGCCATCAACAACCTATGGTTTGTCTATATATGGGGCATATCTAGTAGGTACCTGAACCCCATCCTAATCAAGTCATCTCTACCTGGATCATCTAGATCTTGGAACCACTCTCGATGCTCTAATGGTGAGCACCGCAAAAGCCTCCTGCAAGCCATAAAACTGCAAACCAGATGTCAAAGCATATCATGATGGATGTCTAAAATCAGTACAAGAAATATCAAATGCAAAAATTGTCTGTACCCATGTTATATTGCTCAAATTAACACTATGCGATACTTCTTATTATAATCTTGTGACACTATTTGTTGATATTGTATCATGCAATACTTTGTTACATAATGGTGTGATATTTTTCCTTGGTATGATATTTCACACTATATTGAATGACATTTCATCCAGCATTGTGCGATGCTTTCTTGAACAGTTGTGCAATACTTTCTTGACTTACGAAATATCATATGATACAATATATAACATGTGTGTGATACTTTAAAAGTATCATATGATGTTTCACATTAATATAATTTGAAAAATTTAAAAATATGTTTTAAAAGCAATAAATGACTCAAAAGGCTAGTTTTTTTGAAAACTTACTGGAGCACCATACTGAGGAGGCCGATTGTGCAACTGACCGTGCTCAAATTGATGTGTGTGGATGGGAATTGCTACCTACTAAGCCATAGTCTCTCTCTGATCTCTCAAAGTTCTCAAAATCACAATAAGATAAATGAATTTGAAAATGACCTTTTTACCCTTTATATAGCATTTTGACTTTTTGACCTAATTTTTGAAACATCTCAGAATTTCACAAAAATTGCACACCTAGCTAATGTCGACATCCTGGATCCATTTTTGGGATTGAAATCAAAATCCAAGTTTGATGAAGGGTGCTCCCCTTAATACCACAAGCACATAACAGAAATAGAGAAACAACAACAATATGCAAGAACAGAAAATTGGCTTCTTATTATCTCCACAAATGTGGAATTACAAACTTTCAGAATTACAATATGCAAAGCCACATGGGCATTCCCTTACAATATTCTGTAGGACAAAGCCTCGAATCAATACCCAGATCTACTACCCAGAACTATTCTGAACTGCCTAAGACAATAATACAGCCTTCCTTATATAGGCAATTTTCCACCGCCTGGGAAGGTTCCAGAATTTTAGCCAATAAGGCCGACCAAACTTAGAATTATTTTTATTTTACATTTCATTACATCATAGTCGGCTCAAAATAAATTTTGAAACCCAAACAGAAATTTTGAAGAAAAATCATTTTCTGCCATTTTAGGTGACCCAACTTTCGAAGACCATAAGTCATCACTAGTTGACCCGATTGACTATTGCAACCCCATTTCGAAAAGGGCGCGAGGAGCTCTACAATGCTTGAAATAAGAAAGCTTCATTCAGCCCAAAATTCAACCTCATCTGGGGCCTCTAAAGCCTTCAAAACTGAGTTCAAAGTTTCTGTCCCCTGCTGCCAATACCGAAAATCTTCAATATCTTCCAATATACACTTGATCTGGCAATGAAACTTTACTGGCAGACTTATATGACCAAAATGAACCTCCAAAAAAGAAATCAGATCATTCTGAGCACATACAAAAATTACCAAAAATAGTAACTTTCCATAAATAGCAGCTCTGCACAAAATAGCCCTTATTGAATACAAAAATAGAAATATTTTTGGGTGATGCAAGATTGCTCTTACACCCAGGATGCTCCTGCATCAAAGTTCATCTTGATATTCAAAATCACATTTTAAAATTTCTCCTTCTTTTGCACAGTTGGCTGACCGTTTGAGGCCTGATCCTTCGATCTTCACTGGGGCATCTTCATTTCTTCATCTCCATCTCTCTCAT
This sequence comes from Chamaecyparis obtusa, assembly GCA_027943335.1. NCBI lineage: Eukaryota > Viridiplantae > Streptophyta > Pinopsida > Cupressales > Cupressaceae > Chamaecyparis > Chamaecyparis obtusa. The sequence continues at coordinate 109,896 of BSBK01004879.1, read as the reverse complement.
TCCCCTAGTCTTTCATTCATCTCCTTCACTTCATCTCTCTGAGGTTTGACTTCATCTTTATCATATATCTTTCTCAGTCAAACCTAGTCAAACTAGGGCATATCTTCACTGCTTGATGGTTATTCTATCATCTTTCATCTTTGATTATGATTTCTCATGATTTGATCAAATTTATCAATTTACTATTTTTCCTCTATCTCATTTCAATTTTGATCATGAGGGGGTAGTACCTATCAAACTTCAATCCTTGATTCAACTTTATCAAACCTATCAATCAAACCTTGCTTGAGACTTGACAATCACCTATTTACAGGGGTGTTAGCCTTGTCTTTTTCAATCAGCTTATCTTTGTCCTGATGTGTTCCCATCTGTCAAACACACATCTGGGTTCTTTTGTGATCCCAAATCGATCTCACATTTCAACTTCATTCTTTGACTACATGTGATCCCAAATCAATCTCACATTAGTCAAAGAGGGGCAAATGTATGCACCCTAAAATGGTTGCCTAGACTTTGGGCCCCATTCTTCAATTTATCAATTTCCTGAATCAATGCTTTGTAATATTTTCAAATTAAATTAATTTTATTGATCAAATCCTAATTCTATCATTTATTCAATTATATTCTATGGATTAACCATTTTATCCTAAGTTTTTATCTAATTAAAAGTAATTCCCTCCCCTTTTATTAAATAAAAAGCCCCCACTTACGTCTTATCCTAAGTTGCACAAATAAAGCATTATTCCTATTTTATAAAAATAAGAAAAGGCCTTTTTGTCTCACATGAGGCACAAAAGTCAACACTTCTTTCTCATTGGAGAAGATTTGTGCACAAGGATTGGTCCCACTTTCAAACTCCACTCTTGATCAAATCTTTTGCCTCTTAATCTCCATGGTCCATTTATCTTTAAAAGGAGAGCTCTTTTCTCATTCAAAGGATCCCACTTTTGATGCTAATTTTGTGCTGCAGGTTTTCTTGGTGACTTTGGAGCTTTGGAGAGCTTGTTGCATTCTAGGAACTCATTCTAGTCTTCATACTTGCATTATAGCTTAGTTTCTTTCATTGCATTCTTAACTTAGTTTCCTTTGAAGTTCTAGCTTAGTTCACATAACTTAATTAATAATGGATTGTAACACTTTCATTTCCATAGCTTAGTTGCATTTTTCATTCTAGCATAGTTGCATTGCATTTTCATCAAGATTCTTGAAGATATTGGCATTCTTTCCCTTGTCTCTTTGAATCTCCCTGTTGGTGTCCAAAAAATCTTATGTACAAATGGCTGCCAATATGCTTTGAGACTAATGTTAGGACTGGTTAAATCCAAATATGAAAGCTCTGCAAGGCAACTGGACCAACTATAAGGTCTTAATATGCCCTCTTCTGCTTTTGGCTCTGCAAAACCAAGGTAGCTGCACCTAATCCAGAAAAAATTCAAACTCACTACACACCCTATACTTTTGGATTCATAAAGTAGATCATAGTAAAGGATTGCTAAATGCTAACCAGGCATTCATTGAATCAACTCTACTATGCAGGGTAAAATGGTCTTGTGAAAGGTATTACTCGTGATGGTATTGATATATAGAGATGTAGGAAATAGCTAGAAACCCATCAAATATTGGACTCCACTGCATATACTAACCCTTGATCAGTGCCATTATCCATTGGGTAGACCTCACATACAAACAATGAGAACATGAACCAACTATTGTCAAAGACTCATAGCCATAAATGTAAACATTCCAGCCCATCCACTACTTATAAGATCCTTCTGTAGACAACCAAGAATGAATCTATGTCCCCTCTAAAGTATATTTCACTTGATCCTAGACCAAGAACTAAAGACAAGAACATATGCAAAGGGAACCCTATGCAATGGATCAGAAAATCTAAGATTCACAAGAATGACACCAAGGAGAGACTTGGAAGCATGAAAAACTTACATTAAGTATAATGAGTCATGTACATGATCAAAGTAATACAGAGATCAAACCACTTCATTAACCTGCAAAAGACTTCCAGGAATTCTATTTAGCTTACATGCAATGTGACAGAGCCTTCTATTTCCCACTGGAACGAAACAGAATGGAACCCTCAACAAGTCAAAATTTTGACCCTTTATACTACTGCTTGCCATGGGAACCCAAAATGGGTTGCAACAAGCTACAGATAGCTAGGGCATAGCCTTCACCAACTAGGTCAAGAAATAGCTAGAAAACCATAAATTCTAGGTACCTCCTATCGCTGCAAATCCAAATTTGAAAATAAATGGTCAGCATGCATTCACAGGCTTCATATTCCTTAACCATTTGCCCCTAGTTGTGCAGTTGCACGGTCACAAACCTCACCACCATAGAAATTTGGGCTCCATCTTATGCTTGGTCGAATGATTGCATAGCTCAGAAATGGGCTATGCAAACATGCAACAACCCACTATCCTCTACCTTGCCGCAACCGCCACCGCGAAGAAACTAACAGCGCATCGGCGTTCAAATTGAGATCAACATTAAGTCCCCATCGTAGATCCTCCTATCTTCCTGAGTTCATGGCTTAAGTCATCCAGGCACCTCAAGTTACTTTCAGCGAACACATGACAGAGGAAAATCCCAGTCGTGGAATGAAACTCTAAATCCTAGTTAGATTCACCGAACACATGACTGCATGTGCCAAAATAACACCTTAAGTCATTTGGCGAACTGGCAACTGAAGACATTTTTCTACTTTGTGGAAATAATAGCGTTGCCACTAAAACATCACACGAACTGATGACAAGAAGAAGACTTTGTCGGGCCACCAATTATTTATCCACACCACCAAAAACACCAAGAAAAATAATCAGGTCCACGTTCAAATTTTTCAACCTACCAGCACGGACCAACCGGAGACTGCCATGACACCATCTACCAATGGGACCACCAAACAACCACAAATGGGCCCCAGCACATGTGGCACCCTATTGCATGATCACATAGCCCAAAGATGAGCTATACGAACATGCGACCACCCACAGACCATAATCGCAACTGCACGACATCAACACCAGGGGGTTCCATCACATGATCGCAAGCCATGGAAATGGCCCTTGCGATCATGCGACAAGGCTGTGAGACCACCACATCAACCACTTCTCTACATCTAATAGAATACTACCACCACACTACCATGGACATGTGTTAATCGGTCACATGATCACATAGCCAAAAACTGGGCTATGCGATCATGCGACAGCCAACCCAAAGCTGCCACATCACCGCCTCCAGAACCATAGAACAACAATCACCAACTGTGAAGAGTCAAGACCCATGTGGATAGATGGCAAGTGGTCACATGATCGCATGTTAAAAAAGTCTGACATGTAGCCATGTGATAGCCAATAAGGACATGCCATCTGTCACCCCTCTTACACCAGGCCCACCTCACCGAAGAGACGCCTGGAATAGACAAAATCAATGGCAGGTGCATGATCACATGGGGAAAGAATATTCCATGTGATCACATGCTGACCATTAATCTCCTCCCTCCGCTGCTTTGAAGAAACTAGCCCCACATCATCGCACTTGCACAGTTAAGACAGATGAACAAGGAGTGCCGATAGGAAAGAAGAAAGGCAAGGTCAAAAACACACAGGGTTTTTAGTGAAAGATCAAAAACACACAGAATTTTCAACATGACACAAAGGTAAACAAGGAAGCTGAAAACATTGAGGGTTTTCATGCAGGCCAAAAAGGTCAAAAATGTCATGGATTTTTGAAAACACTGTGGGTTTTCGACACTGTGGAAAATTTTAAAAACATTTCCTAGAGACCTTGAAACTCGAATAACTTTCTGGGTTTTATGATTCAGCATGTGCAAATTGGACCAGAGCTTGGTGACAACACAAGGAACATAGGGTAGGACACAAACCATGAAACATTTGTAGGGAAGAGGCAATTTTCAAAAGATTTTGCTATGACCAAAAAATGGCCTAACAATGGCTCTAGTTGGGGATGCATGTCTCTTGCAGGCATGGCAAGAATTCAGAATCACTGAGAGAGCAGACCAACCACTGGAAAAAAATAGAGAACTCAGAAAACATGGGGAACAGGAAAGAAAAAGCACACAACAGGAAAGGAAGAGATATTTACAGAATGTACATTTTTACAAAAACCTGCAGCAACAAACATGAGTTAATTCCTGCCTCTGTCAAAAATCTGATTGTCATTTCTTCCTTCGTGAGGCACACCAGACATTTTGTTTTCATTTGTCTCCATAGGCTTGTCAACATGTTCAACCAGCATATCAGGAAGAACAAAGTAGCTTTCTTCATAGTGCATGTAAAATTTTTTGGCACTCTCTCCATCTTACTCACTCTGAAGAAACAAATTAGTATACCCATGAACAGCATCATCAGATAAGAGCCTATTCTTCTCCACTGATTCATGTATGCCACCAATTGGAAACATAAAGAACTCATACTCTGCCTACTGAAAAACCTCATCTAGATCCTATCTTTGCATTTCCATAGGTGTAACCAGCTGGACCTCAAATGAAGAGTCATATTTATACCCACAGCTGGAAAATGGGCATCCCAATTTAACTGAATCTAGGACCTCCACATGCTCTTCAAATAGAGGATTGATAACTCCATGCAATGCACCATGCTGAACATCATGACAGAAAATGGGCTGAAAAACAAATTTTTCATCATATAAAGCATTAGAAGACACTTTAAAATTAGTATCCATCTCAACCTCATGGAGACTCACAGCACATGAAGCAAAATCAAAACCATATGAAGACTCACTGATATCACATTCAAACACCACTTGTCTTCATACTCCTCACTGAAGGAGTGTTCACTTCCACCATTACTCTCTTCCTCCCATGCCTCATCTGATTCACATGAGGACACATTAGCATCACTGCCTTCATCATCCTCAGCTGAATAGCCGCTAAAATCATATTCAGACATTTCTGAATAAATGGAGGATCCTGTACACCTTGACCCTGATTCCTACTCACTACCACAATCTGAATACTCCTCTGACAAAGACTCATTAGAAGAAGTACCCTCAGCACTAGAGATGGATTGTTCTGGAATACAACAGTCATTCCCCTTTTGCTAACGGTCTCTTTGCAACCTTTTCCATTCATCATCATCAGCAAAATCCTCTAAGAACAACCACTTAAACTCAGTCAAAGAAGAAATACATTTTGGGGGTAGATTTAGATACCAATTAGATGCAACTCCCTTGAGGGATCTCCCAAAAAACATCATGTTCACATCCTCATCCAAAATATGATATTCTATAATGAATCTATAGAATGCTAGGACATGTCTGACTACTGAATCAAACTTACAATCAAAGGTAGGAATCAAACCCAAAAGCTCACTAGGAAAAGAGTGAGGGGACCTTCAAAGAGCATAACTTAGAGGTATATCCAACCTGAGAAAACCCAGCTGCCTAGACTAACTTTTCCCCTGATTATTCATTTCATTTAATGCAAGATGAGAGCCACTCATCTTATCTCAGTCTTCTCTTTATACTAGCACTAAATACTTGATAGGGAAACTTTGTAATCATAAATACCTGGAAGTTTTGCAGTAGAAAACTTTGTTGACTGGAAGGCAAGGCAGATTTTAAGCTCACCATGGAACTCCATCAGATTTTGCAATGTAGAGCTACTCCCAACCAATACAAAACTCCAAGTAACTCACTGTTTATCAGAATGAACACTGATCAAATAGAGACAAATCAGAGCCACCACTCACAACTAGGTGAGAAAAATTTTTAAATGCTAACATTGTCTATCTGACTCTTTCCAATGGCCACCAGAGATTATGATTTCCTTAACAAGATTTGCTGTTTCTCCCCAGTAGAGTCACCATATTGTTGGTGTCTGAAAACTCTGTCATGACCCCCTTATTAGATAGAACCTAGTAAATAACGATCATACAAGTATTATAGTTATACATTATAGTATAGATGTTAATAAATTAATAATAGTAAATCTACTCTTAAAATATTAATATAATATTTAATAATATTGAAGATAATGATATTGTTAATTAAATGATAAACAATATACATTGATAATATTGATATATTGAACGTTGATAACGAATATATTGTATATTATGTAAATATTAAATATAAATCATTACATAATTAATATTATTAATATCATTATAATTTACTAAACGATATAATTAATTTATATACATCAATTAGATCAATAACCAATATTATATCAATTAAATCAATAATCAATGTGTTAAAATATACAATAGAAAATAATAATAATCAATTTGATAATGTTAATAATATTATTAATAATATACATTAATGAATAATCATATTATTATTAATTAATATTAATGTCATTAATATTAATAATATCATCAACAATATATATTGCTAAATAATAACACCATTATTAAACAAACAAAATGATACATTCTAAATTAACAACATTAACAAATAAATTATCATATACTAATTAAATTAGAAGACCTGTCGGCATCACAAGGTCGCGTCTGTACCCTTAGGACTGGTACTTAAGGACGTACCAACCACTGGCGAAACATACATATCAATTTTTACATAAGAGAAAATGCAATCCCACGTAACTCAAGCAAAACAGAGTTGTGAAGTCCACGGTGTGGATAGTACCGTCTGATGTGAAGTACAGTCGACGGTCACATTAAGTTGAGGTACAGTCAACAAACCAATCGACCAGTCAAGGTACTAAGACTTGACTAATATAATACTTATCATATGTATGATTGATGTTATGGAAGTTTGGAAGTAATATATATATATATATATATATATATATATATATATATATATATATATATATATATATATATATATATATATATATATATATATATATATATATATATATATATATATATATATATATATATATATATATATATATATATATATATATATACACACACATGTAAACTCAATATCTTTGTTATATATATTTGGATTTCTCATAATATAGGAGAATATAGCAATAAATAGAAACAAGAATTAATCTTGGTATTTAAACTATACAATATAGAGTTTACCTTTCTTTCCGCTACTACAATGCTTTGGGGTCGGAAGCCCGATGGAAGGGAGAGGCGGAGTAATTTCGGGCACATATCGGGTTGTCCCAATACTAGGGTTAGGCCTTGAGGGAAGCCACTTGTAGCCTGTTTCACGCGCCCGGAGCACGATAAGCCTTCCAACCCATAGTGATTGTAGTATACGAAGAAGGAAGAACCCTATATCCTAGGGATCTAAATACCCGTCTAAGTTTAATAGATATGTTTTTATTAAGGTTAACATAGAATTTGTTCACAATTGTAAGATGATTTCCTAATTTATGCCTAACTGATGGAATTTCAGTCTAGGGGTAAAAAGGGGTCATTACAAACTCTTATGCACAAATGGCTGCCAATATGCCTTGAGACTGATGTTAGGACTGGTTAAATCCAAATGTGAAAGCTTTGCAAGGCAACTGGACCAACTATAGTGTCTTAATATGCCCTCTTCTACTTCTGGCTCTGCAAAACCAAGGCAGGTGCACCTAATCTAGAAAAAATTCAAACTCACTACACACCCTATACTTCTAGATTCATAAAGTAGATCATAGTAAAGGATTGCTAAATGCTAACCAGGCATTCATTGAATCAACTCTACTATGCAGGGTAAAATGTTCTTGTGAAAGGTATTACTGTTGATGGTATTGATATATAGAGATGCAGGAAATAGCTAGAAACCCATCAAACATTGGACTCCACTACATATACTAACCCTTGATTAGTGCCATTATCCATTGGGTAGACCTCACATACAAACAATGAGAATATGAACCAACTGTTGTCAAAGACTCATAGCCATAAATGTAAACATTCCAGCCCATCCACTACTTATAAGATCCTTTTATAGACAACCAAGAATGAATCTATGTCCCCTCTAAAGTATATTTCACCTGATCCTAGGCCAAGAACTAAAGATAAGAACATATGCAAAGGGAACCCTATGCAATGGATCAGAAAATCCAAGATTCACAAGAATGACACCAAGGAGAGACTTGGAAGCATGAAAAACTTACATTAAGTATAATGAGTCATGTACATGATCAAAGTAAGACAAAGATCAAACCACTTCAATAACCTACAAAAGACTTCCAAGAATTCTATTTAGCTTACAATGTGACAAAGCGTTCTATTTCCCACTAGAACCAAATAGAATGGAACCCTCAACAAGTCAAAATTTTGACCCTTTATACCACTAGTTGCCATGGGAACCCAAAATAGGTTGCAACAAGCTACAGATAGCTAGGGCATAGACTTCACTAACCAAGTCAAGAAATGGTCAGAAAACCATAAATTTTGGGTACCTCCTATCGCTGCAAATCCAAATTTGAAAATAAATAGTCACCATGCATTCGCAGGCTTCATATTCCTTAACTGTTTGCCCCTAGTTGCGCAGTCGTGTAGTCACAAACCTCACCACCACAGAAATCTAGGCTCCATCTTATGCTTGGTCGCATGATCGCATAGACCAAAAATAGGCTATGTGAACATGCGACAACCCGCTATCCTCTACCTTGCCATAATTGCCACCGCCAAGAAACTAACAACGCATCGGTGATCAAACTAAGATCAACATTAAGTCCCTGTCGTAGATCCTCCTATCTTCCTAGGTTCATGGCTTAACTCATCTAGGCACCTCAGGTTACTTTCAAAAAACACACGACAAAGGAAAATCCCAGTCACGAAATGAAAGTCTAAACCCTAGTTAGATTCAACAAACACATGACTGCATGTGCCAAAATAACACCTTAAGTCATTTGGTGAACTAGCGAGTGAAGACATTTTGCCAGTTCACAGAAATAATAGCACTGCCACTAAAACATCACACGAACCAGTGACAGGAAGAAGACTTTGTCGGGCCACCAAATATTTATCCACACTGCCAAAAACACCAAGAAAAATAACTGGGTCCATGTTCAAATCTATCAACCTGCTAGCACAGACCAACCAGAGACTGCCACGACACCATCTGCCAATGGGACCACCAAACAACCATAAACAAGCCCCAGTACACGTGGCACCCTATCACATAATTGCATAGCTTGGAGACGGGCAATGCGAACATGCGACCACCCACAGACTGTAACTACAACCGCATGACGTCAACACCAGGGGGTTCTATTGCATGATTGCAAGCCATGGAAATGGCCCTTGTGATCATGCAACAAGGTCATGAAACTACCACATCACCCACTTCTCTACATCCAATAGAATACTGCCACCACACTACCATGGACACGTGTCAACCAGTCGCATGATCGCATAGCCAAAAACTGGGCTATGCGATCATGCGACAGCCAACCTAAAGCCGCCACATAACCGCCTTTGGGACCATGGAACAACAACCACCAACTGTGAAGAGCCAGGACCCATGCAGACAAATGGCAAGTGATTGCATGTCGCATGTCAAAAAAATCTGGCATGCGGCCATGCAACAGCCAATAATGACATGCCATCTGTCACCCCTCTGACACCGGGCCCACCTCACTAAAAAGATGCCTGGAACAGACAAAATCAATGGTAGGCACATGATCACATGGGGAAAGAATATTCCATGCGATCACACGCCAACCATTGATCTCCTCCCTCTGCTACTTTGAAGAAACTAGCCCCACATCATCGCACTTGCACAGTTAAGACAGATGAACAAGGAGTGCCAATAGGAAAGAAGAAAGGCAAGGTCGAAAACACACAGGGTTTTTGGTGAAAGATCGAAAACACACAAAATTTTCAACATGACACAAAGGTAAACAAGGAAACTGAAAACATCGAGGGTTTTCATGTAGGCCAAAAAGGTTGAAAATGTCATGGATTTTTGAAAACACTGTGGGTTTTTGACACTGTGGCAAATTTTGAAAACATTTCCTACAGACCTTGAAACTCGAATAACTTTCTGAGTTTTATGATTTAGCATGTGCAAATTGGACTAGAGCTTGGTGACAACACAAGGAACATAGGGCAGGACACAAACCATGAAACATTTGCAGGGAAGAGGTCATTTTCAAAGGATTTTGCTATGACCAAAAAATGGCCTAACACTCCCATTGCATGGTTTACTAGCAAGGTTATATGCTTAATAGCTCTAGTTGAGAGCCCTCTAAACACCCTTGCACTCCATGCCTAGGGAGCTCTAGCTAGCTCTCTCAAGGTTTCCAATCCATGGATGCTCTTGGAAGTAATGACTTAGAGAAGTGCACATTTTGAGTGTACAACAGGGACCAAATTTATTCATTTTCAACTTATCATATGTTCTAATAGGAAATCTGCCTTTCTTCAAATGTACCATTACTTCATCACCAACATAAAAAAATCTTATGTCTTCTTGACCTATCTTCGTTATCCTTGTATTTTTTATTACTCTTCTCCAACTTATGTTTCACTTCCTCATGAAATGACTTCATAAACTCAAAAAATCCTTCCCCTTCAGCACTCCTCTTTTCTTCACCATCTATATCTCTTAGGTCTAATATACCACTCACTTGTATGCCATTAGAAATCTCAAATGGTGTCTTTCTAGTACTCATATTCACTAAACTATTGTATGAAAACTCTACTTGTGCCAACATTAAATCCAAATTATTTGGTTTATCTCTAACTAAGCATCTTAACAAGTTACCCTTGAACTTCTATTTACAACATATGTTTTTCCATCAATCTATGGATGAAATGTGGAACTAAATTGCAACTCGGTGTTCATCTTCTTCCATAGAGTCTTCCAAAAATAACCAACAAACTTATTGTCTTGGTCAGAGATGATACTCCTTAGTAATCCATGCAATTTGACAATCTCCTTAAATAAAAGATCTGCTATATGCAATGCATCTAATGTTTTTCTACAAATATGGAATCATTACCTCGTATTGTCATTGGTAAGCCTAGAACAAAATCTATGCCAATATCTCTCCAAGGTTTCTCAGTACAGAAATTAGTGTATACAATCTAGTATTCTGACTTACTCCTTTTGCAGCTTCACAAACTCCACAACTCCTCACAAATTTCAAAACATCCTTATACAACTAAGGCCAAAAATATCTTTCCTTCAAAAAACTCAATGTCCTATCAATACCAAAATGTCCATCTAAACCACTTCTATTTTATTCCTTTATCAAATTAGTCCACATTGATCCTCTTGGTATAGATAATTGAATTCCTTTGAATCACATACATTCTTGAATGAAACAATCTTCAAACTTACTCAGTTGATTTAGTATAAGTGTTATGCACACTCTCCACTGCTCAAAAAAATCAGGGTAATCTTCATACAAATTATTCATATCATCAAAATCAAGAACATTAATTATCACTTCAGTCATCAAAGATCTTCTTCTACTCAATGCATCAAAAAATTAGTTAGATACTCCGCTCTTATGTTTTATCACAAATGTGAAATTATGCAAATATTCCACCCATTTCATATGTCTCTGATTCAACTTATTCTGACTACCTAAATACTACAAATCCTTATGATTAGTATATTGTAAGTACCTAAAATATAATGTCTAAGAACACAAAGCTAAGCTAGAATTCAACAAAACAAAGAAGATAAACAATTATGATTAGACCTAAAAAATGAAGACCAAGCAACAAATGGAATGCAAACCTCAAACCAAAGAACCTTCAAGTTGTAGAAGCTTTGTCCAAGGATGGAATGTGTGCTCAAATGCTATGCCCAAGCTTCAATGGAGATTTTGGCATTATAATGGTAGCTTGGTAGTTTTTAGGCTCTCAAACTAGCATGATAACTTTGCATAAAAGATGGATGAAAATGAAGGAGAGCTTCTCTTTTATAGAAAGATGGGTGAAAGGGACAATCAAAATTAAGGGGAAAAAGAGGAGTGAGCAATGGTGGAGATGCATCCAAGGGAGAGCACATGGATTGTGCTTTCTCAAATACATAACATTGTGATAAGTGTCACAATGGGGGAGGATGAGAAGAGAGGCATCTTTGGAAGGTGTGAGAGGGGACAAGTGTGTAAGAGGTGTAAGAGGCTTTATGATTTTATATTGGAGGATGTGGAGGTGTTGGCATGAGGGTTGACTTTGAGTTGGATTAGCATTTCTTAATCTTGGATTATGATTGTGCACATGTTTAAGGGATGATTAGGCTTGGTTTAGAGGGTAAGTGGAGGATTAGGGAGATGTGATGGGAGGAGAGAGAATGAGTGGAGTGTTAGATTAGCTAAGCATGGATTATTAGCTAATGGAGGAGAATTAGGATTTTTAGAATTAAATATTTTATTTAATTCCAAGTGGGAGGAAAAAGGGGTTTGTGAATTAATTTATTTAGATAACTGTATCTATTTAAATTAATAGAAGAATAGCCATTTAATCAATTATCAGACTATGGGTTTGTCATTTAGATAATTAATTAGACTATAGCTAATTAACTAAATTAATTAACTAGGGGATGACATAAATTAATTAAATAATAATATTTAATTAATAAAATACCTTAGGAGAAGACTAAATAAAATTATTAAATTATGTAATCAAATTTAGGTGTCTACATTTTGCCCCTCTTTGATGTAGTGTTAAAATAACACTACTTCGAAGATGTTTTTAACAATAAAAAGATGACATGAAGAATGGACTAGGTAGTAGAGTTGCCTAGTTATGGGTCAGGATGTGTGACTAATAGAAAGGATTGATAGGAGATGAGGATGAGGATGCCCCCTCAAGAGGATGGGTGGGTTAAAGAGAACATGTGTGTACTCTTGAAATAGATGAGGGGATGCATGTAGGATGAGGTTAAGAACGTGAGGTGAAGGAGGTGAGGAAGCTTGCATTATGATGAGGTGTTTATGGGGGGGCAAGATGGGTTAAAAATGGGATGCGAGGGAGATGTGATAGATATTCTCTTGGGGGATTTTCTCTTTTGGGTTGATGCTTTGATACGGGATAGGGATGATGGGAACTTTGTTCGAATGTTTGATAGGGTGGAGGATGTTCAGTGAAGCTTGAGCATGGGATGTTCCAGAGAAACACCACCATGTAGTTTTGAGCACTTATTTTGATATAGCAATAGAAGGGACTAACCACAGTTACTAGGAACTTGAGGTCATGTCACTAGCATTGCATAGGACTGATGTGAAAAAGACACACAAGGATTGCCCTAGCATCACACATACATCCCGAAAGACACATGGTGGGGATGATGTGAGGGAACCCGTAGACAAACAACATTTTCCAAGTGCACCAAGTAACCCAAAAGATCACAAGTGGAATGTGCAAGGGTCATGTCCAACTGACTCATAGGAAGAAGCCAAAAGATCACAAAAGACCATGCCCTAGAGACTAACACCTCCGGTTGCAACACACCATGATATAAATGATCGTGGTGGCCTTAATGGGAGTAGTCAACTAAGATCACAAAATCAACTGAAAAGATAGAATAAGCAAACTGAAAACAATGAGATAAGACCAAAAGATGTCCTTTGCCAAAAGAGATCGACTGACTATGGATGTTGAGATTAGATTAGACATGGAGGAAGGATGTATCCTACAAGGACCAGGTTGATAGGGACTAATTGCATGGGGACTATTGCTGGGCAAACAAACAACTTTTGGAGAATCATAGTGATGCAAGATACTTGCTGAGGGAACATTGCTGATATTGAGATCATTCAAGTCATGTGCTTTTGCGATCAAGTGATACTACTAGGAAGGACCAAAATGATATGTACAAGGTGGGGACACTATATATAGCAAGTATTTACATCATTGCAGGAAGTGGGATAGCAAATCTCATGTGCTAGCGCAATGGGGATGACACCTTGGGAACAAGGGATGGGTGAATCAGAAATGAAAAGTTGCGAATGAATGGGGGGTGATGGGATTTTGATAGATAATGATACGGTCCACTATGTATGGAATCTTTTTACCATGTTTTCACCAACATACTTGCCCAAGGTGCTTGAATTGCCAAGTTTTCACCATTGGACAATATTTTTCTCTTTACTTTTTTCAATTTTTCAATTTTTTTGATTCATCAAGGCGCTTGTTGACTAGGTTTTCACTAGGATGATGATTTTTTTCAGGACATTTTATATTTTTTAGGGTTTTTTCAGGATCATATTTGATTTTTAGGATTTTTTCCAAGATCATATTTGATTTTTAGGATTTTTTTCAGGATCATATTTGATGGGTCAAGCATAGAACCGCTTTAGATGTATGATATTAATAGGATCAAGAAGAGGCTCCCCTTCAGGTGTAGACAACTGATAAGCACCGGAACTGAAGCAAGTTGTCACCATGTATGGACCTAACCAGATGGGCTCAAGCTTTTCTTTCTTTTCATAGTTTGCTTGTACTTTCTGGTTCTCTTTCAGGACTAGGTCTCCCACTTGGAAATGTTGAGGGTGTACCTTTTTATTGAAGCTCCTCTTGAGAGGATTTTGGTACATGATCATGTGATCATAGGCCCGTTGCCTCTTTTCATCTAATAAGTCTAGCTATGTTGAGTGTGCCACACGGTAGTCTTCATCTGTGATATAGTTCTTCATGGAAATGCAGAGTGAAGGGATTTTGACCTCAATTGGCAGGACAACTTCGACACCATATATGAGGGAGTATGGGGTGGTGCCTGTGAGAGTACAGAATGAGGTGTGATAGGCCTAGAGGGCGAGATTGATTTTAAAATGCCAGTCATGACTAGAATCATTGACAACTTTTTGTATGATTTTGAGGATGGTTTTGTTAGTTTCCTCAGCCTGGCCATTCCCTTGTGGAAAGCATGAGCTAGAAAAGTGTTGGTGAATGTGGAATTGGTCACAGAGCTTTGTAACATGTTGGTTTTCAAATGGAGAGTCATGATCTATGAAGATGGTGGAGGGAATGCCAAAATGACAAATGATGTGGTAGAGGATGAATTTGGAGATCTGGACACCAGTAGTTAACTTGAGTGGAATTGCTTCTATCCACTTTGTAAAGTACTCTGTGGCTGTAATGATATACTTGTGTCCATTAGAAGAATGAGGGTGGATCATGCCAACAAGGTCAAAACCCCAACACAAGAAAGGCCATAAAGGTGCAATGGGTTGTAAGTCCTGCACAGATCTAGGCTAGCTGAGTACTGATGTTGTGGAAAAGACTTGGATCCTACGAGATCTTGTAGACTCTTACTTGCTTTGTAATTGGTTGTAACTCGGAAGGCCTTATAGCCTAGAACATTGCATGTAATCAGTAAATTGATGAATAAAGATTCTAGTTTCATATCAGATCTGGTATTATTATTATTGAATTCTATTGTGTTTTGGTTTGGCTACAAGGTCGGGCATTCCTTAATTAGATCCTCCATCCTTGATTGCGTCAAAATGCATATGAGATTGAGTTACCTGATGACATGGATATATCACTGATTTTCAACATTGCTGATTTATATGAGTATCATGAACTTGATGAAGACATGACAGTACTAATGGAATATCCTAAGAAACAAAATAAATAAGTTGAACAGATTTTGGAGAAAATAATTGGCAAGAGTGCAAGAGGTAAACACTATATGGAATATCTAGTAAAGTGGAAGAATAGACCAATTGAAGATAGTTCATGGATTTCACAGTCTAAGTTAGATGCAACTTGGACTAGACCTGCTAAATGAGTTAAAGAATCATTTCTTAATAACCCCAGGTGTCTGATGTAGGATCATCTCGGGTCCTTGGCAATCATGTGTCACCAAAAAAAAAGGATTTTGAAGTTTGTCTGTGTTGCTCGGTTCCTTCTTTGATTGACTTGGTCGGTAGTTGGTCAGTTTCATTTGGTTACCAAGTGTGGTCGGTTATCTCCTGGATGGTCATTTGTCTCACTATCACTCAGTGATGCTTATCTGTTGCTCAGTCATCCTTTCTTACCGAGTAGTTTATTTTTGACTTTCTATTGAGGCTAACTTATGCGTTGATTTTGGGTCTGTTGGTTGTGGATTATTCCCTTTGATCTTCAACTTGCAGATTTACACTTTGATGGATAATGTAAATGAAACTCTGACTCTATCACCACTCCAAATTCCATAAGGAAGAGGGCCAATTGACAAGGATCAAAAGATCCTCCTACACTTTGAGCCTCAGTGCTCAGGCAGGTGTACCCTTGACTCACTTCTCTAAAGGAGTCTAAAACAATATTCCACTATATCTCATATAAGATTGTTAAAGATTTATCAAATAATGTTTATGTTTGTAATTATTAACCATGCATACCTCAAGAGGAAGGACCAGTGCCTTATCCCAAGGCTCAAAGTCACCTAACTGTATACCTCAACTGAATACCTCAAATCAAACACAATGGAATCTGAGGTAAGTGCTTTGCCTATTACCCTTTCCCTCAAGCACAAGGACATCAAATTCTACACCTGACTACAAACTCACTGAATTCACCTAGAAGACTTTAATCCTAACTTTGTTAGGAACTCAAAGATAAATTCAAAATACTCTTTGTTTACCATATGTTAGCACACTTTGTGAAACTAACATATATGAGCTCAGAGACAAACAAGAAGACATACACAAGATACAAGATTGGGATTCAAAATGTTCTCATTAACACAATCAGAATCAGCATACAATTAGAATGATACCAAGAACAGAAAAGTCACAAAATCAGACTTCTATCAACATATTATAGTCAAAAACTAGGGACCAAAACCAACAATGTTTTGGAACCCTTGCAAAATTAGAAATTTTGCAACTTATACCCCCTAGTCATCTTAAAAATTTGCAACAAGCTACGGATGACTAGGGTTAGGGTTTCAACCACCCAACCTGCTGGAAACGGTCTAAAAAGTTATTACAGGGGTGGGAAACACAGTCAATCAAGAAAGAGGAAATTCTTGAACTGATCCACAATCATGAAATTCTTCTCTGCAAGTACAAGGGATCACAAAATCAGGCTCAAAAGGACACCCTGCAACAAGCCTTAAGCACACAACCAAAATGGTACAAGCTCTGCAAACAATCCAACAGCACCCTGGACCACACCACAAATAGCAAACTAGTCATTTCTCACTGAACAAGGTCATTTCTGTAATGAATTCCATAAATTTGGTACTTTCTATCGCTCGAAGCTCTCTGAAAATTCAAATTTGAACCACAACAGCTAAATCCTTGGCGCCTACAGAGAATGACGGCCCACTTTCAAACTTTAACCATCTTGCCAGCTCGGACCAACCGAAAACTGCCACAACACCACCTACCAACAGGACCACCAAATAATCACAGATGGGCCCCAACACACGTGGCACCCTATCACATGATCGCATAGCCTAAAAATAGGGTATGCAAACATGCGACAACCCACAAACACTAACTACCACTGCAACTACCACCACATGGAGTTGACAGAAAATGTTAGTCTTATGATCACATAGCCTTGCAAAAGGCTATGCGAACATGTGACTAACCGCCAGCAAACCACCACCACTACCTGCCATTAAGTTGCAGTCCCATCAAGCAAAACCACCTCAGCACCATAGACACGTGTCACCTGGTCACATGATCGCATAGCCAAAAATTGGGCTATGCGATCATGCGACAGCCAACCCAAAGCCACCACATCATCACCTCCAGGACCACAGAACAACAACCACCAACTGCGAAGAGCCAGGACCCACATGGATAGATGGCAAGCAGTCGCATGATCGCATGTCAGAAAAGTCTGACATGCGGCCATGCGACAGCCAATAAGAACATGCCATCTGCAACCCCTCTGACATAAACCAACTCATCAACACGCGGATGAATGAAAATGTGCCAACTAAAAATAGCATGGCATATAAGAACTACTTGGCAAATAGGACCCACCAATGAACTACCGCCTGACAAAAGTAACATCAACGGCTGGCATAAGATCTCATGGCTCTAACAAATCCCATGTGAACTTACGCCAACCAGCGATCCTCTGACACTGTCAGGTCCCACTGACACATGCACAATCACTAAGTCACGAACCAATCACAAAATGTTAATAAGGCATATGGTAGGTGGACCCACTGATAACTCCACAAGATAAAGCCGAGAACCTTAGGAAAAATATTAAAATTGTAGGGCGCGATTGCGGACTTAGGAAAAATAAAAGGACCCATCGAAGAGAAAGACCAACTATGAACCGGGGTGACATGGAAGCTTAAAAGGCACATGCAGAAGAGGCACTTAAGTGACCCACAAAAAAGGTAACACGTGAAAAGAATAAAGCTAGGGTACACTTGAATTTTGAAACCTAACGGCTAGATTCTGAATGTTTTGCCTAAGGTTTAACCAGGGAGCAGGAAAAATCATTGCAAAGAGCAAGGGAAAAGACCAGGAGCCATGAAATTTTTTGCACATGCTAACAAGGTCATGGATTTAATGCTGGTATCCATCATTGGGAAGCATGTGGTCCTAGATTTGACCGTTCCTTCCATTGATTATGAATATGAAGGTCAGCTCAGTTCAGTAGCCTCTTGTATAAGTATAGTTGTTTGGTTAGAGTTTAGGGAGTCAGTTTTGATAGATGATAGAAGATAGGAGAATCAAGATTGTTGGAAGATCCTCGCATGTTTGAGGACTTATGTATTTCATTGTAATATTTGGTCGTAACTGGAAAGGCCTTACAACCTAGCATGTATGAATCAATTTGAATGAAGTTAATACATCAATGATGCTTCTTTCTCTCTCTCACTATGTTATTGTTGCTTCCACAAGTTGTTGAGTAGGCTAGATTTGTAGGTTGTGCCATCATTTAGCCCCTCTAGGTCTGTGCCCTTGCGTCAAATTTATAATGAACTTTTGGTAAAAACTTTCCAAACCATGGAATTATCTAACCTCCCTAACATTTTCAGGTGTAGGCCACTCACGAATAGTTTCAACCATTTCAGGATCCATCTTCAAACCATCAACTGAAATCACAAATCCCAAATACACAATCTCCTCTTTCATGAAGGAACCATTTTTCAAATTAATCAACAACTTTTCCTCTTTTAATCTTTGCAATACCTGTCTAATGTACAACAAATGATCTTCTTCAGATTTACTAAATATCATAATGTGATCCATGTATACGATTACAAATTTACCCAATAATTTCTTTAGAACCTCATTCATTAACCTCATAAAAGTACTTAGTGCATTAGTTAAACCAAAAGGCACAACTAACCACTCATATAAACCTTCTTTTTTCTTGAAACAAGTCTTCCATTAATCACCTTCTTTGATTCTAATCTGATTATATCCACTCTTCAAATCAATTTTGGTAAAATACTTTTCTCCACTCAAACAATCTATTATGTCATCCATTCTTAGTACACGAAACTGATACTTAACTCTGATCTTGTTAATTTCTCTTGAATTAGTACATGTTAAACATTCTCCATTATTCTTAGGTGCCTGTTATCACTAAGGATTGCATGCAATTTTCTAAGTGTAAAACCCAACAATCCTATGAAATATGAGACTACTCTCAGGCTATGGGTAACCTATCCAAGAGTAGACCTCTGGATTAGGGTCGGCTTCCCCTTGGATCACTTTCAAATTGACTAAATTTAGGAGGAAAGGGAGAGAGTGCATAAAACAAATAATCTAAAACTAGCTTAAAACTAGGTGATCCACCAAATTTGATTAAAAGATCTATAGTTTAAACAAGCTTACAAAAACAACTGAAACAAATCTGCACCTCACAACTTGACCCTAGTACTTTGAACCTCTTAGAGATAATAAGGTACTTGGAATATAAAAGGGAAAATGTTTCCACAATCCTGATTCCAATCTGTACATAGATTAATACTTCAAAGCCAAAATAAATCTCTGAATACTTAGTTGAATCAATATGAAGATTAAGGATAAGATAGTATTGAACAATAATCCTTGCATAGAAACTCAATAAGAAACTTTTAAATGAAAGGAGACAAGAAGGATCACTTTTTGCATTCAATGAAAAGAAGTTAAGTACAATTGTGTATCTTAGAGCTACAACACCCTCGATCTATGGGAGAGAAAATGAAGAGCTAACCTCCATCATGCAAGTGAGAGGTATATAAAATGAGGCAAAAAGGAATCGGCATCAAAGCCACCTCAACCTCCTAAAAGTGGAAAATCTCTCAAAATAGGCCCATGAGGCTACCTCCTGAACTTGGATGCCAAATTTCCAAGTTTATAGGGGGCAATGAAAGAAATTGACTCCTAGAATAGATGGTCAAAAGGAGACCACTTTCACCCCCTAAGTCATGCACTAACAGTATTCTGACGATGGTTTATAAAAATACCATCGTCAGAATTTACACAAAAATTTTGCACTGACTTTTACATTACAATAATTACCCCCCAAGACCAAATAATGTGGATTTGAACTATATTCTAAAATAATCTCAACCCGTAATGGGGAAACATATTTTAAAATATTTACATTTTCATAAAAAACCACATATGACAAATGCACCCTAAAAATATTATGATAAAACTCGACCCTAAAAAAGGGGGAGATACAAGAACAAAAAACCCCTCAAATGAGGAGGAAGCCACTAGCATCTGGACTTCCCATTTGGGCATTTGGCAAGTTTCTATCTTCTTCTGGTAGTTCTACATCCATTTTTTGGAAACATCTGGCTAAGGCATCAAGAAGTTGAGGTAGGCATTGATCTGGCATTCATTTTGTTATCTCTTCCTCATTTTTTCAAGGGCATGGCATCTTTGTTTGTATTATCTTATGCTATTGATATTTACTTTCATGGGCACTATTATTGCATTATGTTCATGGCCTGAGCACTATTTTAGGGCTTTATGGCTCCACGGCCTCATTCAATGGCCATGAGCAATCGAGCTCAGGCACATGCTTTATTCACTATCTCTCATTGTTTTCTATGTGGCCCATGAACTTAATGTATTGTTGTGGGTTCTTGATACTAAAAGAGGGCAGGGTGTATTGAGGGTTCACTATATTTGATTTTAAGGCACAAGCATTATTTTAACTCTACATTCTCGGTCCTTGCAATCGTATATGTTTTTCACTTAGTGTTTTTGTTGTTATTTGATTGAAGCCCAGAGCACCACTGTATATTGTTGATACTTTTTGCCTTAGGGTTTGGGTTTGCACATCCCATGAGCTAGGGCACAGTGCATATGATGGTTTAATGGCACCAATGAGTGCTAGCATTATATTCTTTACACTATCTCTATTATGTCTTTGGCACTGGTATCATCTATAGCCTACCAGCTGTTGGTGATCTTTTCCCAAAGGTTAGCTTGGCATTAGGATTGACAGGGCTAGTGTCACGTTCACTCAACATTCCAAAACTAACAAGGAAAAGGGCCAACTGACAAGGATCAAAGAGAGATCCTTCAACACTTTGAGCTCCACATCACTTAGGTAGGTATACCTCATCTACACACACATATTACCTTGTGTCATACTACAGGCTTGCAGGTAACTGACTGTGGAATGATTTTCAAACTCTTCCAGGTATCTTGTACCTTAATGAAGCCAATATCTCATGCAATAGCCCAACTTGCATGGAGTGAGTATTAAAACCAAAAACCTACACTAACAACTTGAAAGGGAAAGGGTGGGACAGAAATGAAATGATTTTTTTAAAATGACTAAAAGGTCCCCTATGATGCCCTAAGTCTCTGATAGACCAGTGCCTTATCCAATAGGCCACAGAGTCAAATACCCTACTACAAGAGACAATTATGAAACAAGAACACAATATGCTCAATGTGTTGATGCCTGACATCAATCACACACCATGACCAAGCCTCAACTTAACACCCACTTGTGCATTCAAGCATGCTATTATCCATCAAAGGATTTTAACCCTCCCCTTAGAAGAGACCTATAAACAGATGATACATTGACCAGCATCCACTGGAAGACAACCATGACCTATCTTTGATATTTCAGCTCATACATGCATAAACACTAACCCTGAACCAGTTACCTCTGTGAAGATAACTCCACTTGCAAACACTTAGGCAATACAAGTAGAAAAACCAGACACCCTTGATGTGTGATTAATGAATCCAAAATTCAAATGGAGATAGCTTAGTGACAGTAAGAATACATTGAGTCCTCATACATAAGACAAATCTACTACAGCATGCATTATATTCCCTGAAACAACAATGGAAATAGAACACCCTATATGCAGAGAGAAGGAAAAATCTACAGAATAGAAACTTTCACTAGAATTGACAAAATTTAGAACCCTCTCTAAGTCAAAAATTTGACTACATATACCCCTAGCTACCTTGGAATTCTCAAAGAGAATGCAATAAGCTACAAACAGCTAGGGCATAGCCTTCACCCACCAAGCCAATCAGAGACAGCCATGAAATTTACTATAGGGGCAAGAAACAAAGTCAACTTGGAGAAAGAGATCTCAAACAAATCTAACAATCATGATAGTCAATACAAAACACCAGGCAGAACCATGAAAACCAATCAAATCGGCCACCTGCAAACAGCCTGCCAAGCACAAAATAGTCCTTCATAGGGCATAAAAGTCTCCATGCAATCAAGTAATAGGCCTCTAGACCACCTTGCAATCACTGGCACCACCAAACCAATCAAAATCTACCCCAAAAGCATTAAAACTAGGTACCTCCTACTGCTACAACTCTCAGGAATTCAAATTCGAAACTGCAACAGTTACTCTGCATTACACGAGCTTGATGTTCTTCAACTTGTTCGCACTTAGTCACAAAACCACACAATCATGAACCTTACCGCTACAAGAATCAAGCTCCAATATATGTTTGGTCGCATGATCGCAGAACCTGGAAATGGGTTATGCGAACATGCGACAACTGACTAACACTATACCTTGGCCCCACAAACAATCTACCATGCCTTAGACCTAGGCCCACCTGATGCCACGTGTCACACCACCACATACTGCAACCACCGAGATACCCAATCCTAGACCCACATTCCAAATCTACCACCCTACCAGCATGGACCAATCAGAAACTGCCATGCGTTGACCCACCACCGAGCCCACCAAATAGCTAGATGGGTCCCAGGGACATGTGGCACCCTATCGTATGATCGCATAGCTCAGAAGTGGGCTATGCGAGCATGCAACAACCTGCTAACATTAACCACCACCGGTTAACACCACCACAAGAAAACTGTCACTGCACAACTCTACAACCACGAACAAGGACACATGTCGACCGGTCACATGATTGCATAGCCAATGAATGGGCTATGCAATCATGTGATAGCCAACCAAAGGCTACCACATCACCACACTTGACCACCAAACTGCGATCACCAAACTGCAACCACCATGTCGATGGGCCCCAGGGGTACGTGGCAAGCGGTCGTGTGATCACATAGCCCAGAAATAGGTTATGTGACCATGCGACAACTAATCATAGGCTGCCACATGTCGGCCTCCGGGACCAACACCACAAGAAGCCTCACCCCTTCAAAGGATCAAATGGTTGTCATGAAAGTGCAAGGCCCTAACACATCCTTCATGCTTTAACAACAACCGTTGATCTTCTGACATGTCAGGACCCTCTGCCCAATCTGAAAACCAGGTCCCACCACCATTGCACCTCACAGTTAGAGAAGTAAACCACCAGGCAACTGCATAGGACCGGGACCCATACGGCCATGTGACAGCCAATAGGGAAGAAGCTGGACCCACCACACAGTCAGACATGCGCAGTTAAGACATAGAACAAGGAGAGCCGACAGAAAAGAAGAAAGGCAAAGTTGAAAACATACAGGGTTTTTAGTGACAGATCAAAAACACCTAGACCTTTCAACATCACACAAAGGTAAACCAGGAAGCCGAAAAAAATGAAGGTTTTTGATGCAAGCAAAAAAGGTCAAAAATAATGTGGATTTGCAAAATGATCGAAAACATCATGGAATTTCGAAAACACTATGGGTTTTCAACACTGTGGGAGATTTTGAAATATTTCTAGCAGGCTTTAGAATTTGAATAATTTTTTGGGCTTTGCAAATTTGGAAATGCAGTTTGGACCAGAGTAAGGTGACAACACAAAGAACACAGGGTAGGAGGTAATGAAGAACATTTGCAAGGAAAATAGGCCAATTAGGAAGATTTTGCTATTAACAAAAAATTGGCCTAACAGTGGCTCTAGTTGGGGATGCATGCCCCCTACGGGCATGGCCAGGATCCAGATCTCTGGGAAGAAGTAGACCAACTCAAAATCGCATTCCTTATCACTCCCAGAAATCAAAACTCAAAACTCCAAGGCTCTCAAAAATTGGCTCTTTATTCCAACTAACACTACTACTGAAGCAAAGCAACTGTACAAACATTTACACAACTAAAAATGCTAAATCATGCCAATCATTTACCTCTATCAAACACTTGGTCCTCATCCCCTTGCATATAGATGACCCTAGAATTTTTCCTTTCATGTACATGGTCAAACTCATGAAAACTCTTGACAAGAAAATCCACAAGAATGTAATAAGTGTATTCATCTTTGCTAAGTGTATGAGGATCAAAATCTATCTTATCATACCAGACTGCCTCACACATACACCCCTCAGAATGAAGAGTAAAATTATCCTGCAACAAAACTTTGTAACCTCTTCCCATTACATCTTGCAAGCTAATGTAAGGCTGATCATCATGAAATGTGAGTACACTTACCAGCTGAGAATTAACATCATCTTTATCACCATGTTCAGCACTTGAATTCAATTCAAAACTAAAACCCTCATACTCACATTCATCCAACTAAGAAACATAATCAGCACCCTACAAATAATTACTACAGCAACTATGAAAAGAAAAACTTTCATAGTAAGGCATCTCTTCAAGCTCATCAGAAACTAGAAAACTATCACAGACATCCTTTTCATCACTAGCCAGATCCTATTGGAAATAGAGATATTTCAGCTGAAATAGCTCTGGAAACACAGTGCAGTGCATTTTCAAAATATCATAACTCCTCACTGTCTCCAAATCTGGAAAACACATTTCAAGAGGAAAATCACTTCCTCTTTCCTCTTCACTTTCCAATGCAGACCTGGCATTTGAATCAACTGGATAAGAAGTATTTACATTCACTTTACAATCTAATTCTTCCTTATCTGGCTAAAACAAAATATTGATTTCTTCTTCCATATCTCCATAGATCTCCACTGAAAAACCTCCAATTACTGGCACATATAAATCTGAAAGTGGGATCATACTAACATCTCCATACATGTTCTTATCTTCAAAAAGAAACTTACCTTCAGATTCACAACTTGAGTGATGTTCATCAACAAACCCTTGCTAGTTTAAATCCATCACACTTGTAGACTCATGATCGGTATCAAAAGAATCATACTCACATTGATACCACCTATCTTCATTCAATTCATGCAAAAATGCTACCCGGCTATCATCATTTGAACCAGAACTACCCACTTCATCAGATGAACATTCATCATTAGAAAAAGACTGATTACAAACACTACTAATCATACCTTCATCTGACACACTTTCAGCATAACCCTCCTCTAATAGATAGCTATCCAGTTCATTGTCATAATTTGAAGGTACACATTCAGTGGGCTGAGCAAGCTCTCTATCCATGGCTCTACACACCTCTAGTTCTTCAAGTTTCTTACCATTAATGGAAAGGGCTAACTCCAGTTTCTCAATTTTTTGCAAGTGCCATGCATACAATCATTCATCATATTGAGTTTCAGCTAGATATACATCAACAATAAGTTCATCATCCACACAAGCTTCAGTTACAATGCAATCTTCTTCTTCAAGTGATGCAAGATATGGATGTAAGTTACTTTGCTTTACATGATCATGGATCATATCCTACCTAGAAAACTGAGGCACATCACTAACAGGGACAAGAATATGCCGATATGGCTCTAAACGTTTCAGTGCATCCCTTTTCCTATTATCTACCACATTCTAAGAATGAAAATCAGCATCAACATGTGGTCTTCTTACAACATGATATCTCCAATTAGATTCAATATCCATTGCAAACTGAAAAGCCTGATACAAAGTTAGTGGTTCCCTATTCCTTAAGTCAAGATTGAAATTCTTATCAAAAGCATTCAAGTAGATGATCAAACAGATATCATCACTTGGCTTGCACATCCTAGGGATATTTTCCCATGTCTTGATAAATCTGGCATTGAAACTAGGAACCAACTCATCTTCCTCCATTTGTATATCCATAAGGGCCTTAAGCATGTCAAAGTCATTCACCCTTTCAGAAAATCGGACTAAGAAACTTGCAATTAAATCATTTCATGAAGAGATGTCATTATCAGGCAAACATGAGAGCCATTCCCTTGTATCTCCTATCAGTGACCGAATGAATAATCTCATTATCACATCTTCATGCTCAACACCATAGTCACACATCAGATCTGAAAAATTTCTAGCATGTTGATAGGCAGACTCAAAGCATTCCCCACTAAACTTTGGTAAGACTTTTATAACATTTAGGGGAATGGAGTTTGGGTAACCAGGTATACCAACAAAATTAACAGCCGGGTAACCTCTTAAGAAAGAATTTCCTTTAACACCCATGACTTAACAAATCTTTTCAAAGGAGTAAAACCATTTACCATTGAAATTCTTGAAACTTAATTTGAGAACTCCTTTGAAACCACTACACACTTAGAAAAAGGGGAAATACCTGGAACACCTCCTGAATGCTACTGCCTTCTTCTCAACTAAGTGTAGTCCCAACAAAACTGCACAACTCAGGTTCTTTAGCATAGAGTCACCACCTCTCTTCAGAGGATACAAACTTACTGATCTATCATGAAACTTCAATAGACTCTGAGCACTCCCATAGAAAAGCCACATGTAAATCAATCAAAAAATCTAGGTAACACACTGCAAATCTCTCCCCAGTAGAGTCACCATTTTGTTGGTGATCTTTTCCCAAAGGTCAGCTTGGCATTAGGATTGACAGGGCTAGTGTCACATTCACTCAACATTCCAAAACTGACAGGGAAAAGGGACAACTAACAAGGATCAAAGAGAGATCCTTCTACACTTTGAGCTCTACATCACTCAGGTGGGTATACCTCATCTCCACACACATATTACTTTGTGTCATACTATAGGCCTACAGGTAACTGACTGTGGAATGATTTTCAAACTCTTCTAGGTATCTTGTACCTCAATGAAGCCAATATCTCATGCAATAGCCCAACTTGCATGGAGTGAGTATGAAAACCAAAAACCTACACTAAAAACTTGAAAGGGAAAGGGTGGGACAGAAATGAAATGATTTTTTTAAAATGACTAAAAGGTCCCCTATGATGCCCTAAGTCTTTGATAGACTAGTGCCTTATCCAATAGACCACAGAGTCAAACACCCTACTGCAAGAGACAGTTATGAAACAAGAGCACAATATGCTCAATATGTTGATGCCTGACATCAATCACACACCATGACCAAGCCTCAACTTAACACCCACTTGTGCATTCAAGCATGCTATTATCTATCAAAAGATTTTAACCCTCCCCTTAGAAGAGACCTATAAATAGATGATACATTGACCAGCATCCACTGGAAGACAAGCATGACCTATCTTTGATATTTTAGCTCATACATGCATAAACACTAACCCTGAACTAGTTACCTCTGTGAAGATAACTCCAATTGCAAACATTTAGGCAATACAAGTAGAAAAACTAGACACCCTTGACGTGTGATTAATGAATCTAGAATTCAAATGGAGATAGCTTAGTGACAGTAAGAATGCATTAAGTCCTCATACATAAGACAAATCTACTATAGAATGCATTATATTCCCTGAAACAACAATGGAAACAGAACACCCTATATGCAGAGAGAAGGAAAAATTTGTAGAATAGAAACTTTCACTGGAACTGACAAAATTCAGAACCCTCTCTAAGTCAAAAATTTGACTACATATACCCGTAGCTGCCTTGGAACTCTCAAAGAGAATGCAATAAGCTACGGATAGCTAGGGCATGGCCTTCACCCACCAAGCCAATCAGAGACAACCAAGAAATTTACTACAGGGGCAGGAAATAAAGGCAACCTAGAGAAAGAGATCTGAAATAGATCTAACAATCATGAAAATCAGTACAAAACACCAGGCAGAACCATGAAAACCAATCAAATCAGCCACCTGCAAACAGCCTGCCGAGCACAAAATAGTCCTTCATACGGCATAAAAGTCTCCATGCAATCAAGTAAAAGGCCTCTGGACCACCTTGCAATCACTGGTGCCACCAAACCAATCAAAATCTGCCCCAAAAGCATTAAAACCAGGTACCTCCTGCCGCTGCAACTCTCAGGAATTCAAATTTGAAACTGCAATGGTTACTCTGCATTACGCGGGCTTGATGTTCTTCAACCTATTCACCCTTAGTCACACAACCACATAGTCATGAACCTTACCACCATAAGAATCAGGCTCCAATATATGTTTGGTCACATGATCGCATAACCCAGAAATAGGTTATGTGAACATGCGACAACCAGCTGACACTATACCTTGGCCCTATAAACAATCTTCCAAGCCTCAGACCTGGGCTTGCCCGATGCCACATGTCACACCACCACACATTGCAACCCCTGAGATACCCAAGCTTGGGACCACGTTCCAAATCTACCACCCTACTAGCATGGACCAATAAAAAATTGCCACGCGCTCACCCGCCACCGAGCCCACCAAATAGCCAGATGGGCCCCAGGGACATGTGGCACCCTGTCATATGATCGCATAGCCCGGAAGTGGGCTATGCGAGCATGTGATAGCCTGCTAATATTAATAACCACTGGTTAACACCACCACAAGAAAACCATCATCGCACAACTCCACAACCACAAACAAGGACACGTGTCAGTCGGTCGCATGATCTCATAGCCAAAGAATGGGCTATGTGATCATGTGATAGCCAACCAAAGGTTGCCACATCACCACACTTGACCACCAAACTATGATCACCAAACTGCAACCACCATGTTGATGAGCCCCAAGGGCACGTGGCAAGAGGTCACATGATCGCATAGCCCAGAAATAGGTTATGTGACCATGCGACAACCAATCATAGGCTGCCACATGTCGGCCTCTGGGACCAACACCGCAAGAAGCCTCACCCCTTCGGAGGATCAGATGGTTGTCATGAAAGCAAAAGGTCCTAACACATCCTTCACACTTTAATGACAACCATTGATCTTCTAACACATCATGACCTTTTGCCCAATCCAGAAACCAGGTCCCACCACCATTGCACCTGCGCAGTTAGAGAAGTAAACCACCAGGCAGTTGCACAAGACCGGGACCCATACGGCCACATGGCAAGTGGTCACATGATCGCATGTCAGAAAAGTCTGACATGTGGCCATGCAACAACCAATAGGAAAGAAGCTGGACCCACCACACGGTCGAACATGTGCAGTTAAGACATAGAACAAGGAGAGCCGACAAAAAAGAAGAAAGGCAAAGTCGAAAACATACAAGGTTTTCGGTGACAGATCAAAAAAACCCAGACCTTTCAACATCACACAAAGGTAAACTAGGAAGCTGAAAACAATGAAGGTTTTCGATGCAAGCCAAAAAGGTTGAAAACAATGTGGATTTGCAAAAAGATCGAAAACATCATGGAATTTTGAAGACACTATGGGTTTTCGACACTGTGGGAGATTTTGAAATATTTCCAGCAGGCTTTAGAATTTGAATAATTTTTTGGGCTTTGCGAATTTGGAAATGTAGTTTAGACCAGAGCAAGGTTACAACATAGAGAACATAGGGCAGGAGGCAATGAAGAACATTTACAAGGAAAATAGGCCAATTAGGAAGATTTTTCTATTGATAGAAAATTGGCCTAACACCAACATTGTAGCTAGGGCATCAGTTTATGTTTTAGTCTATGTTTTTGCTGCCAACTTACCATTCCATGCTTGTTGGATATGTAGTGGTGAAGGCATTGGATGGGCATCAGTGCATTGTCTTTCCCTCACCATGCCAACCCGTGAGCTTCATGCTTTACATTTCATTAGTTGCTGAATTATATTGGCATGTTTAATTTTATGCATATGAGGATGGGTTCACTGTCTATATCAGCCCATGAGTTTAGTATCCTGGCATCATTGTGTGCTTGTTCACATTGCTTGGACCTGGCCATGAATATTCCATTTTATGGCGCCATTGTTTGTATTGGGATGCCCATTGATTTATTCATGTATACATTGCTGCTATCATTGTGATACCATACATTGACATTCAACCTATGTGCCAGTCCTATGAGCTTCTTTGCCATGTCATCCTACTAGTGCGACTATTCATGGCCCATGGGTTTTGATTTTTAGCTACCATTACTGATCTCATTTTTTACTTATTCAATCGATGCTTTGGTATCTTGATTTATTGTATGAAGTCTTTGAAGTAGATGCTTATGTGTCCTAAAAGTTTAAGGCACGTGAGAAAACATCATCATTTCTAACACCTGTTCATCTATGGAGCCCATGAGCTTAATCTCACTATCATTTTATTACTTCATTGTTTAATTGGCACCATGCTTGCTGTAGAGGTATGGATACTCATGAAACATCAATGCTGCTATTATGTTGATATCGCTATACCACTGATGCACCATATATTTTTGGGTGTTAATGGTAGACCAGTTGGATATATGATCTACTATTAACACCACCTTGATATCCATTGTCCCTTTGAGAGGTTTGTCAAGACACAACCTGTGAACTCTGTATGATACTTATGATGTAATTTCATTGTATCCTTAACACATGGTCATTATTCCATGGGGTTGTTTCCTGTTGGTGATTGATGTCTAACCTTTGATAGCATGGTTGTTGTAGATATCAATAAAATTTCATTTGATACACTGGCATTATGTCACTTGATTGTTTAATTGGCGCCATGCTTGTTGTGCTTAAGTTCATGAATATCATACTTTTTGTGACACTATCTTTATTTTATACACAATGCTTATCCTCGTGGTACACTGTTTTGTTTTATCCACTGAAGCCCTCTTGTGGATCAGGTCCATAATGCAGATCTACATATGTTCATACCATAGCATAATGTATTGAATGTAGCTTTTGAAGCATGTTTATGCTGTAATGTACCCTTCCTTAGTATATGGATTTGTTTACCTTTTAACATGTTGATGATGTATGCCCCCTTGAATCTGTCAGTGCCCTTTGACCATGTTCTATTTGACAATCTTTGTCCTTGTGATTCTTGAGTGTCCCACTAATACTGCATCATCTAGTTGTTGCCTTGTTGGCCATGGGTGTTCTTGGACTGTGATCCAGTCACTACCAAGGAAATTTGAGGTTTTCCTAGCATGGCCTGCATCATAGGTCAAGGTCATTCATCTGGATCTTAGCATCCCACCATTGTTGTTGTTGTTTAGATAATCACAGAGCTTTGAGGGTGGTTTCTATTGGGAACACCACCCTCTGAGTTCCTTGATTATCTGAATGAGGAAAACAACAATGAATCAACTTCTTTTGTATCTGCACATGGAACAAACAAGTTAGTGAAAACATGGTGTTTCTTTTATTTCTGGAGCCTCCTTGATGCACATGCCCTGAGCATAGCCCTTCTTAGAGGTGTATGACTGAGTACATATATGCATGTTTGTGAATATTGTGGTACCATACATTATTTAGATCCATTGGATCTAACCCCCTTTCTCTTCTCTTATTTGCAAGTCCCGGGTCTCAGGAGCACATGAAAACACTATGGATCAAGGCATCATTACCAGGCAATGTCTGGCACCCCTGTATTTACATTCATTATATATGTATATTTGTACTCATTTATGCAATTTTGATAATGGCTATGCTCATGGCCTATGTGAGATCAGATAAATGTTCTTCTCAATTCTTCTCCTTTTGTACAACACACTTAAAACATTGGTACATATACATGCAATGGTTAGATGTAGATCATTTCTTTTCTCTTTTATGCACCTTACAATGAAATGAACACAAATTTTAAGAAAGACCACTAATAGTTCAAACTAGGCTACAGTAGTCTCACTTAGTAATTAGGCCTCCAAAGATGAGTGAAAATAATGATAACAGTGCCAATATAGTTGGTACTGCACATAGACTCAAACTTTCTCTGATCAAACCTTTCTGCAACAGCTCATTAACTTGTCAGTTAAGTTCATCATTCTCAGTCGGTGTCATTCGGTGTGGTTCTTTATTCAAAAAAATAGCTCTAGGAATCAAATCCATACAATGACTTATACTTCTCATTAGCAGAAAACCATCAGGTACATTATCTCAAATGATCTCTTTGTACTCGATGACAAACTCCTCAATCTCTACCAAAACTTTATCTTCTATTTTCTCACTCAGTTTGTTAGGAATCAAATCATAACAGACATCATTTTTCTTCAAGTCCTTAACAAACTATCTACCTTCCATCAAATAAACTTTCATAGATGTACATATCTCACCAACATATTCTTCAACCAAAGGTAACAAGATTTGTCTTTTTCCATCAACCGAAATAGTATATTTATTCAATCTCCCACCATTTATAGCATGTCTATCATATAGCCAAGTTCTACCCAACAAAATATGACAACAATCCATAGGCATAATATCACACAACACCTTATCATAGTACTTTCCAATTTTCAAATTCACAAAACATTGTTCACTTACCATCAGTGCATGTTCATCCTTGATCCATGAAATTTGATAGGGATTTGGATGTTTCAACCTTTCCAACTGCAACTTTGCAACCATTTCTTATTATGCTAGATATTTCTCCGAGCTTTCCATGTCAATGATTACTTTCCAAACTTTATTGGCAACTCTACATCTAGTCTTGAACAAACTTTTTCTTACTAAATCTTCCATAGCCTTTTCACTCCACAATGTTCTTCAGACCATCAAGTTTCCTTCCTTCTCAAGGTCATTCGATGAACCTTCATGTACCAAAACATTTTTACTACTACTGACCTTCTTAGAGTTATGTGTACACTCAAATGATCTATGACCTTAGTCACCACAATTATAAGAAGTTCCTTGGAATCCTCCTCTACCATAGCTACCTCAGAAGTAGTTACCTCTTCCTTGGAAGGAACTTTCACCTTTCCACTCGTGCTTTTCTTTGTCATGATTTGTTTTGTATTGATCAGATCTACTATTTTCACCATAGGATCTACCTCTTCCTAATGGGAATCTACCACCTCTTCCTCTTTGTCTTTTCTCATGGCTTTTGTTCAATTTATTCTGAGCTTTTAGGGAAAACTGATAAGATTCTTTAATACTCTCCATTTTCACCAAACTAATCTCTTTTTGGATAGAAGTCCTTAACCGATTCAAGTATTGCAATTCTTTCCACCTCATCTTCAATTTGTCTAGATCTAATATCCAATCTGTAAAATTCCTCACTGTAATCTTTCAATGAGCTATCCTTCTGCTTCAAACCTTGCATTCTCCTAACTAGGTTAATCTAGTAGTCACAAGGTAGAAACTTACCTTTCAATTTGTTCACCATCTTATTCCATACCTTAATTTTTTCTTTACCTTTCTTCTTTATGTATAATTGCAAATGCTCCCACTACAAGGATGCATGATCTTTCAACTTTTTTCTCACAATTTTCACCTTCTTCTCCTCTGATATGTTCTCTTATTCAAAGTATTTTTCCATCTCGGTTATCCAATCTACCAATTCATCCAAATCTAGCTTCCCACTATATTCAGGAGGGTTAAACTGAAGTGTAGATTTCAAACTAGTCAATGCCTTCAAGAATATTTATTCTCCTTGATCCATTATAGGTGCAGGTGCAGCTTCCTCCTACATTTCTTGAGATTCATCATCACTAACATCTTCAAGATGTTTTCCTCAGTGCTAAGTTGTCTCAACAACTTCTAATCTAGCAGCAATTTTTCTTAGTGTATCAGGTAAGCCTAGATCTACATCTCTCCTCCCTCAAACCATCTTGAAACCCTCTGCAATTATAGGTCAGATCGCAATCTTCCACCCCACAACAATATCACCACCTAGGGCTTACAAGAAGGAACCTCTAGATCTAACCTATGCTCTAATACCACGTGATGCAAGAGATGATGGGAGCAGGGCCTAAGGCACTCCCAAACAAATTCCACAACTTTCTCTTTGCTTAGAATATTTCTCTTTAACCTTAAAACATTCTAAACTTAGGTGGTCAATAGAAGAGAAAATCTAGCAAAAGGGGGCTAGAGTTCTCATATTCAAGCATCTTTGTCTAGGAGCCCAACCAAAAATTCAACTCAATTGACATTGAAAGAAAGGTACCAGAAACCACCAAAATACTGTAATGGGAAAAAGAAAATATGACTCTATTTTTACTGACAGTGTCCACACTCAAAAATTCCCTAAAGGAACTTTCAATACATTCAATCACTTCTTCATCTTATAATTCTAGAGGTAAGATAGGGAGATAGACCCAAGTTGGGACATCACCATAAATAATCCCAATCAGGGTGAAACCCAGTCTCCATTTGCAAATCTGCAGAGGTTGTTTACCATAAAACTATGACCCAGCAAATAGGTTATGAACACGGTCTTCCTTCAAGGTGAAAGAGAAGCCAAAACAACCCTTAAGGAGGGAAGAAATTGAAATAGAGCCCTTCATAGCCCAATATATTTGCTACCCACTTTCTAGGTAGAACAATGTTAGGATGATAACCTCCAAATTTACTAAGGATTTATGCATTTTGGCAATAGACTGATCAAGGGAAGGGTCAAAGATGTTGATGCAAGTACCAACATATGACTTATCAACTAAAATCCAACCCTTCAAAGGTGCCTGGTCTTTCACAAAAAATATTCTTCCAAGCCCTCAAAAAAGTATCAGAATGCAGAAAAGACAGAGGGAAAGAAGATCTACTCACCTTGGAATCACCTCCAACAGTCTCCAACTTGTTCAATTTGTAGTTCTATGGGAGAGAAATCTCAAGGAAAATGTGAGCGATGATTGCATGCTTGATATTGGGATCCAGACCACCAACAGGAGAAGCACCCCATAAAAAAATATTGAGTACTTTGTTAAGAGCCCCTTGTCCTACTTAGGAACCATCTTGAGTTCTACAGATCAAATCTTGAAGAGCCTGCTATCCATCACCATTAGTCCTTACTAGGTTTTCTTCCCTCCACTACTTGAAGAGCTCATTTCAAAATTACTACATCTAGTCATTCCTTTGTGTCTCCATTTTAATTATTACTCCACTATACATTGCCAATGATTGGCAAAAAAAGTTGCAATCTCTGTGTGCTCTACCCTATTTGAGGATTTTAGTTTCTTGACTTGGTATCAGAGCATTTATAGTTTGAAGATTTTAAGAATTATAAAATCTTTTCATGGTTTTATCACTCTATATTTAAATATTTTAAATTACCAAGTGATTTGCCATTATACCACATGCAGAATCCACACTGGCCATTATAACAAAATCTATTTGTATCAGTAAACTTCCAAATCAACATCTTGACGGACATAATCCATGAGAATAATTCCAAAAGATGATAATCCATGAGATGAATCCTCAAAGATGCATCAGTAACAAACTATTTTTATATATTATATGCAACTGAGAACTTGTCAATTGGGATGAATACAAACGTGTTCCCAACTGTTGGCTTGTTCATGGACGAGAAAATCCATAGTGATCAAGCAAATTTGAATCCTAATAAGATATAAATATGTTAACCAATTGTTGGCCTTTTTGTGTGGATGACCAAATCCTTATTGATGGAGTATTTCCACTAAACACAATTTTTTTGATATATTAGCTTGTGAAGTGGCATGGTTTCATTTGTTTACTCCATGGGAATGCTATCATACAAATGGGAGTTTCTATCATGTACATATAGGTTTGGAAGAATAAATCTATATGTTAATCCGAGCATTGTTTTTGGCATAATGGGTACTAAAATCCATCATGAATATACACATCCTTTACACTAACCAGGGCTCATAATCTCTCCCAAATTGCCTGTAACAAAAAAAGATAGAGCAGGCGGATAGGCCCTTTCATAAATCCTCTAAATCAATCAGGTTCCTAAGGAAAGACCTCTCCACAACAAATGCCTTGGTAAATCAAGACTACGTGTACAGGAGTGAAGCTTGGTGTTTGTGTGGCGTTCATTCGAGCCCATCTGATCAAGAATGATGACCAAACCCATAACAAAAGTTTGATCAAAGCCAGCCTATACAATCACACTGAACACATCCCATCCTAGTGTTATCACTAGGCTCACTTGCTTTCTTTTTGTTTGTCAATTAACAAAAATAGATTTTTATTTATTTTTGATTGATGAAGGGCCGAAGCTGAGATTTTTATATATATAAATACAAACATAAATTAACAAAGTATCTATCATCAGTTCAAGCCCACTGTTGCAAGGCCTAATGTTCAAAACGAAATCATTTCAACTTTCAGCAACAGTAATTGGCTGATACCGATATTTACTTCTAAAATCCTCAATTTTGGTACTTCCTGTCGCAAAAACCATCTACAAGTTTAAAACTGAAAACAACGGTCATATCTTGGCGCTTGTAGGGAATCGACGTCCCATATTCAAACTGAGACCAACTTTAAGTCCCGACCGTAGACCCTCTTATTTTTCTGGGCTTCGCGACTTAACCTTTATCTTTAGTTGTGCAACTGCGATCACAACACACTCAAAAGTCTCTGTCCACATCACCAGTCAGCAGCCAACCCGAATCGAGCCACATGACAACACTGGCACCGTGGAGCTACCTTAACTCCACAACGGTGACATTCAACAATTGTCGCATGATCGCATAGCCAAGAAATGGGCTATGCGAACATGTGACACACCTCCATGTCACCCTTCTACCTTTCCGCATAATCGCCACCGCTAACACACAGGGTTTGTTGCATGATCGCATAGCATGAAACTGGCTCATGCGAACATGTGACAGACCGTCAGTACTTGCCACCATCAACTTCCAACCAGGAACCACCATGTCAGCGAGATCGAACAACTGGCGCCACATCAAAAATGTTACAACCTCATCTCTGTTGACAACTTTCCATAATACCACTCCCTGACCAATGAAAATCATGCACACCAGCATCTCCATAGCACGTTGGACCCACTAAAAACAAGCCCCTTTAATTGGACGTTTGACGTATGATCTCAAGGGGGAACAATATTCTTTGAGATCATATGCCAGCTGTAAATCTTGACACACGCTGGCCAACTCACAAACCCCTCTGATAATGGCCCCATCGATAACTTCCATGTCGCCGCCACCTTGACCAATTGGAAAATGCCACATCACCACCTACCACCGGGCTGAGGAATAGGTATCAACTAGTCGCATGATCGCATGTCAGAAAACTCTGACATGCGATCATGCGACAGCCAACCATAGGATGCCACATAACTGCCAGCGGGACCACTGCCCTCCCCTCCAACAGGCCCAACACAAGAAGTAACTGGTCACATGTCATAAATTTTTGACATGCGATCATGCGACAACTAATCATTTTAAAGCCCTTAAAGACCCAGGCCCACCAACTGGTCGGACTTGCGCAGTTAGGGAATGCCAACAAATAGAGCAGACAAGGATAGCCATGAAAGCCAGTACAAATCACCGCCTGCAAAAAGCTTCTTGAGCTCAACAACCTACTCCACCAGGTACAAAACATCACTGTGAATGGTCACTGAGCCCCTTGGATCAGTCGGCAATAACTGCATCACCAAACCAGTTGAAAACCACTGCTAAAGCCATCAATTCTGGTACTTCCTGATGCAAAACTCCTCTGCAAATTTGAACTTGAAATGCAATGGTGATCCTCAGGGCGCCAACAGTCTATCAAAAGTCATCATCTGAACTGAGATCTACTTTATATCATCACCGTTAGATCATCATGTTTCACGGGCTTGGCAACTTTAACTCCGCAACACTGACATTCCCTTAATGGTTGTCACATGATCGCATAGTTTGAAAATGGCTTATGTGAACATGCGACACCCCATAAACCTTCACCACCGTTACCTACCCTTGGCTATGGGACCCATGATGCATATCCATCTCAGCGCTTGCTAGTCAATTAGAAAGGGACACGTCGGCAAGACCCGACACATGGACCCACCTTTAATTTCACAACAGAGGCTTTCAACAGTTGTCACATGATTGCATAGCCAAGAAAAGGGCTATGCGAACATGCGACACACCATAGCTCTTTACCACCATTAACTGCCGCCACATAAAGTTACCACAAAGGGCTTGTCGCATGATCGCATAACTCAAAACTGGCATCGAACAGCAAATATTTTAGCTTTAGTATTTTGTTTTATTTAGACTAATAATGTAAGTTCTACATAATAACTTTTATGTTGGATGTATCTAAAATTTTTATATAATCAATTTATTTATCATCAGTTAATCTGATTTGTGATCATTTCATCAAAAGTTATTGTAATCTCTTAATCAATAGAAGAATTTGAAAAAATTATAATTGTGAGAACGAAGACAAACCTCAGCAACAATGTTCTGAGAGCTGTTGTAAATAGTGCATGATCTGTTGGCAAAAGACCCTTCAATTTGGTAATCTGGATGCTTCTTCTGTGATACTGAACCCACGTATATCTGTGCCAAAGTCTTTGTAGGAAGAAGAAAACTCCTCCTAACTACAAACAATGGCTTTTGACCATCTGATTTGTCTTTTAAGAAAGCTTTCCATTCATTGTACATGCTAAGTCTCTGTTGTTACCAAAAAGAAAAAATGTTAAATGCATTGTTAGGACTAAATCTTAGATGAGTTTTGATGATGATAGATATAACAATCCTTCAATCTATATAAGATCTCTTGAAAAGACTAATGATATCAATTTTAAAACATATAAAAATTTTACATTTTATAATACTGATCACTGTTGTTTCTAAATTAGATTGTACATATAGTATTTATATTAATATTTTAGATTGCATTATGTAATGCATAATCATTTTGGATGTAGATCATGGTTCTGATTCAGATTGTACTAGAGTTCTCTGCATCAGTATTTTTCACTCTATGATCCATTATCCAGAGTGTTTTTACATCTATGTTTTGGATTGCATTCTATGATACATCAACATTTTAGACGATGCATCAAAATATTTTGATCCAAAAAAGACTGATATAAAAAATTCCAAAACAATCTAATTCGAAAACAACAATGATCAATATCAACCATAACTTATATTAAAAAAAGAAGGGAAAAAAAAACTGATATAAATACTGGCATTCCTTGACATCTTCTAGGCAACTACTCAAGACATCAATACTAGTTATTAGAACAAGAGTGACATACCTTTCTTCTCATTGTGAGCAGAGAATTTCCTGCAGCGTCCATGAGAACCACCTCGTTCTTATATCCAGAATCATAATTGTCAACTCTGAAGGCAAGGTT
Organism: Chamaecyparis obtusa; assembly: GCA_027943335.1. Lineage (NCBI taxonomy): Eukaryota > Viridiplantae > Streptophyta > Pinopsida > Cupressales > Cupressaceae > Chamaecyparis > Chamaecyparis obtusa. The sequence goes on along the minus strand of BSBK01004879.1, from coordinate 70,450 downwards.
CCCATTTGAATCAAACACATTGAAACCATTGCAGTTGAACACCAATGATGTCTTCCATACAGTCAATGCTGCCACAGACCCATTGCAGAATCGCTCTTCAATCAAAACATTTTCCAACAGCTGAGGTCCTTTTGGGTGAATCTTGGTACGCATTTTCCTTTTCTCTTTCTGGCTAAAGATTAATGACAAAATAGAGTGTTTGGCCAGTTGGGTTGTTTAGACAAACTTATATAATAACATAGTGATCAATGCTTCTTGTTTTGTGTTTTAACTTATCCGGATTCTTTCCATTTCAGTCTATCCGATAAACTTTTGTTATTGGCCGATCTTATCAGGAGATACTCTTAATTAAATGGGTTTGAAACTTAGAATGTAAATGCATGGTTATAAGGGCTACCACGTATTGGGCGGCAAGGATTGTTTAATCCATGGGCGGCCATTATTGGTCGGTCAGATAATAAAAAGAATGAGAAGAAGTGATAAGGGAGAATGACATGCATGTACTCGTACGGGTACTATTCCAAGCTTCTCAAAACATCTGGCCGACCCATCAAGAGGAGTCGTTTCTTCTGCCTATCTTCCATTGTTCAACATGTCATCAATATCTTTCAATGATATTTTATGTCTTAAGCAAACGTGCTGTTTCTAACATCTACAACAATGTGGAGTTAAGCACATATTTTTAGCGTTTTGTTTTTTAAGGGAGCTTTCAGTTTTGTTAGGGTTTTGGTCTTTGTTTGAGGTATGCCATTGTCTTGATGGCATACCCATAATCTTGATGTAGAAATATCCTTATTATAGTGTATTTACTGTAGAAACTTTTAGTTTGTTTTCATTATATTCTTATTAATGCAATAGTTTCTACTTGGGTTAATTGTTTGGTGAAATTGGTTAATGAAATCTTTAAATACAACTTTAAAAATATGTTTCTAACGTATTTCATGATGTATGAATTTGAATCCACTTTCAAATGAATTTCTACTCATCCCAATATTTGATTGTGCATGTAAATGTCATGAACATTTACTTTCATGGGCTATTTATTAGGAGAAACCCCTCTAAAAGCATTCTTAGAGATTGGAACTAAAAGCACTATGTCCTACATGAGATCCAAAATGATGAAATTCAAAACTTCACCAAAATTTATTTTTCATTTTGTTTTCCTTAAGCTAGCCAAGCAAAGGTCATTCTCAAGCATGGCACTTGGTATATTTGCAAGTCTCTTTTGGTTTTTCAACCTTTAACTTGGAACTTTTCAATCTTTGCCTCCGTATGATGATTTAGATAGAATTCCTAGGGTTATATTTATCTTGTTGGAATTTCTAAACCACAATTGTTGGCTCACGAGGAAAAACTCAATTGTGTATAGTCTAACATTATTTTTTTCCCGCATAGACAAAATCATGTTTATGTTGAGGTTGGTTAGTATGAAGAATTGAAAGATCATGTTATGGATATTGAAATTAGTCATTTGCATCATATCGAGTGTTTCCTTTCCCTCAAATTTTCAAACATTGTCTTTAATATCATTCCTTTGATCATGATATTATGGATGATATATAAGTTTCATCTTTTTAGTAAAAATCATGAAAATAATCAAAGCCCTACCAACAATAAGATACTCAAGCTAAACCTTTAATCAATGATATTAAACTAGTTGTTAAGCAATAAGCTAGTGGGTTTTCAATCTCTCAAGAAAAGGGAATGGGTGGCTCGATCCTTTAATAGAAAGCCTTCTGATCAACCTAAATTATTTAGAATGTTATAGTTGAATCCACATGATTATCTAAAAATCAAAGAATGCTACTCATTATCTTTCATCTCTTCTAGTCTCACATTACTCTTCCAGCTTGAGAAGATGCTTTAAAGAAAGATAATTTACTACAAAAGAAATAATGATGTAAATTCTCAACATCTAATTGAGTAGTTTCAAAGAGATGATTTTTTATAAAATCACTAGTCCACTTTTCATGACTTAACTAGTGATAATATATTTGGTAATTCTTGTTAATACATTTTGTCTCCAAATAGCTTTGAGGTCTTAAATACCTTCCAAAGAAGTACATTATGAGGAATGCTCATAAGAAAAATAGTAGCTCCAGATTTCCACTACTTGCAAGAGGTCATAATTTAAGATTTTTCTCTTTTCTCACTGGCATCTTACTTGGCCAACCAACTCTTTTTTTTTTGAAGCAATATTGATATAGGCCATGAATGACCAACTTTCTCTATATTAATTGATACTCGTGTTTCATTGATCATGGTTATGACTTCATCAACTAGGTGATAAGGTCCCTGATCACTCTTGAAAATCATTGTATATTTTATATTATTAATGTTTGTCTTCTAATAATGTTCTTTAGAGATCTATTTTATGGTGATGGAAGATTGATCCAATCTCTTTTTTGTTAAATTATATGGATTAGAAAGTTTCATATACAGATTCATACAATTTTATTTAATGATCCACAACTTAATATAATACATCTCTGATATTCTATTTGTCACGGTCTCCAGAATATGGTATGCTTGAATTGGATACGAGATTGAAGAATAATGATGATATTCTCCTGTAGTTTCCATGAATCAATATTGCTGATGAAAAATAGTAATGCCCTAAGTATACTCAGGCTGAGTATCAGGACGAGACTATTGTTGGATTTTCAAATCAAATCTGATTGTCTAAAGCCTCCATATTTGACTTTTGATAAAGTTAATTTCAGATATTTTTGAATGAAATTTTTGGAAGATAAGTTCAAATCGGATTGGGGGAAATCTGATTTCTTCTACAGAATTCTTCTTTCTTCCATCTTCTTCTTTTGGATAGCAATTTTTTTATAAAGGAAAGAATAACTTTATTATTTCCTAAGGAAGCATGAATGTAATTTCTCTTTTATGCAACAGCAAAGAGATGTTTTTGAATACTCTATTTTATTAGAGATATGAATGATTATTCTGTTAAGTAGTGATTGCTTCAGATAATCTTGTAAGAGTTTTGTGAAGCTCATAGTTTGTATGCAGCTCCAGTAGTTGCAAGTTTAATTTCTTATTGTAGAAAGTGTTTTTGTTTGAATAGAAGCAAGTAGATTCTTGCATAAATTCTCTAGCTCTTGTGTTTTCCCTATTTTTGGGATTTAGAATTTCTTCATTGCTGAAAACGGAGCATTTTTGTGCATTTCTAAAATTTAGTATTCATTCTAAATTCTTTACATGGTATCAGAGCTAATTGGCCTTCATTCCTTGTGAGTTTGGGCATTTGTTTTTTCTGGGTATTTGTTTATCTTGCATAGGAGACATGGCTGGAGATGTAGGAAAGAGTTGGCAGTAGCCACCGTCCTTCAATGGACAAAATTATGATGTTTGGACAAAGAAGATGAGGATTGTTATGACAGCAAATGATTTGTGGGAGGTTGTGGTTAATGGATTCACGGATGTGACTGACCCAATTCAATTTTCTGCCCTCACAAACAATCAAAAGACTCAGTAAAAAGAGTTAAGGAGGAAAGATGCAAAAGCTTTAAGCTTGATTGAGACTGCCTTGATAGAGGCAATCTTTCCCAGAATAGCAACAGCTAATTATTCCAAAGAAGCTTGGGATATTCTTCACACAAGTTTTAAAGGGACTGAAAAAGTTCATTTGGTGAAGCTCCAAATGCTTCAAAGAGAGTTTGAGACTCTCCTCATGAAGGACAATGAGTCCATCTCAGATTTCAGCTCAAGACTCTCTGGTTTGATAAAAAAGTTGAGAACCAATGGAGAAACCATGGAGGAGCAAAGAATAGTAGAAAAAGTTTTGAGAAGTCTACCCTCAAAATTTGATAATTTAGTTATTGCCATTGAAGAGGCAAATGATCTCTCACTAATAGGTCTGCAAATTCTTCTCAAGAGCAAGCTTTTAGAGCTCAATCCAATGCAAGAGGTAGGGGAAGAGGCAGAAATAATTCTGGAAGAGGTTCAAGAGGCAGAGGTCGTGGTAACTCCGCACAACAAAATGCTAGAGGAGAAAGCTCAGAATGAGCAGCCACAAATGAGGGAGCTAGCAGCTCTCAGAATAATTCTAGAGGTAAGAAGAAATATAATTCAGACAAGAGTAATATTGAATGTTATTACTGTCATAAATTTGGGCATTATGCTAGTGAATGCTAGAAAAAGAAAAGTAATCAGTCAAACCTAAGTGCCAATATGAGTGATATGAAAGTGGGTGATGGAGATAATCCCACAGCCTTCATCATGTGCAATGTTGGTGAAGAAGGCAGCCCTGAAGTTTGGTATTTGGACAATGGTTGTAGTAACCACATGAGTGGTAATGAAAGTCTTTTTTCTTTCATTGATAAAAATGTGAAGTCTGAAATTAGAATGGGGAACAATGGAATTGTTCCAATTGTGGGCAAAGGATCTATTATGATCCGCACCAAGCAAGGTGAGAAACAAGAAATTCAGAATGTTTATTTTGCCCCGGGTATAAAGCATAATTTGATGAGTGTTGGACAGCTCACTCAAAATGGTTATAAAGTGCTGATTGAGAATGACCAATGTGTCATTTATGAGAAGGATGGGAGCAAGAAAATAGTTGCAACAGTTCAAATGACAAAAAACCAAATGTTTCCATTGAAGGTGGAGATGGGTTTCTCTTCACAATCAGCAACTACACCTCTCAAGAAAGAATGTACAACAGTACAAAAATCAACCTTCAAGAGCATGATTGAAGACCTCTCCAAGCTATGACATTTAAGGTATGGACATCTTGGCTATGCTGGTTTAAATTTATTGTCCAAGAAAAGAATGGTAGATGATTTTCCATGTATTAAAGAGTTCAGTAGCAAGTGTGAGGCTTGTATTTTGGGTAAGTAACATAGGCTGCCCTTTAATTCTGGAAACTCTAGAAGGGCAAGAGAACCACTAGAATTGGTGCATACTGATTTAGTTGGCCCTATGCAAATCACTTCCATTGGGGGGAGTACTTATTTTATGACATTCATAGATGATTTCAATCATAGAACATGGGTCTATTTTATGAAAAATAAATCTGAAGCTTTTGATAAGTTTCTAAAATTTAAAGCCCGGGCTGAAAATGAATGTGGGAAAACTCTTAAAGTCCTAAGATCAGATAGAGGGGGGGAATATACCTCCAATATTTTTGTAAATTTTTGCAGGCAAAATGGCATAAAGAAGGAGCTTATAGCCAGTTATACTCTGCAGCAAAATGGAGTAGCTGAAAGAAAAAATAGAACCATTGTTGAGATGGCAAGAAGCATGATGAAAGAAAAGGGACTCCCAATTGAATATTGGGGAGAGGCTGTAGCAACAATAGTCTATTTAATAAATAGAAGTCCTACAAAGGCAGTTCATGATAAGATTCCAATGGAAGCATGGACAAAGCATAGATGGACGGTTGAACACTTGAGAGTGTTTGGGTGTGTAGCATATGCACACGTGCCAAAAGAACAAAGGCAAAAGTTTGATGACAAAGGAGTGAAGTGTGTGTTTTTTGGTTATAGTCCAGAATCAAAGGCATACTGATTGTATGATCCAGTTGGTGAGAAGATCATCACTTCAAGAGACATGGAGTTCATTGAGAATGAGTCATGGGATGGATCAGTGGACACATCTTCAAGCACTTCAAGCAAAGGGCCTATAATTGATGAAGATGGTGAAGTTAATGATCAACAAAATGATATAACAACAAATATAGAAGGCTCCAAAAGGCTGCAAATTGGCCCCACAGAGAGCAGTAGCAGCAATACTGAGAGTTATGATCCCACTCTCACCTCCCTAGTGCCAAGAAAGACCAAAAGTCTAAGGGAGATATACCAAGATGAAAGGTATGAAAATGAACTTGATGAGAATATCAATTTTGCATTATTTTCTCATAGTGATCCAATTTATTTTAAGGATGCTAAAAAAGAAGAAAAATGGTGTAAGGCCATGGATGAGGAAATGGATGCAATAAAAAAAAAATGAAACTTGGGAGCTCACTAATTTACCTCCAAACAAGAAAATTATTGGAGGTAAATGGGTTTACAAGACCAAGAGCAATGCTGAAGGAAAAATAGATAGGCATAAGGCTTGATTGGTGGTCAAGGGGTACAAACAGAAGTTTCATACAGATTATGATGAGACCTATGCCCCTGTTGCTAGAATGGAAATCGTGTGTGTTGTCATAGCAATTGCAGCCCAGCACAAATGAAAGGTTTATCAAATGGATGTGAAGTCCACCTTCTTGAATGGAGTATTGAAAGAAGAGGTTTATGTGGAGCAGCCACTTGGTTATGAAGTTCCAGGTCATGAAAGTAAAGTGTATAGGCTGAAGAAGGCTCTTTATGGGCTTAAGCAAGCTCCATGAGCTTGGTATAGCAGAATTGACTCATATTTGATGAGCAATGGCTTTTGCAAAAGCAATGGTGAGCCCACTCTTTACATCAAGGTAGCTAATGGTAATATTTTAATAGTTGTCTTGTATGTTGATGATTTAATCTTTACTGGGGATAATGATTTCCTCATTGCTGATTTTAAAGAGGCTATGAAAAGTGAGTTTGAAATGTCAAACTTAGGTCTCTTGAAATATTTTCTAGGCATAGAAGTAAAACAAATGCATGATGGTATTTTTATCTCTCAAAAAATATATGCAAATCAGATTTTGGAGAGATTTAGAATGCAAAGTAGCAAGCCTACTCCAACACCAACTTCAATAGGTTTGAAGTTAAGCAAGCAAGATTGCAATAGCAATGTGGATCCAACTTTATATAAAAGTTTAGTTGGAAGTTTGATGTATTTAACTGCTACTAGGCCAGACATTATGCATGCAGTAAGCTTGATTTCTAGATTTATGGAAACTCCAAAGGACTCCCATTGGCAAGCAGGAAAGAGAATCCTAAGGTATGTGAAAGGAACCAAGGGATATGGTATTTTGTATACTGTAGCAAATGCTTTTGATCTTATTGGCTACATAGATAGTGATTGGGCAGGAATTTTGGATGATAGGAAGAGCACTTTCGGATATGTCTTTCACATAGGTTCAGGTGTAATCTCATGGGCTTCTAAGAAGCAACCCATAGTTGCTCAATCTATAGCAGAGGCTGAATATATAGCAATGAATGCAGTAGCATGTCAAGCTATTTGGCTAAGAAGGATCTTGACAGATTTGAAGGAAGAGCAAGAGGATGGAACCACAATATTTTGTGATAATATTTCCTCAATTGCTTTGTCAAAGAATCTAGTATTTCATGGAAGAAGCAAGCACATTGAAATCAAATATCATTTTATCAGAGAACTTGTTCAGAATGGTGAAATAAAAATGGATTTTTGTAGGTCAGAGCAGCAGCTAGCAAACATTTTCACCAAGCCATTAGGCATTGCAAGTTTTGAGTGCCTAAGGAGAAATCTTGGCGTAATCAGTTTGGATCAAGCATGATCTTGTTTGTCAGCTCAAGACAATGGGGGAGTGTTGGATTTTCAAATCAAATCTCATTGTTTGAAGCCTCCATATTTGACTTTTGATAAAGTTAATTTCAGATATTTTTGAATGAACTTTTTGGAAGATAAGTTTAAATCAGATTGGGGGAAATCTGATTTCTTCTACAGACTTCTTCTTTCTTCCATCTTCTTCTTTTGGATAGCAATTTCTTTATAAAGGAAAGAATAACTTTATTATTTCATAAGGAAGCATGAATGTAATTTCTCTTTTATGCAACAACAAAGAGATGTTTTTGAATACTCTATTTTATCAGAGATATGAATGATTATTCTATTAAGTAGTGATTGCTTCAGATAATCTTGTAAGAGTTTTCTGAAGCTCATAGTTCGTATGTAGCTCCAGTAGTTGCAAGTTTAATTTCTTATTGTAGAAAGTGTTTTTGTTTGAATAGAAGCAAGTAGATTCTTGCATAAATTTTCCAGCTCTTGTGTTTGCCCTGTTTTTGGGATTTAGAATTTCTTCATTGCTGAAAATAGAGCATTTTTGTGCATTTTCCAGAATTTAGTATTCCTTCTAAAGTCTTTACAACTATTCCTGTTTCTTTATCACCAAATGATGGATCGTTATATATATATATATATATATATATATATATATATATATATATATATATATATATATGTATATATATATATATATATATATATATATATATATATATATATATGTATATATATATATATATATATATATGTATATACATATATATATATATATAGATACATATATATAGATACATATATATATATATATATACATATATATATACATATATATATATATATACATATATATATACATATATATATATATATACATATATATATATACATATATATATATACATATATATATATACATATATATACATATATATATATACATATATATATATATATATACATATATATATACATATATATATATATATATATACATATACATATATATATATATATATATATATCTACATATATATATATATATATGTATATATATATCTACATATATATATATATATATGTATATATATATATATATATATGTATATATATATATATATATATATATATATATATGTATATATATATATATGTATATATATATACATATATATATATATGTATACCGTAAAGGACATGTATATCTCAATAGATGTGACTATCGAGAGTAGTCTCTAATAATAGATTAGTTATAATATCCTTTCATAATAAATGCTTCACTAATTGATATATTGATTAGTTCCACATCAATTAATTTCACCCATCGATTAGTCTCATTCTTTAATCGTGAATCTGGAGAATGATTTATTAATGTAAATGCTTGACCATCGACTTCCATAATGGCATTGTAAACATTCATGTCTCAAGTTATGTGATACATCACTTGAGATCATGTTAATTGTCTTACCATTGTACAATCCTGCCAATGCTAGAAATCAATACTCCCTCTTAGCTAGGCATGAATCCTTCTTAACATTTACAAGTTATATTATCTTATTGCATGATGATTAATCAAAATGTCTACATCCATATGTGGAAAGAAAATATATTGACACAAGAGAGGGCAGGAGGGGCCAATAATGGCACACCCTAACTTGATCCACCTTGCTCAACAACATGCGAAAGTAACAAGAAAATAGTGGGAGAGAGAAAATGTAGGATCATTCATATAGTTTCTTCAAATAGATTCATACATGTCGGGTGGTAAGGCCTTCCCAGTTTTGGCTAGATATTACAATGAATTACAAAAGTCCTCAAACATGCAAGGATCTACCAAATATCTCTAATCTTCTATCTTCTACCTAAAAAATGACTCCAAACTCTAACCAAACAACTACATTTATACAAGAGGCTACCAAATTGAGTCGGCCTTTAGATCCACAATCAATGGAAGGAATGGTCAAATCTAGGACCACATGCTTCCCAATGATAGATACCAACATTAAATTTGTGACCCAAATTAAATGCACAAGTTGGCCTCAACAAAAACTCAAAAAAACCCATCGGTAAGCAAAGCCAACTGAGCGCCAGACAAGCATCACAGAGTGCTAGGGAAATTCACCAAGTGCCAGAGAGATAACTGACCAACACCGGTGAACAAAGGAAACTGAGTAACACCGAACCAACTCGGTCAAAGCAAGAACTAAGCAACACAAACAAACTCAAATATGTTTGTGGTGACATGGGATTGCCAAGGACCCGAGATACTCCCGTATTAGACACCTTGGGTTATTTGAAATGATTCTCTGAATCATTAAACAAGTATGATCTGAGTTACATCCATCTCAGACTATGAAATCCAAGAACTGTCTTCAATCGATCTATTCTTCCACTTTACCCGATATTCCATATACTATTTTCCTCTTGTACTTCTTCTAATTCTTTGCTCCAAAATATGCTCAATCTCTTCATTCTATTTCTTCAGATAATCCATCAAGATTGCCATGTCTTCTTCAAATTCATGAAACTCATACAAATCAGAAATATTGAATATAGGTGATATATCCATGTCATTAGGTAACTCAACTTCATATGCATTTCCACTGGTAGATTTTCTCAAAATCTTGCAAGGTCCAAACTTCTTCATCTTTAGCTTCCCATATGTTCCAATAGGAAATCTGTCTTTCTTCAAATGAACCATCACTTAATCACCAACATCAAAAGTCTTGTCTTCTTGATTTATCAGCTCTGTCTTTGTATTTCTGATTATTCTTTTCCAGTTTAAGCTTCACATCTTCATGCAATGTCTTCATGTACTCAGCAAATTTTACTCCTTCAGCACTTCTTTTTCTTTCATTGTCAATGTCTCTCAAATCTGATATACCTCTCGGTTGTATGCCATTTACAATCTCAAAAGGTGTTTTTCCAGTACTCCTATTCACTAAATTATTGTATGCAAACTTTTCTTGTGCCAACACAAAATCCCAATTACCTCATGTGTCTCCAACTAAACATCTCAAAAGATTACCCAAGCTTATGTGCACAAATTTTGTCTATCCATCAGTTTGTGGGTGAAATGTAGAACTATATTTCAACTCAGTACCCAACTTTCTCCAAAGAGTCTTCCAAAAGTATCCAACAAATTTATTGTCTCTGTCAGAGATAATACTCCTCGGTAATCCATGCAATCTGACAATTTCCTTAAAGAAGAGATCTTCTATATAAACTGCATCTAATGTCTTTCTACAAGGTATAAAATGTGTCATTTTAGAAAATCTATCCACAACAACCAATACAGAATCATTACCTCTTACTGTCTTGGTAAGCCAAGAACAAAATCCATACTGATGTCAATCCAAGGTTTCTCAGGTACAACAATCGGTGTATACAATCTAGTATTCTGACTAACTCCTTTAGCAACTTGACAAACTCCACAACTTTTCACAAACTTTCAAACATCTTTATAGAACTGTGGCCAAAAATATTTCTCCTTAAGCAAATTCAATGTCTAGCCAAACCACTACTATGTTTCTCTTTTATCAAATTAGTTCTCATTGCTCCTATCAGTATACACAACTAAATACCTTTAAACAACATACCTCCTTGCATAAAATATTCATCCCATTTGGTACTCTGTTGATCTTGAATAGGTGCTCTACACTTTTTCCATGAATTAGAAAAAGAAGGATCAAATTCATAAGAATCTCTCATGTCATCAAAGCCTAGAATTCCAATTTTCATCATGGTCATGAAAGATCTCCTTCTACTCAATACATTAGCAACTCAATTAGTCACAATACTCTTATGCTTTATCACAAATGTATAACTCTACAAATACTCAACCCATTTCATATGTCTCTGATTCAACTTATTCTAACTACCCAAATATTATAAAGCCTTATGATTGGTATACAACACAAATTCACTCGGTATCAAATAATGTCTCCACTTCTTCAGTGCTTGAACAATAGCATAGAATTCTTGATCATACACAGAATATTTCCTTTTTTCATCATTCAACTTTTCACTAAAGAAAGCAATAGGTTTACCTTCTTGACTCAACACAGCTCCAATTGCAGTACCACTTTCATCACATTCCACTTGAAATACCTTATTGAAATCAAGCAATGCCAAAACAGGCAATTCAAAAACCTTCTACTTTAGAGTCTCAAAACTTTTATTAGCTCCATGTGTCCACTTGAACTCTATTTTGTCTCCTCCCATAGTCTCAATCATAGCATTACAAATTGAGCTAAAATTCCTAATGAACTTTCAGTAAAAACTTGCCAAACTATGAAATGATCTTACCTCATTAGCATTCATAGGTGTAGGCCAATTCAAAATAGCTTCAACCTTTTCAGGATCAATTTTCAAATCATCTGCTGAAATCACAAATCCCAAATACACAATCTCCTCTTTCATGAATAAACACTTTTTCAGATTTATCAGCAACTTTTCTTCTTTCAATCTCTGCAAAAATTGTCTAACATACAACAGATGTTCTTCTCTGGTCTTACTAAATATCAGAATGTCATCAAGATATACAATCAAAAACTTACCCAAGAATTTATTCAAAACTTCATTCATCAACCTCATAAAAGTACTCGGTGCATTAGTTAAACCAAAAGGCATAACCAACCATTCATACAAACCTTCTTTTGTCTTGAAAGCAGCCTTCCATTCATCACCTTCTCTATTTATGATCTAATGATATCCACTTTTCAAATCAATCTTGGTAAAATACTTTTCTCCAATCAAACTATCCATTATATCATCCATTCTCCATATAGGAAACCTATACATCACTGTTATCTTATTGATTGCTATGGAATCAGTACACATTCACCATTCTCCATTCTTCTTAGGTGTGAATACCATGGGTACTGAACAAGGACTCAAAATTTCTCTGATCAAACTTTTCTCCAACAATTCTTGAATCTATCAGTTCAATTCCTCATTCTCGGTAGGTGTCAATCAATGAGGTGCCTTATTCGGTAAACTAGCTCTAGGGATAAGATCCATGCAATGATCAATTATTCTCTTCAATGGAAAACCATCAGGTACATTGTTAGAAATGATTTCACTCTACTCGGTGAGTAACTTATCAATCTCCTCAAGGACACTATCCTTTGTTTTCTTACTCGGTTTGTTAGGAATCACAACAAAACATACATCATTTCTCTTTAAATCCTTAACAAACTTTCTTCCTTCCATCAAGAAAAATTTCACAGATGTACAAACATTACTAATAGGTTCTTCCATCAAAGGTAACAAGATTTGTCTTCTTCCATCAGCCAAAATGTTATACTTATGCAATCTCCCATCATATATAGAATGTCTATCATATTGCCAAGGTCTACCCAACAAAATATGACAACAATCCATAGGCATGATATCACATAACACCTTATCATAGTCCTTTCCAATCTTCAAATTCACATAACATTGTTCACTTACCAATAGTTATCAAGTGGATGTCATAGACCAGAAGGAGGAGCGGGAGTGGGAGGATTTTCAAATTTGAAGGCAGGTGGGAGCTCTGGTTTGTAGGCTGCGAGATCCTCTGGCCTTTTTATCACTGTAGAGCAAGCTTCTGTAGACCTAGAGAAAAAGGATGGGGTCCCATAGGAAAAGCAAAAAGACCCAGGTAAGGATGTCGGGGTGGGGGAAAAGATTCCTCCCTCATCTCCCATAGTCACAAATACCCAGGTACATGATCAAAAGGGAATAGACTTCAACCACTGGTGGTCAACTCTCTTCAGAGTAAAACCCATAGGCAAGTCCTCTTTCCCCTCTATTAAGGATTTATCTGATAAGGAAAAGGAAAATTTTCCATAGAGATTCCTGATGAGCTGACTTAGAATCTATGGGTCTTACTCTTGTTGGAAAATTTGTGGGGTCTAGACCTAATAGAGATATTGTTAGGATTTTGCTAAGAGGAAATGGGATCTAAAGGGTCAAGTACAAGTTATAGCCATGGCTAAGGGATTCCTATCTTTTGAGTTTTCATGTAAGAAGGACTTGGACAAAATCCTTTGTGCTGGTCCCTAGGCTATAGGAAAGACAACCCTGGCATTGCAAAAGTGGACACCGAAGCTTGATCTCAATGAATCTTTCTTTGTCCAAGCCCCAGTGTCAGTTAGACTCCTTGAACTTCCTCTAGAGTTTTGGTATGAAGATGTTTTCAATGGCATTGCCAACTCCTTTGGTACCCTGCTATCGATAGACCCCATGATAGTGGCAAGGATCCACCTAACCTATGCCAAGATTTGCATAGGGGTGGAAGAGGGTCAAGACATGCCAAAAATTATAGAAATTTGATAAAAAATGGGTAGACTTGTGTAGAAGATGGATTATGAAAGTGTCCCTTTTCTTGTTTCCATTGCAAGAAAGTTGGACACAAAGAAAAAGTGTGCCCAACATTCCAGAAATTGGAGAAAGAAAGGAAAGATAATATTGTTCAAAGAAAGATAAAGTCAAGAAACCAAAATAAAAGTGATAAGGTAGGCCCATCAAGGGAGACCACCAAACCTTAGGAGGGTACAAAGACAACAATAAAAGAGTGTGGAAAAAAAGGAACAATCAAAGATCTCTTTTGAGACCCCAGAAACTAGGGCTGAAAAGGAAGAACCCATTGAAGGGAAGTTGACAAGCCAATAGAAAGAACCCAAAGACCAGGATAGCCAGCAATTAGTAAATACAGTTCTCAAAGAGGACCTCCCCTCCTTAGAAGGAATAGGCCTAGAAGTCAATATACAACAAGATTCTATGGAAGAAACCAAGGAAGATGATCTAGAGGAAGGAGGCAATTTGTGCCCTAGGTCGATCTTCATCTCCTTTATTCTGGATTCCCTTGAACCCCCACTAGAAGAATGTTTCTCTAGTCTGAAAAGGGACAAGTCAATAGGCTCCCCATCTCTACAACCCTGCCCTCATCCTAAGAAGCAAGACTAAAATAAAGTCCTACAAATGGAAGAACTATTGTTCACTATCTCCCTAAGGAAGCTAACAAAGATGGAAGAGCTCTTTCTAAAATACAAATATGTAAAGGATGGCAGAACCAAGACTCAATACAAGAAGAGACCCAATAGCAGAGATCCCTCTCTGGTTTCCCCTACAGTAAATAGGAATAGAAACAAAGTGGATGTAGGGGCAAAACTAAAAACTCCAAGAAGAAAGAGAGAAAGTCAGATCAGGAAAGAAGAAGCCAATAAGAACATTGTAGATGGGACTCAAAAAACCATCTAGGTAGCCTATACCCCTAATAAGAAATGAAAGTTACTTCATAGATCCCCTATGGGCTCAACTCACACAAGCACAAAGTAATTAGGCACACGTATATGGAACACAAAACTAAAATTTTTATAACCTAATAAGTTATAATGCAGATGGAAATGTTAGAGAGAACCAACCTATGGGTCACCACTAATCTTATAGCTCTGATCATCTATGAGGATGGAAAGGCCAAGTATTTGGCTTAGGAGAAAAGATAGAACAACATAGGGAGACTTCTTCTGGTTGGATGGCCCAAATCCAATTACAACAGAACAATCAAAGGGAACTCAAGCCAAATGTGTAGTGGTGGTACAATCTTTGGTTTCAGTTTCACTGCGACCTCAGAAACAGGGGTCATTTATCCCTAGTTGGAAGCTGATTCTTTAAACAACACTACAAGCACCAACAAGTTCAATGATTTGTGTACCATACTTGTTGTTTCCCACACTCATCATGTATCCTAGACTGCTAACAAGGTTGCTGATGGGATTGCCAATGAGGCTGTTAGTAAGGAAGCTAATTTGAGTTGGCATGATGCCGAAGATCTCTCAGGTGATGTGAAGGATTTACCTGACGAGGAAAGACTCCAAAGTCCAGAGGGAATAATTAAAGATAATTATGAAAGTAAATGGAATTTTTAGAGATTCCATTACATTAATGACAAGCTCTGGAGGCATAGTAAGGTTATTTACTATGCGTCCCCTCCACATGCTTTCTAGGTTTCCCTTCCCAAGAATTGTAATTACCTTCAAAGGCATAACTCAAGAAAGCCTAGAACAAAGGCTGATAGAAAGACAGAAAGCATTAAGGCTCCATATCTCTAGAGAGAAACTAGAACCCAAACAATAGCCATGGTTGGGGAAAGACATATAAGGGAGCTGAAGAATGATAGCAAGAAGTGGAAGAATCACACCAAAGTTTGGAGCACCCTGCAAAAAGGGGAAATCACCACCTTTATAGAAAGAATCCATGGTTGCAGGAAGAAGATCACCAATATCTTCGTTAAAAGATGGAATGAAGGAAAGGTGGAAATAGAGGGAAAGTCCTTCGCTTTCACGGAAGAGGTGATTTCCTTGGTCACAGGCATTCCCATTGTTGGGAAATTTTTTTATAGAGATCATAAAATTTTTGATAATGCTGTAAATGATTTTGTTAGAGACGATGACTAGATAAAGGATATAGTCAAGAAGGGCACTCACTATCAGCCCGTGGGTTTGAAAATGTTGTGGTAGCTCATTCTCAAGGCCCTCATTTCATACGTCACTCTGGATACTAGGTTTGATAGAATTCGTACCTACCATTTTGTCTTGTTGAATCACTTTAGGCATGGAAAGAAAATTTCAATTCCATTTTATCTCTATTCCTCCATAAATGAGAACATCAATGGCTTTAGAGATAAGAACATTGCAAACCCTACTCTACACGAAGGCTTGCTTCTGTTAATTTATGAATTTTTCAAAACCCAAATTTTGGGTAAGGAAATCGTGGAGGACAATGCTAATAATGAAGATTATAGGTTAGACTACGTACCATCAGGTAATAGTGAGGGAAAATACTTTAAGGATAGTGTGGATAGCAAGGAAGAATAGGAAAAAACTAAAAAGGGGTACTCATCCAAGAAGCGACCCTTGAGCTCGGTCAAAATTGAAAAAGCTCTAAAAATGTAGGATAGAAAGGAGATTACCTTAGATGAGGAAAATAAAAATAATGAGGAAGACATGAATATAGAAGATGAGGTGGGAAACACAGAAAAGCAAGCCACTAAAATGACGAAACAAGTCACAAGGGAAAACCCCAACTCTATGAGAGACTGCTCGGGTTGCCTCTCTATTGATCTTACAATCAACGAAGATAACTCCCCCCCTCTTAAGCCCCCGTTGAGAACAAGAAATGAGGCTCAAGATCCTATTCCTGAGGATCCCAAAGATGAACAAGGCACTACTCAGTCTCCAATTATGCTTGAGACCTCAGAAGAGATTTTGAGAGGAGAATACCAAAGTCAAGATTTTGGTAAAGGGAAGAAGGTATGGAGGAATTTCAATATCAATACAGTGTGCATAGGGATCATAAGGGAGGCTATCTATACACAAATCTTGTAGGATAACGAGGGAAAAATACACAAAGAGGAGCTAATTGATCCCACTTTGGTGGTTCTCATCGATAAAGCCAAGGAGATAGAGATGGACTTCCTTAACAACACTAAGAGAAGCATGCTAGATTAGTTTAGGTCCTTCAAATGGCTCTTCCATGAAATTGAAGATCTCAAAGAGAAAATACAAAGCACTGATGGTAAGGATCACAACACTACTGATGGAAAGAAAAGCTTGGAGGAAAGGGTTGATCACTTGGAATCTAAAATGATCAGTCTTGAGGAAAACCTAAAGGGTATCACTGAGAAAAACTATAACATTATCAAAGCATCTAATGACCACATCAAAGTTCTTATCAACAATATGGAAGAAAAAATGGACAGTAGGGATGAATAGAGCACTATTAAGGAAAAAAAGAAGAAGCCCAGCGAGGGTCTAGGCAAAAGAACTAGAGCCAGTACAATGAAAAATAGGGATGTTCAAAAAGTAAAAGAGGCAGCAGTGAAAATGGAGATCCTTAAACTTAATGCAGCCACCATGCTTAGGACCCTAGATTAATCTGGTTCCTGTCTCTTTTTGCTTTGTCTTTGTTCTTCCTTTTCATTGGTTGTTTCTTGGTTGGCCTTTCCTTGGCCTGTCTCTTAGTTTTTTGCTTTAGCTCTATCCTGAACTCATTTTTGCTACTTTTTATCTTCTTGTGGGTTTTAGGCACCCTATAAGACCTATTTTACTTAATCAAAAACATTGTTCACTTACCAGGACTGTATGCTCATCTTTGATCCATGAAATCTGATAGGGTTTTAGATGTTCCAACCTTTTCAACTGCAACTTTGTGACCATTTCCTCAGATGTTAGATTCTCCAAGCTACCACTATCAATGATTACCTTCCAAAATTTGTTAGAAACTCTACATCTGGTCTTGAAAAAACTTTTCCTTATCGGATCTTCTTGTTTACCTTCATTCCACAGTGCTGTTCTTACCATCAAGTTATTTTCCTTCTCAAGTTCATTCGGTGACTCTTCTTGCACCAAAGCATTTCTACTACTACCAGCCTTCTTACTTGCATGTGTACACTCAAATGATCTATGTCCTTCTTCCCCATAATTATAACAAGTTCCTCAGAAACTTCCTTTTTTATAACCACCTCGGAAGTTACTGCCTCTACCTCTAGATGAACTTTCATCTTTCCACTTGGTCTTACCTTTATCCAGAGTTGTCTTTTCTGGTTCAAATCTACTATTTTCACCATGAGATCTACCTCTTCCTATAGGGAATCTACCACCTCTACCTCTTTGTCTTTGCTCATGTCTCTTATTCAATTTCTCCTCATCTTTCAATGCAAATTGATAAGCCTCTTCAATGTTATCCAATTTGACCAAACTGATTTCTTCTTCGATGGAAACTCTCAAATCATTTAGGTATCTAGCAATTCTTTCCACATCATCTTCATCATGTCTAGATTTGATATCTAATCTATAGAATTCCTCAGTATATTCCTTTATCGAGCTATCTTTTTGCCTTAAACTTTTCATTCGCCTAACTAGGTTAATCTGATAATCACAAGGTAAGAACTTTCCTTTCAATTTATTCACCATTTTATTCCATACCTTGATTTTTTATTTGCCTTTCCTCTTTCTATCTAGCTATAGATGTTCCCACCATAAGGATGCATGACTTTTCAACTTTGTTCATGTGATTTTCACCTTCTTTTCCTTAGGTACATTTTCATACTCAAAGTACTTTTCCATCTCATTGATCCAATCCACTAATTTATCAGAATCCAACATTCCACCATACTTAGGAGGATTAAAGTGTGGTGTACACTTTAGACTTGTGAAAGCCTTATACAATCTTTCTTCACCTTGATCCATCACAAGTGCAGGTTCTACATCATCTTGTTCTACCTCAATTTCATCATCACTAACATCTTTAAGATGTCTTCCTCTTCTCTGGGCTATCTCAACAGCTTCCAATCTAGCAGCAAGTTTTCTCAACATGTCTGCCAATCCTAGATCTGCATCTCGCTTCCCATGAACCATCTTGAAAACCCTCTGCAATAACAGGTCAGATCACAATCTGCCACCCCACAACAATTCAACTATGGCTTCACAAGAAGGAACCTTCAAATCTAGATTTTCAAACCTAGATCCAAATCTAACCTCGCTCTGATACCACCTGATGAAAGAGAGGGGAGGAGGGGCCAACAATAGCACACCGTAACCTGACCCACCTTGCTCAACAACATGTGGAAGCAACAATAACACACCGGGAGAGAGAAAATGTAGGATCATTCATATATTTTCTTCAAATAGATTCATACATGTCGGGCTATAAGGCCTTCCTAGTTTTGGCCGGATATTACAATGAATTAAAAAAGTCTTCAAACATGTGAGGATCTGCCAAATATCTCTAATTTTCTATCTTCTACCTAAAATTGACTCCAAACTCTAACCAAATAGCTACATTTATACAAGAGGCTACCGAACTAAGTCAACCTTCAGATCCACAATCAATGGAAGGAACAATTAGATTTTGGACCACACGCTTCCCAATGATGGATACCAACATTAAATCTATGACCCAAATTAAATGCACAATTTGGCCTCAATAGAAACTCAAAAGAAACCCATCGGTAAGAAAAGCCAATTGAGCACTAGACAAGCATCACTGAGTGCCAGGGAAATTCACCGAGCACCAGAGAGATAACTGACCAACACTGACGAACAAAGGAAACTGAGAAACACCGAACCAACTTGGTCAAAGCAAGAACCGAGCAACACAAACAAACTCAAATATGTTTTTGGTGACATAGGATTGCCAAGGATCTGAGATGGTCCTACATCAGATATCACCTCTTTGTGATATCATCCATCATGACTTATCAATAGATATCACCTCACATGATATCCACCATTATGGCCACTTATCCATAGATATCACTTCATGTAATATCCACCATTTGGATTATCCATAGATATCTCATCACGTAATATACACCATTATGGATTATCCATAGCTATCACTTCACGTGATATCTATAATTATGTCTTATCCATAGATATCACTTCATGAGATATCAACCATTATTATGAGATCATCAACTCACAATGATGGAAGAGGCACAAGTGTTCATCATCATGAGATCATCACCTCACAAAGATACTCACCATGGCTCATCTAGAGGGTAAACACACAAGCACAAGAAAATCACCACATACTCTCTCATGTGGTGTTGTCATGGCGTCACACACATGACATCCACCATGAACCATATCAAAGGGTGGTGATAAATGCAATAACAAGAGTTTTCACTTTAAACATCTTAAAAAGTATATATTAGTATATATATAAACAAATATAAATAAATAAATCTTGTTGAGACTCAATTTCAGCCAGGGCTTCATTGTCCATCATCCCAAGCTTACCTTGAAAGTACACAAACTTTATTTTGGAGAGAGGCTTGGTGAAAATGTTTGTCATTTTCTCATCAGTACTAATGTATCTAAACTAAATAGTATTCATTTCCACCATTTCTCTAACATAGTGATAGTTGATCTCCACACTTTGTTATGTCATGAAACTTAGGATTGACAAAGAGATTTAAATGAATTTGAATATCATAATAGATAATTTTAGGCTCTAAGGATAGTCCAAACAATCCTACAAGAATCTTTTGAAGCCACGCTACTTCATGTCATCCCACACATGCTGCAATATATTCAGCTTCTATGGAGCTTTGTGCTATTGAAGATTGTTTCCTATTTCACCAAGAAATCAAAGCAGAAACTAAACTGAAACAACAACCATAGGTGCTCTTTCGATGAGTGACACATCCTACCCAGTCAGAATTAGTATATCCATCACTAGTACATTTTGCACCATTTTTTGACGCACTATTGATTGAAGTTTCTACCCAACTCGGTCGAATAGTCGATCAACTGGTTCGTCGCTATTATCGGCATTGAAATATCAACCCATTTTTGAAACCATCGAATGATCGACTCCAATATTTGTAAAAAATGAGGGCAATCTTGGCCGAAAATAACATTAGCAAGTGTTGGTATATTGGTTGATTATTTGACCAATATAGATTAATATTGGTTGAAGCCTTTGGTTGCTCCGACCAAGATGCCAAACTCATGACGTTCATATTTCAACCACATTGCGTCACACGTTAGACCAATATTGGTCAAAACATTTACTGGATCTGACCAGGATGCCAAACCCATGACGCCACATTTCAACATAGAATGGTCAATTTTTAGACCAAACTAGGCCAAACTTTCGACGACGGTGAGTCAAAATTTTGAGGAAAGACGAAGTGTTTAAAAAAAATTGAAGATAAATATCCAGACTAATCACCAATGGTATCCTGATTGGTGATTAGTCTAGATATTTATCTCCAGGTGTCCACACTCATTCTACTACTTTTTTCTAG
Organism: Chamaecyparis obtusa; assembly: GCA_027943335.1. Taxonomy (NCBI): domain Eukaryota; kingdom Viridiplantae; phylum Streptophyta; class Pinopsida; order Cupressales; family Cupressaceae; genus Chamaecyparis; species Chamaecyparis obtusa. The sequence goes on along the minus strand of BSBK01004879.1, from coordinate 49,230 downwards.
CGGGTCCCTACTTGTTCTATTTTTGAGACTATTTTGGGCTCTAGTAATCCATCTGCTCTGCTCTGCGTGAAACTGTGGGTTTTTTCATTTTGTTTGAACTATTTGAGAGATAGGCTCTGACTGGTGATCTATGAATTAGTAGAGCTTCCTCTTAGATGCCCACAACTCTTCAAATCTATTGGTGTGAAGCCCCCAAAGGGTATTCTTCTCTATGGGCTTCCTAGTTCTGGGAAAACTTTAATTGCTAGGGCAGTGGCAAATGAAACCGGTGCCTTCTTTTTCTGTATCAATGGACCTAAGATCATGTCAAAGTTAGCTAGAGAAAGTGAAAGAAATATCTGAAAGGCTTTTGAGGGGGCTGAGAAGAATACCCCATCCATTATATTTATTGATGAGATATTACAGAGATTTTTCAACGGGATTGCAAGTATGCTATTAGAGAAAATATTGAGAAGGTGAGTTTCAATTGTGGTGGCATTTGGAAACTAGATTTGGTTATGAATTTCTTAATGGTTTTTTTTTAACTGGTTTGTTAGAATTTTACATTTTTGAATTCAATTTTCCTCAACTTGTATCTTATTATTTCAATTTTTCATGTTCTCTTTCCTCTGCACTCTTACAGGATATTGAACGTGAAAGAAAAAGAAGTGAGAACCCCGAGGCAATGGATGAGGATGATAGTGATGAGGTAGCTGAAATAAAGGCTGGCCATTTTGAGGAGTCCATGAAATATGCCCAAAGAAGTGTCAGTGATGTTGATATTCAGAAGTATCAAGCCTTTGCACAAACACTACAACAATCTCAAGGCTTTGGTTCTGAATTTTGATTTCCTAGTGCTTCTACTAGTGCTTCGGATGTATTTGCTACAACAACTAATAAAGATGATGATGACTTATATAGTTAGGAAACTTAGTACACAATTTTCATCTTAATGAAGTGACAAATGTCTTTGTTCTAGCAGGGACCTTGCGCTAACAAATAGCCAATGCTATTCAATTTGGCTCTAGCTTTTGCTTGTAAGAGTTTTATCTATTCATATGTTTGAAACTTTATCTAGTTTATCATCCCTTTAGCCGAGGACTTACTAACATGTAAGTCTTTAGAGAAATATTAACTGTGGCAAGGAAATTTAGCTATGGAAACTTTTTCTCAAGTGGCAGATAATGCTACCAAAATCTTGCTTTTAAAAAAAAATCTTGCTAGAAAATATTCTATACTAAATCAATTCACAACAGAGAAAGTCTAGTTCAACCAATTCTGACTGGTGATCCGTGAATTGGTAGAGCTTCCTCTTAGACACCCACAACTCTTCAAATCTATTGGTGTGAAGCCCCCAAAGGGTATTCCGCTCTATGGGCCTCCTAGTTCTGGGAAAACTTTAATTGCTAGGACAATGGGAAATGAAACCGATGCCTTCTTTTTCTGTATCAATGGACTTGACATAATGTCAAAGCTGGTTGGAGAAAGTGAAAGCAATCTCCAGAAGGCTTTTGAGGAGGTTGAGAAGAATGCCCCATCCATTATATTTATTGATGAGATATTACAGAGATTTGTCAGTGGGCTCTAGCAATCCATCTACTCCGCTCTGCGTGAAACTATGGCTTTTTTCATTTTGTTTGAACTATTTGAGAGATAGGCTCTAACTGGTGATGCATAATTGGTTTGCATGTTTGCAGCATGGAAGCAATGTTGGGGATGCTCATGGTGCTGCGGACAAAGTCCTTAACTAGTTGTTGACGGAGATGGATGGTATGACAACCAAGAAAATAGTTTTCATTATACCTAATGGCATTGGTCTATTATACCCAAGGATTCAATGGAGCCAATATTACAAATATCTGTCAGCGGGCTTGGAAGTATGCTATTAGAGAAAATATTGAGAAGGTGAGTTTCAATTGTGGTGATTTTACAAACTAGATTTGGTTATGAATTTCTTAATGGTTTTTTTTGAACTGGTTTGTTAGAATTTTACATTTTTTGATTCAATTTTACTCAACTTGTATCTTATTATTTCAATTTTTCATGTTCTCTTTCCTCTGCACTTTTACAGGATATTGAACATGAAAGAAAAAGAAGTAAGAACCCCAAGGCAATGGATGAGGATGATAGTAGGTAGCTGAAATAAACGCTGCTCATTTTGAGGAGTCAATGAAATATGCCTGAAAAGTGTCAGTGATGTATTTGTTGCTATTGCTGCTTCTACTGCTGCTACTTCGGATGTATTTGCTAAGATGATTTCCCCCACCAAGATGATGTGCATCCATTTTATGGAGATCTACTAAATGTTTTATATGATAAAGATCACTACAAGTTGGCCCTTGTCCAGATCAATATTGCTCACAATCTCATTGGCAAAGTAGCCAAATACTATGTTAGGTTGATAAAATATGGGGATTCTCTTTACCACTGCAAATCTTTGAAGGTTGTTGCACTTGGATGGATATGTACCATTGTTAAGAGAATTGGACTGAGTTTGGCTTACCTTAAACAAGTGAGGCAACATATGGTTATGTTCTTTTTTTCTATCTATCTAGTTTTCACTATGTGTTGTTCCTTGGGATATCTTGCAAGGGTTCTATAAATTGATGGTCTATATTTTGGTGGGTTTCTTGTATGGGCCTATGAACTTTTTTATCTTGTCTTTTTTTTTCGATCCTACAACTAGATTTTGATATGTGGATTTTGTAATACCCCAAAAATGGGCTATAAGCTCATTAATCTTCTATATCAACAATTCGAACGAAATCAACATCGAAGTCCTAACCAAAGGCACATATAAACATCATCGAATCCTAATTGATTATCTTAAATTCTGCATCGGGAAATATTCCTAATTATCTTTAATTTAATGATTATTTGGCAATAAATCACATTTATCCTAAGTTTGATTAATTGAATATTTTCATATTTAATTAATTAGATTTAATATCTTGCCACTTAATTGTGTAATTAAATTTAATTCTATCTATTATTAATTGTATTATTTAATTTTGACAATAAATCCAATATCCTATGAATAATTGATTAAATTTTTATTTAATTAATTAAACCAAGTTGTCATTATTTAATAATATAGTTTTTAATAAAAGTTTGATTAAATAATTGATTAATCCATAAATCAATTATTTATTTTCAAAAATCAGTTAAGTTGAGAATAAATCACTTTATTTATTTATTAAATCATAATTATCCATGTGCACATTCAAGGACCAGTTAAACTCAAATTGGAAAATCAATGCAAGTTGTTAGCTTTTTGAAACTCAACATCTTTTTGAGTTTTAAAGTTGATCTAAACTTCTAATTCGAGTTGAGCTGTGCTTTTGCATGATTTTTGTGACTTAATTATCTGTTATTTAAAAATAACTCAAAAATCAAGTTGAGTTATTTGAGTGATTTATGGCTTTTTCTCATGCACCTCCAAAGCCTTGGATTTCTATAAAATCAAGGCTTCAGCTCTTCATAATTCATCTCATAATTTTACAAGCTTACTTGGCCAAAGTCATCTACGAATTGCACAACTATTTTGAAGAATTGGAATTTGGAGAATCAAAGCTTATTGTGAATCAAGGCTATTGTGAGATCAATTTGTTTTTTTTTTACATTCATTTAGATTCTTTTTCATATCATTGTTAGATCAATTCATAGCATATCAATTTTCCATATTAGCATAGATTCCATATCAAATTTTCATATCATTGCATAGAAAATCTAAAAAATATAGATTAATTGCATTCATATTTCATACCTAGATCAATTGCATTCAAATCCTTCATTTAGGTGTCGTCTAGGTCACTGATCTCGATAACAATCTGAGAACATTAATCTCGCACCTACTAGAAGGCAGTAAATCCCTTGGTTAGATAGTTTTCAATTTTACACGATTCCAATTATAGCTAACCTCTAATGTTTTACTGAAGTGTTGTGTTTATAGATCAAGTACAATTTTCACACACACAGATTTCTTGTAAGGAAATTTGATGCCACCATTTAAGTAGCTCTTCATCTGATAGTTTTCTACACAGTCCCCAGTCTAGGCTTTATTTGTTGATTTTTTATCTCAATATTAAAAGAATTAATTTAGTTAAATAAAGCTTTATGTCCCAAACACAATGACAACTAGCATGTGAATTTAATCTTTCTGACAACTAAAGAGTCAAAAAAGATAATAGATGGTTCAATATAACCTACAACTTTGTCCATATAAGAGTTGAACTCTAAAATTTATGGTATGAAGACCTGCAACTTGCAGCTAAGAATATGATACTGAATAATTGACTTAATTTAAAAATTCAAGAAAACTTAACCATTTCTATAGCGATTACTTTAAAAAAAGTATACATGATCAATGACTCAATATTTGTAGCCTCTCAGAAACTTTTCCTTTCCACTTCAATATCTTTCCTTGATAATTCTTGATCTCCTCAGAACCACTAGAAAAAAAACAATGACAACAGAACTTGCTACATTAGAAAATTGCATCAATACTTAACTTAAACATTATAGTCATGAAGGGTGTAACAAAATATGATATGCTAATAGACAAACTCATTTTGGACAAAATGGAATTAAGCATGGATTTTGGTTTACATGTGGTACATCAATTCCTTCATCGAAGACATTATCTATTACATTTATAATTGTTTATTTAGGTTCCATAGCACTACCATATACACAAAAAGAATATGTATTAAAAAAAACATGGACACTACATATCTATAAAAATAACCTATTAAAAAAAAAAAGAGGCCACTAAGGAAAATTAAACACGTCTCCAAAAACAACATTACCCAACTCTTTCTCTCAAGCCAAAGACTCAGTGTGTTCAATTGCCCAGACTAGTAGTCAATTCTATGTTGAGTATATCTGTTAGGCCCTCCTACAGTTTGAATGAATTAAGAATAGAAGATAGGAACTGATTTAACACTTCACCTACTCAAAAACACAAACCAATGAAATAATCCACATTAGGCCAAGAGAGATTGACGCATTCAATACGAGAATACTTACACAAAATGAAGCCGAATCATGCTAGAGAATGACAATGAGAAGTTGACTATTGGCCCTTCTAGATTTTTATTTGATAGTTGCCTAACAATGATACATTCAAAATGCACTTATGAGAAAAGACCTAGAATGAATGAAATTGATTAAATAATGAAGGTATATATGTTAGTTTGAGCTTCACTTGGTTTCGAGAATACTTTAATATTCTCTACTTAACAAGGCCAACCACGTGAAGGTTGAAGCTCATCTAGCCTCACCCCCCCTCCCCCTAACATCAATCTAAATTCCTCATTAACATCTAATTACACACTTCATTCATCCATTTATGAACTATAACATTCAATCAATACAATCACATAACATCCATTAATATGATATAACATTCAGTAATACACAACACTAATCAAGAATTCATTAACACATAACAATATTCATTAACATAAAATATATAATTCAATATTAATACACAACATTCATAGATAATTACTTAAAATAACATTCATGGAGTTATAATGATAGTTTTACTAATATTTTTGTCACAATTTGATGTTCAGGATAGGGGAAAAGCACCTGTAACAACAGAGGCAATCATTGTAGATACATATGAGGATATCCCACAAATCCCTAATATAATAAATACGATGAAGAAAAAAATAAAAAGAGTCAATGCATAAATTATTACTATTTTGCATGATGCTACTACTGGCCTCACCGCGATGTCCATGACTAGGTAATTGAGCTAGCAAAAAATCATGTGACAAGAACACATATATTTTAGTTCATGATATAAAAGAGTATAAAATATAAACCTTTATTGAACTTTTGTTATAACTAAAGATTCATTAATTTTCTTACTTCAAAATGACATGCTCACGCCATCAATTCATCTATCCTCTTCAGCATCTCCTCAGTTGGATTTTCATCTTCCAAAATAGTAATAATTTTTGCATTACTCTTTTTAGTTTTTTCTTCACCGTATTTATTATATTAAGGATTTCTAGGATATCCTCATCTGTATCTACAGCTATTGCCTATGTTGTTGTAGGTTCTTTTCCCCTATCTGATATTTATCTTCAAGTGTCCACACTTGTTCTATTGCTTGTTGCCAGCAGGTCACAGTCAGTGATTGGGAGAGCCCTATTTTGGCACCAGTCATGTAGTACAAGCACTAGAATTGAGTTTTTTGGCACGGATTGAGAAATTTTTGTATATCAACATGTGATAGAGTCTCCTATACTCCTATTATCTCTATTATATTACAGTCTCCTATACTCTGCAAGTCTCTTTGACAGGGGTTCAAGAAGCCAATCTATTATTGCCTAGAGGATATTTTGGGTTTCTGTGTTTTGTTATGTGTTTTTTAATAACAATGTTTAGATGGTTCTTAAGATAATGTTGCTTATTTTATGTGAAAATTTGTTCTGTAGACATCACCGAAGACATTTTTAGATAAAATCAAATTACCAAAGCTTCTTTCTCTTGGTAATTTGAGTTTATCTACAAATGTGTTCGGTGTTGTGTGCAGAACAAATTTTCACATAAAATAAGCAACATTACCTTAAGAAACATGTAAACACTGTTATTAAAAACATGTAACAAAACATAGAAACCCAAAATATCCTTTAGACAATAATAGATTGGATTCTTGAACTCCTATCAAGTAGACTTGCAGAGTATAAGAGACCGTAATATAATAGAGATAATAGGATTATATTAGACTCTATCACGTGTTGATTTACAAAAATTTCCCAGCCCATGTAGAAAGACTCAATTCTAGTGCTTGTACTACATGACTGGTGCCAAAATAGGACTCTCCCAATCACTGACTGTGACCCCAAATCTAAAAACTCTCATGTTTTAAGTAATTTTATACGATCACTAGCACATTTTGTGCATGGATGAGAAACAATATCCACATCTATAAAATCTCCACAAAAATCCCTTACGGCCTCCATTGCATATACGTCCTCTCAGAATCTAAAAACTCCCCATCATTGATTCTGATCAATGTACCAATTTGGATAGTAAGTCTAATTTAATTTGTCTGTAGACTGAGACCTTAAATTATTGTGCTTCTCTTTGTTTCAAAAATAGTTTAACATTCTCTACTTAATAGGGCCAACCACGTGAAGGTGGAAGCTCATATGGCCCCTCCTAGGATCCTCTTATGACCCTTTATGACATTTTAAGACCTCTATGATGTATTCTTAGGGATCATAAATAGTCATAAAGGGTCATAAGGGGTCCTAGGATGCAATAGCTATGAAACATAATTGTAGGCATCATGGTCACATTTTTTTGGAGACAATGTAATTGAGTGGTGTACCCAGATGATGGGAGAAACTTCTACACCTCTGGTTCCAAGTTGTTCTCCATCCCGCAATGTCAACTTGGAATCGAAGGTGCAGAAGTTGCACTCCATCATCTAGGTATACAAATCAATTATGTTGTCTCCAAAAAAATGTGACCATGATGCCTACAATTATGTTTGTCAGCTATTGTGAAATCTACATTTATGTTTCTCAGCTCTCTACAGTACTCTTCTTCAATCTGTGTTCGACAATAAGCATCTTCTTCTTCTTACTAATTGTAGCCAGAGCTTCCTTTTCATCAGGATTCAACTCCACTTCCCCCACCTCATCATCCTCATCACCCTTGGCTTCCATCCTAAGCCCTTCTTCCCTCTCTAGTTCTTCAAGCCTCTACAAGATATCTGGATCAATAAAGTCTGCAACATTGTGTCCATCCATGATCTTAGGAATATCATCTTCTTTCCACTCTTCATTTGCCAAAATATACCGCTTCTTCAAGCTTGTAGAGTAGTCTCTAGTGGTTGCAAATCAATCTTATTACAAACTACAATAAGAGGCTTAGTAAGTCTAATTTAATTTGTCCATGGGCTGAGACCTTAATTATTGAGCTTCTCTTTGTTTCAAGAATAGTTTAATTAACACTCTCTACTTAACAAGCCAACCACATGAAGGTGGAAGCTCATTTGGCCCCTCCTAGGAGCCTCTTATGACTCTTTATGATATTTTAAGACCTCTAAGATGTATTCTTAGAGGTCGTAAACAGTCATAAAGGGTCATAAGGGGTCCTGGGACACAACAGCTGAGAAACATAATTGTAGGCATCATGGTCACATTTTTTTGGAGACAATGTAATTGAGTGGTATAATCAGATGATGAAGAGCAACTTCTGCTACTCCGGTTCCAAGTTGACACTGGGGGATCCCAAGACCATAGATAAGGAATAAATTTAGAGAGCGGAGGAGGGCAATAATGACAAAAATAATATAGGAGAAACGTCAAGTTAAATGAGGCAACTGCAAACATTTTAATAGAATTTTATTATTAAATAATGAAATTTGCATAGAGGGGGCTTAAAACACTAGTATATGCAAATTTCATTATTTAATAATTAAAATATATTAAAATGTTTGCAATTTCCTCATTTAACTTGAGGTTCATCTTGTATTATTTTGGTCATTATGGCCCTCCTCCACTCTCTAAATTTATTCGTTATCTATGGTCGTTGGATCCCGTAGTGTCAACTTGGAATTGGAGGAGTAGACGTTGCTCTCCATCGTCTAGGTATACAACTCAATTACGTTGTCTCCAAAAAATTGTGACCATGATGCCTAAAATTATGTTTGTCAGCTATTGTGAAATCTACATTTATGTTTCTTAGCTGTCATTTTTATGTGCATGTATTTTATGTGTTTGGGAAGACATATTTCTAGCCTGGGCCTGGATCCTTAAAAAATTAGCTTCATAATAATGTAGATGACATATTCCTTGTTCTTGTCAAACTTCCTTGGTATGGTAGGCCTACTCTTTGTAGTACTCTTCTTCAATCTGTGTTCGACAATCACCCCTTCTTCCTTCAAAGCACTTATAGAGAGTAGCATGTCATCATCCCCCCCTCTTGATTCCCAAATAACCCACCCATATTTTTCCCAGCTTTAGATCTCATCTCCGCAAACAATTTTTCATCTTCCTCCAGTAGTGTCTCTAGTGTTAGTTTATTTTAGATTCTAGTAAGGAATGAACAAACTATAGAGGTCTTCCAAATACTAGCAATTGATGCAGGAGCACCAAGGTCAAAGGCAGGGGTTATGAAGAGAACCAGGGTCACTGATGGATCCTTAGGTGTAGTTGAAATTACCAAATGGCCTTTAAAGGTCAAGGAACAAATGGAATAACCAAGAAAATGCTATGCATTAAATCATGTGATTGATAGCAGATTGGGGCTCACCTGAGCCATAAACATGAAGAATTATTCTAAAAAAAGATGTAAACCATATATATGCGCACTTGAGGCAAAGAGAAGTTACGTCATGTCTATATTAAAATATTAGTTACAATATGAAAATACTAAACTAACTAATTCCTAAGTTTGTCTCTGCATATGGTTGCAATAAAGATATGTGATTACAATATAGAGAAGGCATCGTAAAAATACAATTTCAGAATTTTCCCTAGCCTGACATGTTTTGCTCTCAAATCCTTCATCGCAGATAAGTGGAGATGGACAGATAGATGCAGATGAGTTGTCATCGACCCAACTAAAGTATTCACTGCCATTATTTCCCTATGATGCCCAATCTACATTAGTTCTTATAATATAATGAATAGTATTTACATTAGAAACATTAAATATATACATTTTAGCAACCTTTTTTCTATTTGGGTAGCACCAAAATTGTCATCCAAGGTTGCTCTGTGTCTGTGAAGTCTTCAACACACATCCCCACCACCACATTGACAGTTTGGCACATTAACAAGAGCCATTGAGCCTATATCAATAATGCACCGCACCATCATTACTACATTTATTAAATAAATATTATAACATATAATCATATGATTATAATAATGATACATTCACCACTATTGTTCTATTTTAGATTCAAGTACTTAAAAAATGTTTGCAATCAATGGTTTGAACAAAGATGTCATTCTAGGGCAGCAAGGACAATTTAAATATACCTGAGCTAGAATTAGTCAACTTCAATACTTTCAATACTTTGAAAACTGAATATGAAATAGGGATATAAACAAGAACTATCCACACAGGTTATAGAGACTAAAACCTTGCCATTGATCCATACGGGTATAACACAAAACAGATTTACATAAACCAATTAACTCAGAACACAAACCCTTTTTTGAATAATTTAATTTTAACTTTGGTTGTGTTAAAGGAACCATGTTGACTTTATTTTGTAGTTGTTTAACATGAGAGTTTTTAGATTAATAGGAGTTCACATTTTTATGGGAACATATCATTCAATTGAGAATTAATGCCCATCTATATCTATTGAGATGAACATAGCTCATGTACCTCATGCTAGTGTGCTTGGTTTAGACTAGACATTATCTAACTGCCTCTGAGGGTTTTCACTGTTATTAATTGGTGTAAAAGGAGGACCGCATGAGTGTTATAGCACTTTATATAAATACTCACTATCTGGATAATGTCTAGTCTAACGAAAAATAGTGTATACAAGGTATCCAAGCACACTAGCATGAGGTACATGAGTTATGTGCATCTCACTAGTTATAGATGAGAAACTATGGCACACTAGTATCTGTGAACTCCTATTAATCTACAAACTCTCATGTTAAACAACTACAAAATAAAGTCAACATAGTTTTGTTACCAAAACCAAAGTTAAAATTAAATTATCTAAAATAAATGGTGCCTTAGAGGGATAGAGGAACACTTTGCTAAAGAAGTTTGACTATTGTTTGTGAAAATGCCTCCAAGGAATGCAAGTACTACCAGGGAGATCCAAGAGTTGAAGGAGAAGAACACAAGGTTGTAGGAATCTTCCAATGCACTTTTGGCTAGGCTTGAAGCACTGGATTCCAATCAAAGAAGAGTAGCAAATGAAGGTTTTGATAGTGAAGAATAGGAAGAAACCCATAAGGAAGGGGAAGGAGAGGAAGAAAAGGAACAAATAGATCCCGAAGAGGAGAGGACAATTAGGATATTCAAGGCTATGAAGAATGAGCAGCAGAAGGTGAGCGGAGATATCCCTATGTATGATGGAAGTCTAAAAGAAGAAGAGCTTTTGGACTAGATTGCATCAATGGATGCATACTTTGAAGGTGAAGAGGTACCGGAAGATCAAAGGGAATGCACTCCTATGGTGGGATCATGAGGAGGTAGACATAAGGAGAAGAGGTAAGCCAAAGATTGTCTCTTGGGACATGATGATAACAAAACTAAAAGGTAACTTTCTTCCTAAAGACTTTGATGTACAAATGCATAAAAGAATGCAAAGTTTAAAACAAAGAGATTTAGATGTTAAAGCATATACAGATGAATTCTATAAACTACGCATAAGGTCAGGATTGGAGCAAGATGAAGTTGTTAAGGTTGCTAGATATTTAGGTGGTTTGAGATTTGACACCCAAGATGAATTTGTGGCTTCTAGCCCCAGAAGTGTGAAGGAATGTTACCAGCTGGCCCTTAGAATAGAGGAGAAATTGAAGAGGAAAAGTGAAAGATAGAATAGCAGCAATAGAGGAGGCTCTTCAATGAGGGGAAGAGGAGGAAGGACAAATTAGGTTTGGGAAGAAAAGGACAAAGGATTGAATAGGACAATGCTGCACAGTCCTAAAAATGCACACTTTTGGGATTTGAACTATGTTCAAATAGGTACAGTCAAGTGTCCTATTGAAGGGTAGCCAGTAAACAACCATGTTCATATGTGGATGGATAGTGGGCAAAAAGAACCAACTATCAAGGCACCATATTCCTAAAGTATAGGTTCAGACTCAGACATCCAATGCCAGGACTGATTCTTGGGACAAGAATCCTTTCAAAGGTGGTGAACATGGTGCAGGGGCACCTAGAACATCCAAAGACTACGAGGATTCCATAATGACAACCATGCACCTAATTACATGTAAAGACATCGATTGGAATGTATTGGCACCTATAATGGCCTATAAGGTCATTCCATGCAATACAAATGGCAAATATCTAATAAGTCTTAAAAGGCCTAATAGGCCTTAGGACCAAAATAATAGCCTAGGATGGTATTTGGTGTTACAAGTTTATAATAGTTTAGATTTTATTTTAATAATTCTTAATAAGTTCATTTGGGTCATGCATTTCAAAGTCTTAAGGCTTCATTATCTTTAAAAGTTTCAAAAACTCCAAATTTGTAATGTTGCAAATTCAAAAATTTGAAATGCAACGGTTATTAGAAAATGGAGGGAATTGGAATTTGTTATGTTTTAGTGCAACCTAATCCATCCAATCGATTGGGATTGGTTGGGGTATTTTCTAGGAGTCCGTCAAATATGCCAAAGTTTCATTGTAAGAAAGAAGAGGCCTGGTGTATAGACTGTACTGAGTTTTTGATAAATAAACTTCTTTCAAATGCAATTTCCTTGAGTTCTTAGAGTGATTTTGGATTCATTTTGTCATTATCTTACATTTCAATGCATTTTGAATAGTTAGATATTGATCCTAGACCACATATATGCATTTGTGAGGTCTGTATTTATATTTTTACTCAATTAATTATGACTGACAGAGTAGTTTCAGACATTCCTTTGACAGTTTTGTGAGTTTCCAATTGATTATGGTCATTCCATGACCTCTGACCACTATAACATATGGAATAACTGATTATTAACATGTACTATAGTTCCCTAATCCATTAATGTAATGAGAAGGAAGAATGTTTGGGTGATCACCATAATTTATAGAGGAAACTTAATGAATTTTCTTGGTATGCTACAATAGTAGCCATTTGGTCTGAAGGAGGAACATAGATTATGATTTGGATCATCTTATAATGATCATCTAATGGTGAAACAACTACCTATTGGACCTAGAAATGATCGGAGATAGGAAATTTAAGAATACCCTAAAGCTTCAGTGGTTACAACGGAAGCTCTTGTAGGCCCAACCAATTATCACAACAGAATAATAATGTCGATTCAAACCATGGACAATGGTTCCAACCAACACTATCAAAACTCCTTAGTCTCTGAATTTCTTCAGCAACAGGATGATTCTTCTAACTACCAATTTCCTTGAATGGGATTGTAAAGTTCCAAGTGACACTTTTCTTTATAGATGTCAACTGGTTGTTAATATTTAACCCGATTCCTGATTCCCTTCAGGATCACAGTCTTTCTCTAGTTTTAAGCCTACAAATGTGTTCCTCCCTTCAATCAGTTATTGGATTTGGGTCAAGGCCGTTCTGCATAGAATTCATTGTCTTCTAATGTGTCACACTAAATCTTCTAACTAACTTTAACCAGTCTACTCCAGCACTATCGACTGTCACAGAGACACTCTAATCTAGTTGATCAAGTTAGATTAGGGTCATCTAGAATGGTCTAACAATGGGTCCTTACAATGGTTATTATCATTTAGAATTCTTCAATGTTCATGAGGCTTTCAAATTTAACTAAGCCTTGAATCCAGATTATTCCTAGGACGTTGCTACAAGCATTTTCCTACTTTTCTAGTTAAACACATAGCATATATCGAGCTAGGGCATCAATCTTGAAGCAGCGTACCTACTTCCCCAAAATATTATCACTTAGGTTATTAAAATTAATTTCCATGACTTTCTTCTGACCTAATGGTATTGGAGACCAATGGAGAAATCACAAGTTAAGGTACACTCTCCATGACAAAGTTGACTGAGGAGTTTCCAGGCTGGTCTAATAGAGAGTTTAGTATCTCATAGGCATAGCACAAAAGTTTCAAAAAAATGTTTGCAGAACTAACAAATGAACTTCAAAACCATGGATGCATTGAAGGTTAAACTTGTAGAGATGTTCAATCTATCCACTCACTTCAAAAATTGACAATGCATGATATATAAACAAAAACATACTCAGGGAAAATGAAATCTAATCAATGTAGTTACATGACCGTGTTTGTGATGACAGTCAACTATTTGTTCATTGTGCAACTAACTATGTAAAAAAGAGATAAAAATAATCAAGTGAACATCAAGAATTGTGAATGCATCAAATGGACTTGCAGGGGTGTTTAGTCTCTACATTCCCTTCACAACAGACAACCTAGCAAATACCCAATACATGATTCCCTGGCACATTTCTCACGGGCCCTAAGTAGGTAACCAATAAAATAATGCCAGACAAATGCAGAGTAAGGAAATCCTTATAGGCAGTCCACCTTTTACACCAAATCATAGTGGCAACCCTCATAGGTAGGCGGTCCTCCTAAAACTCTCACCAAATAACAGTTCAAACAATTGCAGGCTCCAGCTCCTTCGCATGCTCCAAGTGAAAACCAAATAATGAAATGAGACACGAAATCTTTTTTCTTTTTAAAGTTATGCTTGTGTTGGTCAAAATTTTGACCTGCATGGTATTAGTCAAAATTTCAACTACCACAGGCATAGATTAAAAAAAAGGGAAGTTTTCCTTCTATAATCTGACCAACCTAAACCTTGTTAATTGATTGTCAAAAATTTTGGTAGAAAAATGAGGTCAAATGTAATAGTGCATGTAGCTTCAAGTTCATGCCAGAAGAATATCTTAGGCCATATCCAACTATGTCATGCAAGTATCTCTGAATATATTTTGCTACAACTAGATGTATCTCCTTTGGTTCACACATGTACTGGCTAAATTCACTCACTACATAGAAAATATCTGGCCTAGTATTGACTAGGTACATCAAGGATCCAATCATTTACATGTATAATGTAGAATCTACCAGATCTGAATTAGTTGTAGCATCTCTTAATTTATGTAAGTTGGTCTCAATAGGTGTGGACATGAATTAACAATCCATCAAATCAAATCTCTTTAGAATGTCAATGGTGCACTTCCCTTGAATTAGAATGATCTCAGCATATTTCTACCAAAATTCTAACCGGAAGAAGTAGTGCAATAAACCAATATCCTTCATCTCAAATTTAGAAGCTTACTCCCCTTTAAATTTGATAATTTGATGATCTTCTCCAGTGATAAGTAAATCATCAACTTAAATTATCATAATTAATGCTTCCCCATTAATTACCTTGAAGTACAAGTTTGAACCTACATCATTATTGGAGAAACCCAAGCCCATCAAGTAACGATCAATTCTTTTGTACCAAGTATGTGGAGCCTGCTTAAGGCCATACAATTCCTTCTTTAGATTGAAAACATGAGATTCCTTCCCATGTACCTCAAATAATTCAGATTGTTCAATATATACTTCTTCCTTGATTATACCATTTAGAAAATGTTTCTTTACATTTATTTGACGAATCTTCCATCCTTTAGATTCTGCAATAGCTATGATGGTTAGATGAATTAATTGTATCAGGAAACTAGAGAAAAGGTTTCATCATAGTCAATTCTCTCCTTCTAGAAAATCCTCCAGCCACAAAACTAGCCTTGTATTTCTCAATTATACTTCCATCAACAACATGTTTGGTCTTAAGGAGTCATTTAGAGGAAACAATAGATTTACCTTCTAGTCTAGGTACAATATCCCAAACATCATTCTTTAGAATTAATTAATATTGCTGACTAGTAGATTACTTGAAAGTAGTAAGTTCCGAGTTAATAAGTTGACTCATAAATGCAACATAGCTAGAGAACTTATGCGGTCTCTTACTCTTCCTAATTGTTCCTTTAGGGCCTGTAAGATTTTCAGCCTCTTGCAATATTTTCCTTGCCCAAAGAGGTCTTTTTCAATTTACAACAATAAATCTATGCCCATCAATAGGATCCAATGGCGCATTTACATTATCATCTTCTTTAGGTTCATGCGTCTTCCTCTAAATCTTAGGAGTTAAAACTTCTTCCATATTTTGAGGAGGATCTTGATCTTCACTATCCATCTCATGAGTGCCCTTGGATTTTCTGAATGCAATATCCTCTTCAAAATTTGGAATATAGATTTTGTAAGCTTTTGATGTTTCACTATAGACTACAAATATTCCCTTCTTTGTGGAAGGTTCTAGCTTAGTTCTTTTGTCTTTGGGAATATGTACATACACTGGACAACCAAAGATCCTTAAATGAATTACATGCATCTTCTTCTCTATGAATTCCTCTTTTGATGTCTTGTTCTCCAAAATATGGTGATGGAATCTATTTTGAACATAGACAACAATTTTAGAAGCCTCGGTCCAAAATTATGTTTGAAGATTTTGATCATGGATCATGGAATTGGTTTCTTCCACAATTGTTCTATTTTTTTCTTTCCACTACATCATTTTGTTATGGATTATACATAACACAAAAGTCCCTCTTAATCTCGGCTTCAATGCAAAAATTATGGAAGTTATCAGAGGTGTACTCTCCTTTATTATCAATTCTCAGGACTTTAATCCTCTTCTCAGATATGTTCTCTACTACAACTTTGAGTTCCTTAAATCTCATAAGTACTTCATTAGATTCTTTATTTTTTAAAAAATTGATCCAAGTCTTCCTAGAGTGGTCATCAATAAAAATAACATAATACAAGAAATGACTCAAGGAAGGAGAAGACATAGGGCCACATATCTCTGAATGAATGATCTCTAAAATACATTTGGATCTACTTTCACGAATATGAAATGTAACTTTAGTGTTCTTACCCAATGCACAATCTTTGCAAGTTCCTTCATGCTCATGGTTGAGTTTTTGAAGGCATGTAACTATCTTCTCCATTGTAGGTAGTGCACGAAAGTGAAGGTGACCCAATATTCTATGCCAAATATCGCAAGTACTTGATGAGTCACGAAGTAAGACTTGAGTAGGATGATTGAAAAGTCTATAAATATGTCCATGATGAACTCCAATGACTTGAGCCATCTTGATGTTTGAATTCTTCGGCCATGCAATGAATTTTCCATCTACAAATGCTTGATATGATATCCTTTATCTTCCAAGGCTGAGATGGAGACAAGATTTCACTTAATTCCTAGAATAAATAGTACATCATTTAGTTGCAACAAAATTCCAAAATTTAATTTAAGAGAGGAGATCCTAACTCCTTTCATGGAGTAAGTAGAATCATCACCAATGGTTACTTGATCATATGAATTTCTCTTCATCAACTCATTTAAATAACTTTAAAATATGGTAATGTGGTGAGATGAACCGATATCAATTAAACAAGTATTGTGGTTGGTAGGCACCTAACGTGAAAGAGCTGAATAGAATATGAATCCGTTTGAATCCTTTTTTGGAAGAGTCTCGGGTTAACTTCAACAATGGAAGTTTGAGGCTTAGGCCTATTTGGATATTTCATTGCATAATGAGCATATTTGTCACATCTAAAATATTGGGTTTTTGAAATGTCTTTCCTGCTTTTGAATGTAGAACCATTAGTAGATTCCTTATCTTTCTTTCTTTTCAAGTTTCCTTTCTTTCCCTTCTTCTTTGAGGAGTACAAGGAAAGAACATGAATATCTTCATTTCTTTCCCTTCTTGTTTGAGGAGTGCAAAGAAAGAACATGAATATCTTCATTTCTTTCCCTTCTTATTTGAGGAGTGCAAGGAAAGAACATGAATATCTTCATTTCTTTCCCTTCTTCTTTGAGGACTGCAAGAAAAGAACATGAATATCTTCATTTCTTTCTCTTCTTCTTTGAGGAGTGCAAAGAAAGAACATGAATATCTTCATTTGTAGAACATTTTCCAATGCCTCTCGTAATCAATCTTGTCTCTTCTTGAATGCAGTCTATCTTCAAATGATCAAACTTAGGGAGTTTTGATCTTGCACTTATCCCTTGTTTAAATGAATCCCATGATGAAGGACGACCATTAAGCGCCAACATGGTTAATTCTTTGTTATCTATAGTGTTTCCTATGGTAGAGAGTTGATCTATCAATTCAGTTATCCTCATGAAGTACGAGATGATGGATTCTCCTTTTGTCATCTTAATGTGGAGAAATTGTTGTTTTTATGTAAGAGATCGACTTGTGTTATTGATCTCATACATCTTATCTAATGTCTTGAACATGTCACATGTTGTTGTTAACTTAGAGATGATTGGCACAATGTGATCTTTCAGAGAGTCAACCAACATTTTCTTTGCTTTAGTGATATTTCTCTTCCATTGAAGCTTCTTATCCTCTTCATCTGGTTCCAATACCACTTTCTCCACAAATTTGTTTAATTCATTTTCCTGCAAGGAAAGCATGACTCTAAACTTCCAGGACACAAAGTTTGATGCACCCTCAAGTTTGTCTTTGAATTTAAGTCCATTCACCATCTTGACATTTATAGATTGAATCAGATTTGAATCCAATTATAGAGGATAAGCCTACTACTTTGAATCTGATCCGATCTTTTCTCAAGTCTGGTCTGATACCACGTTAAATTTTTTGGATCAGAAAGTTTGATATACAGATTCATAGAATTTTATTTAATGATCTGCAACCTAATATAATATGTCTCTGATGTTCTATTTGTCACAGTTTGTAGAATATGGTATGCTTGAATCGGATATGAGGCTGAATATTAACGATTATTCTCTTGTAGTTTCCGTCAATGAATATTGTTGATGACGGATAGTAATTCCTTGTGTATACTCGGACTGAGTATCGGGATGAGACTATTCCTATTTTTTTTATCACCAAACGATCAGTCGTCCGATATATATGTATCTTCATCGTAAACGATGTTTCTATCTCAATAAACGTGACCGCCAAGAATAATCTCTAACAATAGATTAGTTATATCCATTCATAATGAATGTTTAACTAATCGATATAGTTCCACATCAATTAGTCTCATTCATTAATCGGAATCTGGAGAATGATTTTTTATTGTAAATGCTTGACCATCGATTTTCATAATGGCAAAGCAAATATTCATGTCTCAAGAGATGCAATGCATCACTTGAGACCATGTTAATTGTCTTACAATCGAATAGTCCTCTCAACGCAAGAATCAACATTTTCCCACTTGATTTTTGTTTTAAATACATTAATATGGTTGAGATGACATATGACGAAGTTTCTCTAAACTTGTGTAGTATATATGTAGCAAAAGATAATCCATATAAATTAGGCCTCCTTGATTCAAACATGGGATGCCACCAAAATAATTCATATTGGCTTAGGTTGAAAATTTGTAGTAAACAACTATTAGAATTGTTGGAAACAATTGTCTGAAGGAAATTGCTACTCAATTATGTATTGTCTTTGATGTCACACTATGTCATAGTCCGCAGCAATCAGCTTCTACCGAGCTCAGTCGGTCTACCAGACAGGAATATTTAGTGTTTACCGAGTTCACTCAGTTATCGAAGAAATTTAGTGTTTACCGAGTTCACTCGGTTGCCGAAGAGAAATTTAGTGTTTACCGAGTTCACTCGGTTGCCGAAGAAAGTTTAGTGTTTACCGAGTTCACTCGGTTGCCGAAGAAAAAAAATAGTGTTTACCGAGTTCAGTCGGTTATCAAAGGTAAAGAATTGTCGGTGTATATAAATAAGTTGATCATGTCACAATTTATGTTCAATATTTTATTCCTTTTTTTATGTGCTCCCCTCTTCTAGTAGATCATATAGTATATTTTTCTCTTTCTAGTCTTTATCATATTTAATTTTATATTGAGTGACAAGTTTATCTTGCAATAGTTTGTAACACACAACTTTTTCTTTACCACTTTTATGAACTCATAAACCTGTGTATCCTCTCATATATTATATGTTGTGTCTTGATGTTATTCTTTCTTAACAAATAGGTTGGACTGACTAGACAAATGGGGTCATCAAGTGAACCTCTCACTTCCTTCACACCTAGTCTACTAGCTAGCTTGATTTCCCTACTGTGCATATTAGGTCACCACCTTAGATGTTGACCACTTGAAACCATCACACTTGAAGCTATTTTGATATATAGTTGAAAGAGATATTATTAGTATTTCTACTAATAATCATTATTGTAGAAGTTCCCAAGTTAAGGTTTATTTGCATCTCAAGGTGGGAAACTAAGATTCCAAAGAGTTCTTTCAGAATATTCATGTTCATCACACCTCTCAAGGAATTGAATAAATAAAATATGAAAAGTATTTTATCAAATATATTATTGATGTCCTTTTATCCTTTGATAAGAGTTATGTCATATATTTTCGAAGCATAAAAATTATTCTCCTAAATGTGTCCATGTCTTGCTTGAATGCTTAAGGTTTTCCTCTCAACTATTTATCTCCAATATAAGAAGTCTTTTTCATGGAAAATGATAAATCCCTAAATAGATGAAAGTACTAGATAAATCAATTGTTAAAATTGTAAAAGTCTTACACTGAAACCAATACAATAGAAATAAATAAATGATTAAAATTGTTAAAGTCTTACAGAAAAAGCCAATATTTAAAGGAAACATATGCATGCAACTTAAATAAGAAAAGTAATAGTTACAAAAAATAGACGAAGGATGAATCTAATGATGCTAAAACTAATAATTAAAAAAAGTCATAATTTTCTATACAAAAATAAAATACCTCTTTTTTCTTTAGTAAATAAAGAATTATGCCACTTCCAAAAAAGCTCACAAAGATAAAAAAGGGAAAGAATATGGGAAATGGAAAGTTGTGGGTGGAATAGTCCCCCTATTAGAAGTTGATGGGAAATGTAGAAATTATGGGGGAGATATTTGAAAAATGAGCAGTTTCAAACTATTTTAAGTCATTGAAAGACTATGCTAAGGTGCTCTACAAAAAGTTCACAAATTTCCAAAATAAAAAAGAAGTGAATATTGTAGGTGTAGTTTTATGACAAAGCAAGAAATGACAATTAAAGATACTCTAGTATTAGTTATCAATGTAGAGAGGTGAAAATATCCCCAAAGACAAGATATAAATATTGTATTTAAGCATTCCTCAAGAAAGGATAAGAGAATTAGGTTTCATACTATCTACAAAAGAGATAACCTATCAAAGCCTTGGGATGAGTTTTGATTAAGCAAAAGAAGGTTTTGAAAGGACCCGAAACTTTTTACAAAGTGCTCAAAGATAAACCATTAGAAGCATAACAAAGTTTGTGCCTCAGCACCCAAGAAGAAAAGCAAGAAAAAAAAAACAACAACTACCAACATACAAAATGACGCGCCAAAAGAAATGGAATAGGACAACACTTGCAAAAAGATAGGAGAGAAGAAAGAGACAACTAAATACATTTCATAAGGTCCCCATCCTGGACCACCATTATCTGCATATGATCAATAGATTTCTTGAGCTCTTTCAGCTCCTTGTCTTCTTTGGTCTCAGTCTTCCTGGTGCTCACCTGAGTATGCTTTCTAGGTCTCGTAGCCTCCTTCAGGTCCTTTGCCTACTTCTCGCCTTTAGTCTGCTCCATCTTGTCAACCAGGATCCTAACATGATCAGTATAGGCTTTGAGGATGGCATGGCTCTGCTCCCTGATTTTCCTCATTGTATCATCTAATTTGTCCACTCTATTTTCAAGGGTGTCAAGCCTACCCTTGAAGTCCCCTTCAGTAACCCTAGCCTCTTTCTCTTTTAGGTTTTTTTCCAAATTGAAAGCCTTATAAACCATGACAACATAAGCATCTTCTTTTCCTACAACATCCCTCATTTCCTCAAGGCAGACAATAAATAGTTTTTCTCAGGTATTCTCATCTTCTTAAGGAGATTGACATCACACACCATCATACGCATTTTCTGTAAATTGATCATGCAGACATAATCCATCAGCTTCCCTAGTGTACAAGTAAAATGCACTTGAGGTAGTTTTTATCTTTCATCACAGTGCTAACCCCACTTTTCTCCTTGTCAGTATCCTTCTCCTTGTCAGTCTCCTTTTTCACAGTCTCCTTATCAATTCTCCCCACAATTTCTTTCGCGACCTGGTTAGCTTCTTCAAGGTTTTCCTCCTCCCTTTGTAGAGAATTTTGGTCCTCACCCAAATTTCCTAAATCCCCATCCGAATTTCATCCCCAATCTCCTCACCAATATTTTCCCCATTACCTTTTTTTTTCATCTGCTCAAAGTTCTCTTCATCCTCAGAATAAATGGCAATGTTCTTCTTATGAGGGATTTTATTACTTTTAGTCTTTTTCCTACTTCTACTAAGATCCCCTCTTTTTCTCTTGCCTCTAGCATTTTCCCCTTCTTCCTCACATTCATCCTCTTTAGTATCCTTATCAGTAGCAGAATCTTCCACAATAGTCTTACCCTGCTTTTTCTTAGAGGGGGACCCATTGAATTTAGTCTTTTTTGTGCTTTTAACCTTGAAATGCTTCTCCTCACTATCTTCAGTTTCTTCTTCATACACATCATCATTTTCATCCCCTTCAGTCTCTTCTTCATCCCTAACTCTAGCCTTCAGGATGGGTTTTTCCACCTTTTTAGTTTTCAGAAGATCAAACACCAGAAACATTAAACCCTGGTGTGAGGCGTGATCCCCTTGAGGATCCTTATAAATTATTTTGATAGTATAGTCCAAAGAACTCAACAAATAGTAAGGGAAAATAACTTTCTCATCATGTCTAAAACTATTTAACAGCATGAAATGGTGGCCATAAGCTCTAGTAAATCTACCATCAAGTTTAATGTAGTTAATGGAAGCATATAAGACAAACCTCCAAGGCTAAGAGATACGCTTCAAGTTGTGGTAGGAGTTGTCCACCTTTACCAGCCTCTTCCTTTCCTTATTTGTATCAGGGAAATTATCAGGAGCATTGTCAGAGATACTCCTATATGTGTATAATTTCAACCCCTCCATACGCATTCATGTTGTTTCAACAACAATCTCCTCAGTGACCTCCATATACTAGCTACCCACTAAAAATTTTCCATTCTTCCAGGTTTTAAAGAATTGCTTAGATACAGTAGGGTTCCTACCATGTAACCTCTCCATGAAACCTGCCATACCCCTTTCATCTGAATCCCCCAGACCTCCTTGCTCTATTTCCATTCCTTGCAACTCGTAGGTTCAAACCTTTTCTTGATGCCACCCATTTCACCACTCTATTTTTCCTTCTCAATGTCTCGGAGAAAAAAATATCATTCACCATTCTGAACAACACCTTCTTTAATATATTTCTCAAACAGCACCCAAAATTCATGTGAAATAAAGAGCCTAGTCACATCATAGTCCCTCATAGAAAAAGGAGTAATTAAACATCACCTTGCATTCAAAACTCTTCACTAAAAAGACAAGTTAAAAATCCTTAGGCCTACTCCATAAAAGGTCATTATGAATTAAACCATTCTCATGCTATAGGTATAACTCTCACCCCATTACAAAGACCATTCTCATCTCTGGTAACAACACCACATCTAGCCACCGTTGAATTCCCTTTTGATTCCCCATAAAGGTTAACCTTCATCTATCCATGGCAAGGGAAATCCCATCTCAATTCATTCCTTAACGACTCCTCCTTTCATTTATTCATATTACCTTTAATCTTCCAATTCTCAAAAAGAGTAATATCCCCAACCTCTATAGGTTCAATCAGATTACCCTTCAAATAAATCCTTGGGATGAGTTAAGTTGGTATGTTATAAATCATTTAATTATATAAGGAAATTTTGGAGTAGTGCATATTATCATTTCACTCATTTTTACATTTAAGGAACAATAAAATATAAGTTTCCCCTTATATATCATGACATCCATGGACACCCCAATTGTGATCAAATAAAAACTATGTTTCACCAAGGCATAGCATGTGCTTATACTAGTACAACCTAAACAAAATTGAAACCTATATATGATAAACCAAACAATATTAGATAGAAATGGAGATTAATAAAATGAAGGAAAATCAAAGGAAGATCCAATGAAGAATCTCATCCATTAAAGAAACAAATTTATAAATAAATATAAATTTTATTGAAGAAAATTTTGGAAAAGTTCAAATCCGTCTCATGTTAAATCCCTCATAATATTGCCTACTAGGTCATTTATAGTATGAAGGAAAAGGGTGACTTATAGAAGGTTTGAGTTTTTCCCAACCAAGATAACTTCAAAATTTTAAAATCTCTTGATTGATGAACACACTTTGGATGCTGAGAGGGAGGATTGAATTAGCATAAAACAAAAAAATCCAACAACTAACTTTAGTAACAACCACGGGAAAGTGAATGAAAATAGATAAAAAAACCAAAAATATAAGAAAACCAAGATTTATATGTGGAAAAATTAATTCGAGAAAAACCATGGTGAGCACTTGCCCACAAGGATAATTCACTAAAGTATATAATTTGATTACAAATGATTAGGAACTCACTACTTCAGTATAAAAATTAGAGGCTCACTACCAATACAAAATTGAATGTGAATTTGAAGAAGGTTCATTTCCTTACAATAAAAATAGGATCTAACTACTCTAGACTTGCATACATAGGGTCACTACCAAATTACCAATATATAGTAAAAAAATCAAGTACCCAAGACTCACTGTCTCAAAGTACTTATACTTCTTTAAAGTAGATATAAATATATTATCCTACTAATGCATCTTATCTACATAACATTGTTGACACTAGCATTAAAATTTTTACTTCCTTTTCTTCTATGCCACTATCACTAGACTCTTCTTTACTAATTGTTGAATTGGTTCACAAATTTTCTTTCTTCACACTTTCACTTACATTTTTCTAAGGCACCAACAATCCTTATATACAAGATAGCTCATAGAGATTTCAATAAGGTTGACGAAACCAAAAAATTACAAATGAGTTCCATATTGGCCAAGGCATAAGCAAAATGCAAATAAAATCAATAAAAATAGAACCCAAACTAAGGAACCAAATAAATAAGTGATAAACATTAAATACACATGTCCCATAGAGCATGAACCCATCCAAATAAGATATAAAGATTAAGTATAACACCTAGACCTAAATTTGATATTTCAATAATCAATAAATGTAGCACCTAGATCTAAAAAATAAAGCATAATTTTTCCTAGGAAAAAAAACATACCAAAACATGATACATGTCACAATAAAGGGAACAATAACCAAAGAAGAATGAAATGTGTACATAAAAAAAAATCAATTTCTTTTTGTAACCAGACCTCTGAAAGCTACAAAGAAAACTATATGCCACATTATAAGCCATGTCAACATGCCATGTCAAAAGTTTCCAAAACATATTTTTGGATCACAAAAACAACTGGAAGAATGAAAATGTAGGAAGACATAGTCTATGGACCACCACAAACATAGTCCTAATCACTAGAGAGCACCACAAGAAAGACCAAGTCTTGAATATATCTGAAAGAGCAGCTACACAACATCAACCCTAATTTTTGGAAGAAAACCTCTCTAGGAAGAGAAATAAATGCAATTGTAATGCTACTATAAATAATGCAACATAATGCTACAATAGACATCTAGACTAGAAAGAAATATGAAAATAATATTAGGAATAGTCCCAAGAGATAACTGAGAGGGGGAGGGGGTGAATCGGGTATCTACAAGATTCAATTCTTTATCCAAATTAGTACAGAAGAACATTAAGCATATACACAATAAGATAACATGTAACACAATAAAAAAAAAATTTGTTATGGGGAAACCCAAAATAAGTAAAAACCTTGGTGGGAATTAGCAACCACTATAAATTGCATTAGAGTATAATGATCCCTATTAGAAGATCTTAAAATCCTGTTAGGAGTTTATCTTTACAATACATGAAGTATAGTGACCTGGTCAAAGGTTGGACCTTGTTATGAGTCTTTTATAAATAACTCTGTTAAAGGTGAGGATACACCGTCCGAGAGCACACTGCTCAAATGGTGAAGCCTACAACCTTCTGCACAATAGACACACACTATATATGGATCTTGGTGAACTGCGAATTAGACCTATTGTCTTGATTAGTTCCAATGAGTAGCATACACTCTTTTTTTCTTCACATAGATCTTCAACTCATGATTGATATAGTTTTACTGGTCCACTACTTTCGCACTTTCTTACTCTACTTCCATAATGACCAATCAACAATCATAGCTGACCAACTATAAGTAGCCTTCTCCAAAAGATATAATCAAGTCGGCCTATTGGGACCTTCTTGAAATTAAATTAATGAAACAATACAACTCTCCAACAATAAATCCAACAGCTATACTAAGCACGCAACACAAATAGGACCACACAACCCAATATGAGTAGACGCATTGCTTCACACTATCAGCTCCACCAATTTAATTGAAACTTTATTCTCAAGGTGAAATATGGTATGCACTCTTAACCAAACAATCTTAGCTCATAACCAAACACAAAACCAAACACGTATACAATAAAGAAAGCTGCAACTACATAAATAATATAAATACTGTCATCTCTCAACAAATAATCTCCTAGAACTATAATTGGCAAATAGAAACATCATAACTCAACTTATACTACAAAACTAACTCTGTGTCTATGAATATAGATTCATTATTATGTCTACAACACAAGAATAAATGTGCAAGGCTCCATATTAACCATACAGTGAATTACATAAAAAACTCAGCCTGCAACACCATCAGGAACATTGTTGTTACAAACAACTGCACAACTATCTACACTCAGAATCAACCTTTTCATCTATGATATCATGCTGATAACATATCCATACAAAAAATGCTCAAGGCTCTCTACATAAAACTACAATGTACACTACTTCCATATTTTTTCATCAATGAAAAACATATAGTCAACACTGGCTTACTGTAAAATCTCCAACAATCTCCCCCTTTGGCATCGATGGAAACATATGAGATGAAAAACACCACCAATCCAAAAGTACAACAATATCTCCATCTCCTCAACTACATACTCTCCCATGGATGATTTCTCCATCTACTACTAAATGCTCTGAATATCAATTATTGTATCTTCTTACTATATACTCCCCCTTACATACTCCTCCTTAGAATAGATCATCTATTTTGTTTTTCATGACTATATAATCCCCCTTTGACATCAATGGAAAAGGGTGCAAAAAACAAATAAGAATGGGTATTACTCCTAAAGTAGAGTAGTCCACCATTCATTAGTCAGTGAGACTAATGCACTTCTACAAACTCTAATCAAATCCAGGGAAGGGAATTACTCCCAGCTTCTCCATGAGATACTCAAATGTATCCTTCGGTAATGGCTTTTTGAATATGTCTGCTAACTGTTCTTTAGTACTCACATAATCCAACTTTACTTCTTTTTATGTAAATTTCTCTCTTAGAAAGTGGTATTTTATCTCAATGTGTTTTGTCTTTTCATGCATCACAAGGTTCTTTAACATATTGATAGTGCTAGTGTTGTCACAATGAATAACAATAGGATAATCAATCTGGATTCCAAAATCTTTTATCATCTGCTTGATCCAACAATTATAGAACAATTTAGTGTTGCTGCTACATACTTTGCTTCTGTTGTTGACTGAGAAATACAATTCTACTTCTTTCTTGTCCAAGTAACTAGTTTATCTCCAAGAAATACTACTCATCCTGAGGTGCTCTTTATGTCATCAATGCAACTTGCCCAATCTGCATCTGTATACACATGAAGTTCTACATTCTCTGAGTTAGGATACTATAAACCATAGTCTATAGTTCCTTTCAAATATATGAATATCCTCTTTACTGCCACAAGATGGCTTTGTTTAGGTTCAGCTACAAATCTTCCAACAATACCAACTGCATTAGAAATATCTAGTCTATAATAAGTAAGATATATGAGTTTACCAATCATACACTTATATAAAGTCTTGTCAACTGTTGTAGAATCATCATCTTTTGAAATATTTCTTACTCTTGTTATCATGGGGGTGCTTACTGGCTTGCAATCATCCATCTTGAACTTCTTTAATATCTTGTTCACATACTTAGACTGATTAATGAATATATCTTTGTTTGTTTGCTGCACATTCAATCCCAAAAAGTACTTGATAGGTCCAATCATGCTTATTTCAAATTCGCTCTACATTTCTTTAGCAAAATCTACACTAAGCTTGTCATTGCCACCAAAAATAATGTCATCAACAAAAATAGCAACTAGTAATAATCCTTTAGGTATCTCTCTTATGAATAAGTTACAATCTTCTGCTCCTTTCTTGAATCCGGTCTTTGTCAAGTAACCATCCAGTCTTTCATACCATGCTCTAGGGGCTTGCTTTAGTCCATAGAGGGATTTCTTCAGTCTAAAAACCATGTCAGGTTTTTCTAATAAACTAAATCCTTCAGGTTTCTCTATGTAGACTTCTTCCTTCAATTCTCCATTCAGGAATGCTGACTTGACATCCATCTGATATACCTTAAAGTCTTTGTATGTTGCATAGGCTAGAAATAACTTTATAGCTTGCAATTTTCTTATAGGGGAAAATGTATTAGAGTAATCAGTTCCTTCTCTCTGCGCATATCCTTTACATACTAGTCTTTCTTTGTTTCTTACTCCTGTACCATCTTCATTCATCTTGTTTCTGAATATCCACTTAGTTCAAATCACATTTTTGTCAGTAGGTCTAGGGACCAATTCCCATGTATCATTCTTAACTATCTGATCTAACTCTTGTTTTATTACTTCATGCCAATCTGCAATATTACATGCATCTTCAACACTTAAAGGTTCAATTTGTGAAATTAAACATAGTGCTTCATCAACTATTGAAATTTTTTCTTTTGATCTTGTCATAAATTTTTTGTTCTGATCTCCAATGATATCTTCTTTTGAATGGTGTATAGATGTGAATTTTGGAACATTAGGTGTGATTCTCTCCTCTATCTTCTATGATTCTTCTTCACTTATTCCAGGTTCATTGATTAATACATCAATGCTGTCAAACTTTTCTTCAACATTTTCTTCTCTACAGATATGTCTAGGTTCTTCTTCAATCATAGGTGCATAATCATAGAATCTCTCTTGAATCATAAAATTTTCATCAATCTTTACATGTGCACTTTCAATGATCTTCTTCAATCTCAAGTTGAAACATCTATAAGATTTTCTTTTAGTAGAGTAACCAAGAAAAATACCTTCATCGCTTCTTGCTTCAAAATTACCAACACCGTCATCTTTCTTGATGTAAAACTTGCTTCCAAAGATTCTAAAGTATTTTACCGTAGGTACATTTCCAAACCATAGATCATAAGGTGTTTTATATGCGCTTAGCCTTAATTGAATTTTGTTGATAGTATAGACTGCATTATTGATTGCTTCTCTCCAATAGATGTGTGCAACTTTTCCTTCAATCATGATAGTGTGCACTATGTCAAGTATGATCCTATTTCTTCTTTCTAAAATTCCATTCTAGAGAGGGGTTCTAGGTGCACTTAGCTGTCTCTTTATCCCATATTCTTTGAAATACTCATAAAATTTATCAGAAGTGAATTCTCCTCCATATTATCTTAGACCTTTTATCTTTAATCCAGACTCATTTTTAACTTTAGCTTTGAATATTTTGAACTTCTCAAATGCTTCAGATTTATCTCTTAAGAATGCAACCCACATCATTCTAGAATAATCATCAATGAACAAAATAAATTACCTTTCACCATAGTATGATCTTGTTTGAGTTGGTCCACATAGGTTTGTATGCACTAGATCCAATTTGTTCTCTGTTGAATTTTTCTTTCTTCTGAATGAGTTCTTTACATGCTTTATGTTGGATCCTTTTCTTTCCACTTATAGATGGCTCATATGTTTAACAACCTAATGTTATTGACTCTTAAAACCCAACTCAGATCTACAAGGAAAAGGACCAATTAGCAAGGACTAAGCTAATAATCCTTATACACTTTGAGCCTAGAATGCTCAGGCGGGTATACCTTGGATTCACTTCTTGAAAGGAATCAAAAACTAATTTACATGATTGGGACAAACAATTTTCATTTCTCTTAAAAGATTTTATAAATTTAGATTGTTTGATGTTGAATAGATACCTACAAGAATAGGCCAGTGTCTTATCCATTGGGCAATAGAGTCATCAATCAATACACATCAGGAGAAATAAAACTCAAATACTCTTGGGATCCAAAACAAATGCATTACAAATTGTTTCTCTCATCTACACATCTGGACATCAAATTCTTGCTAAAACTATAAATTCTTCTGAAACTGCCTTAAAGGATTTACCTCTTTTCTTGAGAGAGAACTAATAGGTAGATTCATAGCTAAATTTAAAAGCCATACATTAATTTCACTTTGTAAAATTAACATACAAGAACTCAAAATTCAAAATAGAAAGACATACACAATTTGCAGAAGGAATTCCAATCGTATTTTTATTGATCTTTTTTGTATCAGTACATTGATAATGGAAAGAATGCCTAAACAAAAAATTAAAAGCCAAAACTTGTATTCTACTTAGAGACTGATTTCTATATTTCTAACATCAACCCTTTACAAAAAGAAACTCTCAAGTATTTATAGCAATTCACTAGCCATCTTGGAATCCTGAAAGAATTAGGATGCAACAATCTTCAGATGGCTAGGAAAAGGAAAACACAAAAGGACAAAAAGAATTACATATGATTATATCCACTTGATAGGGACTGGGGAAATATTATTTTCTTCATTTGGTATCTTTAGCAAATGGCACCTTTGTCTAAAAATATTCAGAATAGTCTCTTAGGTTGTTACATGGTAAGTGACCACCTCAACCAGCTAACTTACACTGTCCTTTTCATAATGACTATTCTCCCTATGCTCAATGATCAGGTGTTAGTTGTTTCCTACTACTCCTCCAATGTGTCCAAATCATCAAGTGCAGGCCCTCTCCTTTTGAGCTTTGTACTATTATCCCATGTAGTGACTGTTTCTTCAGTGGGGTAGATGTACACTTTCAAATCTTGTACTATCTGCATTTGTTTATTCCACCTGGCATCAGTTATGGTTCTAACTTCTACACAAAACTTGGAGCAATCATTCTCCAGCTTGAAAAAATCATCAAGGATGTTATTGAACCTAGTGATGTCCAAAGTACCATCACTATTTAGGAAGGTATCTGGGTTGGTTAGTAACTGATCCATTCCTGATTTTCATTCCCCTATACCTATGATGTCTCCATCACCCTTATGAATGGGTGGCAAGTACTTACTGAAGTTTGAGCCAAACATGTTGAGTTTTACTTTGATTTGGCTAGCCCTCCCTGTAAAAAATCCCCATGTAGAGCTAATGAGTGCTATCTTCTCTCCAATTTCCAAAATAGAATCAAGAAGGTCAGGTCTATGTGTCTTTAACACCCCAAGTCTCTCAAAAAGTGTACCCCTACCAGACCATAAGCTAAATAATGCCTCAAAACTAGCCATAGCCTCATTGACATCCACATTCACCTTTTGTAATAGGGAAAATGAATCATGGACCGAGTCCAATTTTTGCCTTGATTTTCTCAAACCTATGTTTCAAAACCTCAATCAAGGTAGTCAAGGTGAATCTTATTTTTTCCTTTTTTGACTCATCTACTACCACCTTAGGGACCTGAGATATTATAACCTCAGTAACTTCAACAACTTCAGCAAGAGGTAGGACAACCCTTGATGCTTCTTCAAGCTTTCCTTTCATAATTTGCAATTCATCTTCTAGAGCTTTTATTTTTACAAGCTTTTCCTCCCTATCCTTGGATAATTTAATAGAGTCCTCATATAGCCTCCCATATCTATCAGATAATTGAGAAGTCTTGGCCTCATTCAGATGATAAAAATGAGTCACTACTTTTGAGATCTCAAGATCATTGGTGTTCTAAACAGTCCAGATAATCTTGTCTCCTTCCATTTATTCCTCAATACTAACCAGGGAGGGATTTTGTGTTCTTGGAGCCAAAGACCACATCTACTAATGTTTGAGACCTAGGATCATAACCACAACCTTTGATCATATCTCCAATTTGAGCTTCATAAGACAAGCTACCTTGTGGTTGTTTTCTTATTTGATCAATCCTAAAAGTTGAGGTCAGATCCCACCTTGGAACCAGGAGCACTCCACTTGACCTCACCAATTGTCTAGCCTCCTCCACTATTATCTAATCTAATGTTGGATCATATGTGGCTAAGGCCTACTGGTCTTCATTATCTAGCTCTACATTTTCATCTCCTTGTCTAGCAAGTGCCAGCTTCTTCTTCCAAATTGGGAATTTTTTGAAGTCATCACTCTTAATGAATTCATCATCCTTTATGAGCTCCTCCTGGAGTAGCTCCCTTTCATCCTAGTACATCAGTAGAGGCAACTCAACCTTCTCTTCTATACACACCATCTTTTCTTCTCTTATCTTCTTCCTTAATTGATGGTGATAAGACATACCGCTTAGGATCAAAGTAGAGGTAATGTCCCTCCTTTTCCTAGTAGTCGTAGCCTTTGAGAATTCACCCTTCTCAGTCCTTTGTTTCTTTTATGGGGCTCAGGTACATCCTCTACCTCTGGTAAGTCAATCCTTGATACTTGTGGTAGCTCCATCACATTTTGAGGTGGGTTGTCTTCCTCATAAGAGCTATGGTCATCAGATTCACACTCAGAAGATGAGTATCCCCTATCATCTTTTTCTTTGGCAACCAATTGAGAATCTAATTTCCTATTCAAGGTACCAAAATGTTGGATCATCCCATCAATTCTTTCAATATATGAAAATTTAGGGAAAAAATGACTGAATGGGATCTGTTCCTTCTTCATTCTGGCCTCCAGTTCGAACAAATCTTGGATCTTATCCAATATTAAACTAATCTCACTTTCATCCAAGATATTTCTAATGATGTCCTTTGCATCACAGTCATCATGCTCCTTGATAGTTCCAATGCTAGGGATGAGAATCTATCTAGTATTCTTGAGAAATCCCTTAGGGTCAACATACCTAAACAATCCAGCAAGCATCAAGAAATAATTCAGCCACCTAGACACCTAAGGCGGGGCTCTCTTTCCAATTGTGAAATCTGTGATCTTGAAAACCCTAGGGGTGAAGGTTCCCTTTCTATGTGGAGATAAAATCTCCTTATCTATCCACATCAGTTTCCAGATAAATTCCATCAGTGCAATCCTTGGTGGTACATATCTAGGAAGAACATGGGGGGTAGTGGACAACCATAAACCCTGATAATGGTGAAATTGTCACACAAGTAGAAATCTCCCCAATTCTGATCACCTGGCCACTTGTCCACATATTTTTTAGGCCTCAGAAGCCTAAGAACCTTGACTGATAGCCTCATGACATTTTTCACCATCATACTTAGAAGTGGATAAGCTATCCAATTCTGGAAAATATTAAAGTCATCCTCATTTGAAGTACAATTCCAAACCCTCAACCAAAATTGTACTGGGTTTGGTTCAAGCTTGCCAACCTTCCTTGGCTTCAGCACATTCAAATCAAGATAATCAAGATTAAAGAAAATAATCAAATGCATTAACAGAGAATAATGCATGAACCTTGAAGGCTTGCTTTTATCCATAAGTGAAATTAGGCCCTCATGTATTCTATCAATAACATACTGAATATAGTCATAATTAGTGTTAAAATGATGACCCTGCATATCTAGTATGATCATCATTAAATCTATTGGCAACTTCTCTTTATCCCCATCAACTCCTAAGACCTGACACAACCCATAGGTAGTATATTTCATATAAAAATTTAGAGACTGAAAATCAAAGGGGGCCTTCATATGAATAGGGAGTGAGGGTGTGTATTTTCCTATTTTTGGTATGTGATGGGAAATTTGAGACCTTACAAGCGACAATTGCTTGCTATAGTTTTCTTTCTCACTTCTCAAGTCAATCTCAATTGAAGAGGTAGAGTACACATTAAAAGATTTCATAAAAGACCCTCTATCCAGGGTAACCAAAGCTAACCTATCACTTCTTTGAATTGTTTTGGAGAGCGGATCATAATTTCTAGCCATCTCAATTAACAAATCCACATCAAGGAAAACATCAAGAACCACCAATTTTCCTAGTCCTAACTTCCATGCATTGCACACTAGGATAGGTTTTTCTCTATTACTATAAAAATAATTTAAAAAGTGGTAACCTAAAACATCTGGGGTAATGGGATCCCTAAAATTGGCTAAGGATTCAACAAAAGTTTCATCACTAACCTTTATGTTCTGTGTTGATCCTTGAAGCAACTAGATAAACTCCTCTGAGTAATTTAGCTTCCCCTTTTGATCACCACCCTACTCTTGCACCCCTTCACTAGATTATGCATGACTAGTCTCATTTTGACTCATGATTTCTCACCTTGCAAGAACCTCCTTCTACAAACTATCTTCCTTGTGAATAGCTTTCTACAACAATTCAACTTCACAAATTATCTCCTCTTCAAACTGATGAGTGTAAGACTGCAAGCATCATGCCAATATATCATTGAGAAATAAATGTGTGGAAATGATCAAAATCTAAGAAAATACCTTCTCAATCATCTTGGCATTCAATCCTATGTGAAACCAAGCTCAAATCGAGGCCAGCTGAAACGTGGGAAGTTGATAGGTTGCAATGAATTCTCAGAAAAGGTGACGAGCAATAATCACTATTTTATTTCCTCAAAAAGAAAAACCCTTGATAATGGATTAAACCCTCATTAGTGCTTTGATTGGATGACTGAATACCTTTTCCATCTTATCACATGGCCCTTCCACGTGAGAAAATCTTTACTGCCTTATAACTTAGAGGACTTAATTTCATGTACTTAGTAATTCATTAACTGAGGTCTTATTAGGAGAGTCAATGATCACTGTCTGATCCTGAAGCTCATCATCAGTCTATATTTAATCTCAAAATCCTTGTCCTTAACCCATGCTTCATCATGAGATCATGCGACTGAAGAAATTGTTGAATCTTGTGACCCACTACTTAACCAGGATCACACCTTGAGATCACGCAAATGAAGCATTCACGTCATCATGGAAACTTTTCTTGACCTGAATTTTGATCAAGAGATCACACAAATGACCTATTCTCATACTCTCCACATTTCTCCACTAACCATGGATCAATCACAAGAACCCATGACTGAATGAAACTTATGTTCTCTAGATATTTGTCTTAACTCTTGTATGATCATGAGATCACATGAACAAAGACATTCACTTGATCTCGGAACACTTTTCTTAGCTCTAGTTGGATTCTAAGAAGATGTGACCGTCCTTATTCACCCAGCCGCCAGATTCACTTTCTTGACTCCAGTTAAAACATGAGCTGAACCACCAACTGTTGATCCTGCTCATAATCTATGGTGATCACTAAGTCACTGAATCATTTGGGACCTGACCACTACATCAAGAGAATAGGTGACAATAATAACTTATTCGATTAAAAGCTTGTTCACTAGGTTGCTAGATGTTAGGCCACTAACCGCCAGGGTCATGAGAATACGCGATAGCCACATTTTCTAGATCGCTAAACATTTAGACTTAACTACTTAGAACTTGGAGAATCATTGAATACCACGTAATGTTCCTTAGTCGCTAGATCGCTAGATACACTTATCAACATTTGAACATTAGGCAATTTAGCGAACAAAGGAAAAAGACCATGTGTAAGAAAAAGACTTAAGTGGCATGAAAAAGCAATAGGAAAATAGGTCATAGGTAGGGTTTAAGACATAAACTTGACAATTTTCAAAACCCTTGGGAAAAATAAAACCCAACCTCTCTCTAACACATGCAAATTTTTCAATCCCTTGAAGGTATTGGAAAAATGGCTAACAGTGGCTCTGTCTGGGGATGATGGGTAACTTGTGCCCATCCAAGAACTTAGAATTTTGGTTTAGCAGACCATAAACTTGACACAATGACAACATGCAGAGAGAACTAGGAAAAACCTATACACAACAGCCAAACCAAGCAAGAAAGAGACACAACAGAACTATACAAAAACTACAATATATACAAGACCCTAACTATTGCTCATGGAAAGAAAAATACCTCTTAACATAAGTATTTCTTCAAGAACTTTCCATGAATAGGAAATTCTTGAATAACACCAATGAGATCTTTAACAAGTTATGAATCTGGTCCCCATTTCTCATGTATTAAATATGGTCCCAGCCAGATTGGATCAAACTTTCTATGTTTCCCCTTATCTTCCAATCGGGCATTCTAGAGTAATACCAAGTCATCTGGTTCAAACTATCTTTCTATGGCTTTCTTATCATATAGATTCTTAACTTAGAATTGCACTTTTGCATTTTTTGAGGCTGATTCTCTCTTGGTTTCATCCAATTGGATCAAATCTTCAATTCTCAATTGCATCTCATCCGCTAAATCATCATCATATAATTAAACAAACTTGTACATTTCTAGTAAGTTGTTATGTGGCATTCTTGCATGTATTCCATAGATAAGGTCAAAAGGTGCACATCCAATTGACCTATTTACTGTTACTTTGTCAACCCATAAAGCTAATGGAAATTTTGAATTCCATGCCTTTTTGTTCCTTTTGAGAATCCTTTTAAGAATCTTCATCAAGCTTTTATTAGATGATTCTGGTTGTCCATTTCCTTGCAGATGATAAGGTGGGGAGTATGACACCTGTACTCCTAAATTCTTACAGAATTCATTATATTCATTAGACCTAAAAAACATTGCATTATCACAAATAATTCTTTGCGGGCAACCAAATCTAGTGACAATATTTTGTATCAAGAAATCAATCACTACTTTACTTGTTGCATTTCTTGTGGGGATAGCCTCTACCCATTTTGTAAAGTAATATGTAGCAACTAAAATCCAAGAATGTCCTCCATTGGACTTATTTGGTATTTCTCCAATGAAATCAATTCCCCATTATTGGAAAGGGGCCTGTACTTCTACTGGTTTTAATGGTATGTTTCCTAAAAATTTCAATTTACTAGAGAATCTCTGACATGCATCACATTTCCTTACCAATTTATCGGCATCCTTGAAAATTGTAGGCCACCAAAACCTACCCTCAAAATTTTATGAGCAGTGGTTTTTCCCATGTAGTGTCTGCCACAAATGCCATCATGCATCTCATTTAGTAACTTATTAGCTTGATTTTCATCAACACACTTCAAGAGTATGCAATATAAATTCTTTCTATATAATTTGCACCTTATGAGTACATACTTGATTGCTTGCAATTTCAATTCTCTTTTCTTATTATCATTCATGCTTGATGGGCACTTCATATTTTTCAAGTAATAGATTATATCTTGATACCATGTACAATTTTCCATATCACATCTATCATCAATTTCAGCTTGATTTATCTAGTTTTCATCAAGATTAGATTGTGCCATAAGCTTTTCCAATCCTTGTCCCCAAACCAATTTGGTAATCTGGATATCAATGTTGAACTCTTGGATTCTATTTATCCATCTACATCTTCTTCCAGACACCTCTTGCTATGAGAAAATGTCCTTTACTGCAGCACTCGGTACAAAGGCCATCACACATGCTCCCATTAAGTAACATCTGAAAGCCTTCATAGCCTTGACAAGTGTATATTCTTTTTTTTCATTGATATCATATTTTAATTCTGTAGCCTGTAGGGATTGGGTAAAAAAAGAAATAGGTTGTTCGAAACCCTCATCATTTTTCTATAGTAATACTACAGCAATAGTGTGAAATGAAGAAAAAGAAAAGATATGCATTGGGACATTATAATTAGGTGCTTTCAATATAGGTGCATCCTTGATTTCTTTCTTGATGTTCTTGAAAGCCTCATCAGGCTCACCATCCCATTTTATCTCAGACCCCTTTTTCAACATTTTGGATATTGGCCTAGTGGTTTTAGCAAAATTAGTAACAAATCTTCTTAAAAAATTTACCTAGCCAAAGAATGGCTGAATTACTTTCAGATTTTTTGGTTTCTAGATCTTTTCAATTACCATAACTCTCTCTGGGTCAATTCTCACTCCTTTCTTTCCTACTAAATTCTCAAGCAACTTGCCTTCTATCACACCAAATACACATTTCATGGAGTTCAAAGAAATGCCATATTCTGGGTTCCTAACAAATATTTTTTTGAAATGAGAGAAATGATCTTCCTCTCTCTTAGAGTATGTAGTTAAGTCATCCTGGTACACTACTAGGAAGGCATCAATAAAATCTATAAAAGCAACATCCATTGCTCTTTTGAAAGTGGAACCAACATTGGTTAGACCAAAAGACATTCTTACATATACATAGGTTCGCCAAGGTGTAGTCAAAGATGTCTTAAATTGCTCTAATTCTTTCACAATCACTTGGTTGTAACCAGAAAAACCATCCATCATAAACATTAAGTCTGATCCAGTTACTCTCTACAACATTGCTTCCATATTGGGCAAGCAATATTTATCCTTCAAGGAATAAATATTCAAGTCCCTGAAGTCCAAACATAATCTGATATTGTTGGACTAACCACCAACGTCTCCCTTCAAGATTCATGACATGGTTTAACAGCCTCCTATATTCTATAAGTCTAGTGGTTGTATCAGGCATTAATAGGTCGATCTTTTGGTGCAATGACAACTACTACTTGTAACAAGTGGTATCAGAGCTTGGTCATAGGTTTGAATCCCCTTGGGTGACACTGAGGGGGGATTGTTGGACCAACCACCAATGTCTCCCTTTGGGATTTGTGACATGGTTTAACAGCCTCCTATGTTCTATAAGTCTAGTGGTTGTATCAAGCATTAACAGGTCAATCTTTTGGTGCAACAACAACTACTGCTTGTAACAATATCTCCATTTTCCTTCCTTACATGGACTAAATTTGAAACCTAGGAAGAATGTCAAATAGGCTTTATAATCCTAGCATCTCTTAGTTTCATTAATTATTCCTACATCTTGGGAGCCAAGGTAGGATTGATTGGTCTTTTCTTCTACCTAAAAGGTTTAGCATCTTTGTCTAAGGGGATGACATGCTGAAATAAATCTTCTCTATAAACCTTTAGGTCATCATATGACCATGCAAAAATCTACCTAAATTTCCTTAGTAATTCAGTCAAAGACTTTCTGACATGCTGGGACATTTATCTTCCAATGTACACATTCCTTGGTGTCTCCTTAGTACCAAAATTAATTTCCTCTAAGTCCATTTGGTCTCTTTTCTTAGTGTCCATTTGGACTCTATCCTAATTATCAAATACAGTTTCCAAAAAAACAAGTCCCCAGGGAACCTTGTGTTAGGAATGGGAACACTAAGAGGGGGGGAGGGGGGGTGAATTAGTGTTCGCTGTATTTAATCTTTTTACTTTACTCTTAAGACTTAACTTGAATTCTTAAGTACTGAATTGAACATCAACATAAATAAGATATGTAAACACAACACATAACACCAATATGGTCACGGGGAAATCCAAATAGGTAAAAACCCTAGTGGGAATTGACACCCACTGAGAACTACACTAGTGTCTTGTGATCCTTGTTAGAAGATCTACAACCTTGTTAGGAGTTGTTCTTTACAATGCTTTTAGTATAGTGACCTAGTTAAGGGTTGGACCCTATTAGGAGTCTTTTATAATAACCCTGTTAGGGGTTGGGACAACCTATCCTAGAGCTCACTGCTCCAGTGGTGAAGGCTATAACCTTTTGATCTTAGATACACACTATATCTACTAGAT
Organism: Chamaecyparis obtusa; assembly: GCA_027943335.1. NCBI lineage: Eukaryota > Viridiplantae > Streptophyta > Pinopsida > Cupressales > Cupressaceae > Chamaecyparis > Chamaecyparis obtusa. The sequence goes on along the minus strand of BSBK01004879.1, from coordinate 9,785 downwards.
GACCTGGTGCTATGACACTACTTGTCAAATTAGTTCCTTTGATGCGCTGATGCTTTGACCTCTTACAAAGCTCTAATACATTCTCACTACACTTCACACACTTCTTCTCTCCTTATCATATCTCGATTTCCACTTCCATATCTTATTACAAAGGTGCATCTAATATTTATTTGCGATTAACAAAATAATTAACTAGGTTGGCCTATAATCGTTTACATACGACACTTCCAAGTGAATTGGCTCAAGCATGTTTACAAACAAAAATAAATACATTTCTAGAACTTAATTACAATAGGTGCATATCCTTTACAAAATAATAATATCATCGCTAATCAAATTACCAACAGTTGGCTACATACTTTGTTTTGTTCTGGGATTCACTACCTATGCTACTTCAACTATCTGTATCTCCTCCATACTATATCTTTTGATCATATTCTCTTAGACATAGCATGAATATACTCTTACCAAATTATCTTCTTGGGCACATACCATAACTTTGTCATACGCACATGTGATGATGCTCTGATCTACTAGTGCTCTGTTAACTATCTAGTCTTCTATACTTAACCAAATTTTGATCTTCTGATGATGTGCGCTGAATCCAAAACACTATATGACTTTGTTTCCATAATGAAAACACTAAATCTAGTCATATACAATAGTATAGTCAACTTTCCAACAATCTTCCCCTTTGTCATTAATGGCAACAAAGGAATATGGCTAAGTTACTAATTGTACCCTTATACAAAAACTCTTTAACATACTCTAACTTATATCTCCCTTGTACCCTTTACTATCTTCTTTACATATATATAAGACTCCATATTCTATACAATACTCCCCCTTTGACATTACTGAAAAAGGTGCTCCAAAAATTTATGGACAAGTACTTACGAAGGTAGGACATCCGGATATGCTATCTGCAAATTTTGGATCTCTTGTTTTGAGAATGCTATCAGTGCATTGACAATATGTAGATGGGTGCATAAGGCATATTGTTGCTTCTCCATCTCCTCTAAGTCTATACTAGGACCTTGATCATATGTCACCATAGTGGCATCGATTTTCTTTGATGTTCTTATTTAGAATATCTAGAGAGGGCACAAGAGCATTCCTGAGCTGTGTCTGTCTTGCCCTTATCTTAGACATCTCTTTCTTAGCCTTTTCTATCTTGTCTATCTACCCCTAGTACACATTGTTGCACATGTTCATGTCAATGGAGGGGTCTTCTACTAATTTCCTTAATTTTTCAATCATTTCTTCTGCCTCTTGGATTCTCTTGTAGTGATCAACAGTTAGTTTATCTTGATTCATAAAATCTGCAATGATCTTTCTTCCCTTTGTAGAAAAATCCTTCAAAGATGCTTGACCAACCTTTAATGAGCTTAGGTCAAGTGAAAAGTTACTAACCAATTCACTCAATCTCCTTTTAATGTATTTTCCTTCTACTACTTGAGATGCAGATTCTTCCAAGCTAGAGAAGTTATTCTTGAAGGCTATAAGGATGGTGCTAACATCATCAACTATATGGACCTTAGATACTTTCTTGTCTGAAGGTAATAGGCTATTCAAAATGTTGACTGGTTCAACAAAAAAAGGATTCCTCATTACTTATTTCTCTTTTTCTTTTTCCATAGCTAACACATTGATCTTAATCAGGTCTTCTTCTCCCCAAGATTTTAAGTTTGAGGTGTCTGGTGTCAAAATTGTCAACAATGATGCTAAGGGTAAGGGTGTGATAGGAGTGTTGTCTATCACTTCTTGTTGTATCTTCATATGTATTTTAATAGATGGATCATCTGTTAGTTCACTTCCTTTTACCTCTTCTACCTTTTCTTCCTCTTTTTCTATCTCTTTCTCTATGTCCTTCTCTTCTTCTTCACCTATTAGATCTTCTACTATTACTTCTTCTTGTAGCTTGGGTGAATTGTCACTACATATAATTTTAGCCTCTTGTGTGGTCACAAAAGATTCCTCAAACTTATCCAAGTCAGTGTCTGTGGCCACCATTGTAATCTCTACATTATCAATAAATATTGTATCATCTTTTTATGTCTCTATCATGGGCACAGACTTTACTGCCTTTGTAGGTGTAACAATTATAGGCCCTGAGTCCTGGGGACCTATCACTAGTACATTTGTGGTCTCTACCACCTTTTCTTCCTTGGAGGGAACTTATGTTGTGGGAACAATAGGTGGATACATATGCCTATTCAAGAAAACTTTATGAAAATATTTCTCAGTCTCTTTGGCTATCAACTCAAAGTTCTTATCCATTATGTGTAGTGTTCTCAACTTTGTTCTTAGGTGCAGCTTCACCAGATCTAACAATAGTTTTTTCTCTTCTAAGGAACACACCGATAGGCTTTCATCTAGAATATTTTCCCTTATTCTAAGATCTTCTTCAATAGCTTGTTTCTTCAAGGATTTCATGATATTCCAAACACTGGTCGAGATGACTGTCTTAAGTTCCAAGACTATCTTCTTGAACTTAATCATATGTTTTATGATCATGCCATGAATCTCTAATTTTTCAATTTCACTATACTTCTCATAAAAATTTCCTATCTAATCTAATCTACCTTCATCAACAATCCTTATTCTCAAGACTTGAAAACTAGGTCTGAAACCTACCTTTGGAGGTGCTTGACCATTTTTCTTATTTCTAGTTTCCTGCGAGGATGGGTGACTTGTGCTGGTTTCCTTCTTCCTCTTGGCCATTGCCTTATAATCAAGAGGTGATGTTAGATCAATTGTCACTTTGAGTGTAGGAGAGATAACATCTATTTTACCCTATTTATCCTTTGGATCTTCATTTTTCTCAATCTTGACTTTCTTCAATTTAGGATCATTACTTTGTGCTTCCATTGTGGATGCGCTCTCAATCTCCAATGCTATCTTTTCTTCCCTTTCTTTATCTATGTCTCCCTGAGTTACTCCATGAATTATGAGTACCTTAGAATTAATCTTTGATGCTTTTCATAAGTCCCCCATATAGGTTCATTAGGGTCCTTAGGCACTGATAGAAGTACTTGTGCATAGGCTTCCAAGATTTGTTCCTCAACTTCATACCCAAGCGGATGGATCCACTTTGTTCTTGGCTCAACTGCTTCCATACAAGTTACATTAGTTTCTACCATAAATCAAATCATGTCCTTGTATTTCTCAACAATACCTTCTGGTATTCTGTAGCATTTTTTGTTGCATTCATGACTATGATTGTCACTGATGTCAACACAGTGATTTACTGAAGACTTGCAGAGAAGTAGATAGAGTTTGGATTAGCGCACATGGTTTATTGTAGTTGGAGCTATATGATGTTGAGAATATACTCTTTGATATGTTATATGTCTATATTTAAGAGCTTAGATAGTAATTCATTTATTCATGGAAGTTATAAGCATTTTGGTGGAAGCAGTATTCGGCCAGTGTTCCTAAGTAGCGGTTTGTGGAAATCAAATGATATCTCCTAATCAGGATGGAATCTAGTTTTGTGCAATTAAAGGGAAGTTGAAAACTAATTGATAGTGATGTGGATGATAGCACAGACTTTGAGGTTGCACGAGTGAAGATTTATTGTATTTGGAACCTGACAGTTTTATGTAATTTTGATGTAGCGTGTGGAAAATTTTATGTTGTAATTGTATGCTGACTCATTTGCAATTAGTTGAGTGTGGTATAAATGAAGGAATATATTTCCTTATTGTGTGTTGATGTGGTAATGAAGTATTTGTGACATGGAAGTAGAAGTTGTGTGTGATGTTGTATGCATGAAGTGAAGAATAGAGCTAAGTATGAAAGCGAATATGTGAAGGAAGACATGCGAGGTACAGAGATCTAAAATTGAGATCTGGTGTAATAGTGAGTGCGGTTTGGCATAGTCAAAAAAGAGGTAACATATTATTCTATTGAGTAATGCAAAGATTATTTGGACAGTGTGTTCAGTGATCTTACCCTAAAGCTGTTTGGGCAGTGGGTCCTTCTGTCTTCCATAACTCTTAATAGGGTTAGAATTTTTAACAGGGATTCAAAATCTCCTAACAGGGATTCATATGTACTGAATGTATTTCATAAGAATCCTAATAGATTCCATCCTTTCACAAGGAATATTCATATTAGTTCATCTTTTATGGGCATCATTCCCACCAGGGTTTACTCTTTGATCAAGAGGTTCCCTAGTCAACATATCTTGTGTCATTGTGTTATTGTGTATGAATATATGTCTATGGTTGGTAATTGTATTGCTTATATGGTTTAATGTTGTTGAAGATGATAAAATTTATAATTATCTGATAACTAATTCACCCCCCCCCACCTCTTTGTTATCTTGGTGGAGTTTACTTTCTAACAATTGGTATCAGAGCCGTAGGTCCTTGAAAAAGAAGTTTAACAGCTTAAGGAGATCCATGTCAAATTTCAAGAAAGAAAGCCCTCATTTTGATGGAGTAAATTTTGACAGCTGGAAAGAAAAGATGAAGACATATCTACTGTGTTTAGGACTAGGTTATTGGTTGATTATAAATAATGATAAGACTATCATTGAAGAGGACAATCTTGAAACATGCAATGCTGATGAGAGAGATCTATTCATGTGTAACATACTTGCAAGAGAAGCACTTTTGATAGCCCTTCCAGAGAATGAGTATAGTTAGGTAAAATGTTTGAAAAAATCTCATGAAATTTGGAAAGCTTTACACTCTACTTTTGAAGGTGATGAACATGCAAAAAGAATTAGATTACATAATTGGATATGTGGATTTGAAGATATAAGAATGTTGGAAGATGAATCTATTAGAAGCTATATTGGTAGAATGATTGAAATTATTACAGGTATAAAATCTCATGGAGGAACAAAGATAGAGAATGAAGTGATATGAAAAATTATGAGGACACTAACTCCTATATTTAAGCAGACAACACAAATGATTGAACAAGCTATACCTTGTACTACAAAATTTACAAGAGAGACTCTTCTTGGAAGATTGGAAGTAGCATAAATGAACCTGAGATTATGAGGAGACTTACCTAGAATGGAGATAGCATTTAGTGCTCTTAGTGTTTGACCTAATTTGTCAAGAAGCATCAGTGTGAGCGGAGATTATGTTGGCAGTAGATATAGAAATGAAGAAGACAAGAAGATTGAAGAAGGTATTGCCTTTCTTGTGAAAATAGAACTAGACGGTAAGAAAATATTTAAATGTTGGACTTGTCAAGAATATGGTCATTTTGCATCTAAAAGTCCTAAGAGAGTTAAAAAGTATAGAAAAATTTTCAAACCTAGAAGATCTAAGGAATTTTATTATGCTAATGATGAAGATCTTGAAGCTAGTATAAAAACAACTTTAAGTGAAAGTGATACTAAGAATAATGATGACATAGGATTTGTAGCAATTAAAGAAGAGAATCCTAAAACTGATGTTAAGGAAGAAAAAGCCTTAGTTTCTCAAGTTCAAAAGAAAGCTAATTGGATTATAGATAGTGGCTGTTCACATCATATGACTGGAGACATGAAAAAGTTCATTAAGTTTAATGAATATGATGGAGGAGTTGTTAGAGTTGGAAGCAATGCACCTTATTTGATTAAAGGTATAGGATCTATTACTCTTGATGGAAATACTAATATTGATGATGTTTATTTTGTGGATGGATTGAAACATAATCTTTTAAGTGTTGGACAATTAGTTGATAAGGGATATCAAGTTTGGTTTACTGAGAAAACTTGTGTGATAAAGGATAAAGATGGAAATCTGATTGGAACTGGATCTAGAACTAGAGGTAATGTATTTTAGTTGAATCCTACTGAGATGACATGTTTGATTACTAAGATTGATGATAGTTGGTTATGGCATAGAAGGTTTTGTCATATAAACTTTGATAACGTTGTGAAAGTAAGTACTACACTTGCGGTAAGAGATTTACCTAAAATTATGAAGCCTACTAACATGATTTGCAAAGAATGTGTAATGGCTAAATAGAAGAGAAGTTCTTTTCCCAGTAAGAAGTTTAAATCTATAGAGAAGATGAAGATTGTTCATTAAGATTTGAGCGGTCCTACTAGGACTAGAGGATTCTATGGAGAAAGGTATTTTATGATTCTTGTTGATGATTTTACAAGAATGATGTGGATTGCATTTCTTAAAGAAAAATCTGAAGCATTTGATAAGTTTAAGATTGTTAAGAATAAAGTCAAGAATGAATCTAGAATGAAGATTACATGTTTGAGATCTGATAGAGGTGGAGAATTTACTTCTAGAGAGTTTAACACCTTTTGTGAAGAAAATTGCATTAAGAGACAATATTCAGCCCCTAGAACACCTGAACAAAATGGCATTGCAAAAAGAAGAAATAGATCACTGACTAAACCAACAAGAGCTATGTTGTTTGAAAATGATTTGGCAAAGATATTCTGGAGAGAAGCAATGAACAGAGTAGTGTATACAATGAACATAGTACAAATCAGAGTAGACACAGACAAGACACCTTTGTTGGAAATATAGATGGAGTAACTAAGAGGGGGGGTGAATTAGTTAACCACAAAAATATTACCATAGATCCCTTAGATGTCTTAATAAATCATTTGCTACTGTTACTCAGTAAACATATAGAGAAATGTTGAAACTTGGTCATTGCAGTGAGTATTAATTATAACTTTTCTTAAGTATTCATCAGTGATTAACATGCATGCATAAAGAAAATAACATGAACACAAGAGACGCCAGATTTAACATGGAAACCCAATATGGGAAAAACCACCAATGTAACTAGTTACTATTTTTCACTCTTCTGAAGTGAGCCCTGTTAGGAGCCAACCCGGTTAAAGGTTACAAAACACACTGTTAGGTGTGACCTTGTTAGAGGATTTAATCACCCTATTAGGAGTGGCCTTGTAAGAGGTCTTTGAAACAATTCAATAGAACTGTCACCTTGTTAGAAGATTTACAAAATGGCTGTTAAACCAACTCTGTTAAGAGATTTTGAAATCACTGCTAAAATGGTAAGAAAGTAACAATGAAGTGACCTGAATAATGATGCAACTAAATTTTTTATTATAGATCTTTGTTCTGCTTTACTAGATCCTTCCTGATCAAATATATCTCTGATGCTCCTCAAGGATATCTAATCATCCTTCAAAATTCGCTCACACTTTCCTTCTTTTCCACTTGCACACTTTTAATTCACAACTTGACCTTCTATATATGCCATTTGGATTGTCCATTCAGATTGTCAAGTCAGCACTAATAATCATTACAAACATTACTAATCATTACAATAGTTAGCTGGAATAAACAAACTTTATTCCTCAAATTAACAAAAATCTTTACTGGGCCGACCTTGCTCGGTAAACACTAATCCTGAAAAGATTTCCTTCGGTGATTGAGTGAACTTGGTAAACACTATGAATTCTGCAACATCCTTTGGAGACCAGGAGATCTCAATAGACACTAAAAACTACCTACTGATTGACTGAGCTTGGTAGACACAAAGAACTGCTTTGCTAACCGACTGAGCTCGATAAACACTGAGAACTGCTTTGCTGACTGACTGAGCTCGGTAAACATTGAGAACTGCTTTGCTGACTGACTGAGCAAGATAAATGATATGACATTTGTGTGACATCAAAGACAACACATAATTAATCCAACAATCTCCTTCAGACAATTGTATCCAACAACCTTATGAATTATGGTTTGGACATGCACCCTCAGTTAAGTATTTTAGAATTTTTTGAAGCAAAAGTTGTATAAAGAGAGATGATGATATTGGAAAGTTTGATCCTAGAAGTGATGAAGGTATATTTCTTGGATATTCTTTGAAAAGAAAAGCCTATAGATGTTACAATAAAAGAACTAAGACTATTGTTGAAAGTGTAAATGTTAAAGTTGATGAAAAGTTCAAAATTCAGGAAAGAATGCTTGATTATGAATCAAATGAAGTTCACCCTAAACCTAACACTGGATCTACTAAATTGTTTTATGAAACTGATAGTGATTTGTTGAATGAAAGCCACAGTGAAGTCATTGAAGAACCTACATCTGAAGTGAGATCTGAGATAGTTACACCTAGCAAGAGTTTGTTAAGAAATCATCCTATTGGATAAATTATTGGGAGCATCAAAAGAGGAGTTCTAACTCAAAATACGGCACAAGAATAGTTATGTTTGATTTCTCAAATTGAACCTAAGACTAATAGTGAAGGTTGTGAAGATGAAAGTTGGACTAATGCTATGAAAGAAGAACTAGATCAGATTGAAAAGAACAAGACATGGTAATTGGTACCTAGACCTAAAGACAAGAATGTTATTGGAATTAAATGGGTATTCATAAATAAGATGAATGAACAAGGATAATTAGTAAGAAACAAAGCAAGATTGGTATGTAAGGGTTACTCACAACAAGAAGGAATTGACTATGAAGAAACCTTTGCACCTGTTGCAAGAATTGAAGTGGTAAGAATGTTTTTGGCTTATGCAGCTTACAAGAAATTCAAAGTATATCAGATGGATGTGAAGTCAACATTTCTGAATGGAGAATTGGAAGAAGTCTACATTGAGCAGCCTGAAGGTTTTCCCTTAACTTAAGAAGGAGACATGGTATGTAAATTGAAGAAAGATTTAGATGGGCTTAAACAAGCACCTAGAACTTGGTATGCAAGACTGGATAAGTATTTGTTAAAATTGGGATTTACAAAAAGGAATACCTGATAGCAATCTATACACAAAAGAAATTGAAAATGGTTTGTTGGTTATAGTCATTTTTGTTGACGACATTATCTTTGGAGGAGAAGATGAAGCTAATGACAAATTTGCTAATGAAATGAAGACTAAATTTGAAATGAGTATGATTGGTGAAATGAAATACTTTTTGGATTACAAATAACACAAAACAATGATGGCATCTTTGTAAGTCAGACAAAGTACCTCAATGACTTGTTGAAAAGATTTGGAATGGAGAATTGTAAACTAGTTGGAACACCCATGGTGACTGGACATAAGTTATCTAGCACATATGAGACTCCTATAGTAAAATAGAAGAAATACAGATCTATGATTGGAGGATTGTAGTATTTCACTCATACAAGATCTGATATAGCACATTCAGTTGGAATTGAAGCAAGATTTCAAGCTGAACCTAGATAATCACATTATGCAGCAGTAAAGAGGATACTGAGGGGTGAACCCACAATACTGGGTTACAATTTTTCAGAGGAAGGAATCCGTCTAAAAAAGTGTTTTAAGAAAAATAATATTTATCCACTTTCGATAGAAACTAGCTTCAACTTTCGATCGTAAGTAGTAAACTTATGATCAAAAGTCCCCAAACAAAGGACTTTCGATTGTAAGTAACTTTTGATCGAAAGTTACTAGGGGACTTTCGATCGAAAGTCTTTTAGTCATGACTTTCAATCAAAAGTCATGTATTTAGGGTTTGTTTTAGCGGAAGTTTATATCCGCCAAAAGTTCCACTGTTTCACTATCACTTTCGGCGACAATGAAACAATGGAATAGTGAGACGGCTTCCGAAATATCAAACACATTTTTGAGGTATTTTTATTGCTTGTTTTTATTGTTTTCAATTTTTGATAGATGCATAAATAGTATATATGTATATATACACATGTATATATGCATATATACACATGTATATGCATATATATACATGTGTATATATGTATATATACATTGTATATATGGATATATACACATGTATATATGCATATACATGTGTATATATACATATATATACACATGTATACATCTATATATATATGTATATACACATGTT